>CM067478.1:15044607-15060507 GCA_034552555.1 Semaprochilodus insignis
ATAAAAGCTGAACTGCCAGACGTGTTATTTTGTATTAAAACTTAAATCTACAGTTTAACTCTTTAAATCCTGGGTTTATTACATCCTAAGCCTTGATTCAGGCATTATGTGGAAAACAATCCGAGTTAATCCTAAATTGTGCAAACCAGGAATAGAAACCTGTAAGCAACTTCTGGACACCTAAGAGGTTAAAATAAGTGGGGAAAAATGTAGTTAACATTATTAAAAAAAAAAAAAAAAAAAAAAAAAACTAAACTTACATTTACCTAATTTAACATAAACTAAATTTAACTGTAAGAGAAAATTATGTGGGCCCACATATCAATTTCACACTCTACATAACAGATTACACAATTTCACAGTGGTTCCCAATTAACTTATAATAGTAACTGAATAACAAGCCTGTAGTTTATGGGGCTCCCTCATTGAATCAAATTATGTCTCGGCCCCTTTAGATGAATAGAAACACAGGGGTACAAATAGGGGTTCAAAGTGAGTATAAACCCAGCACATCAGCCAGTCTTTCAAGTGGGCTAGCTCTGGGCCAGGAGGAGGTTGTTCATTTGTTATGGTTGACCCCTGGCTTTGTAAAAGGGGATGTATCTAGTTTGTAAAAGTGCTTTCATCTCAGCCTCTAAATATGTTTTAACTGAAAAGGGTTATGATGTATTTATATCGCTCTGAAAAGGACAATAGGCAGGGTCTCCCTCACTCTTTCTCTCTCTCGCCCTCTCTGTGTCTGCGCTCCCACCCTCTCCCCCCTACTTCAACTCACACCCGAGTTCACAGACCTTTTGGCTTTCTGTCCATGTCCCCTGTGTCTGAGGTCAGAGGAACATTCCACACACCGCCTTTTGCTTAGCTGGGTGGAACAGCCCCAGATCAGTTTGAACAAAAATACAACAGAAGATTCATGAGAAACCTTACAGCCTGTTACACACACACATATACACACTTCCCCAAGACATCAGTCACCTATCTCATTATGACACATGCAAGGTGCAATGCAAGCCTACAGTGCTCTGGATAATCACTGTCCCACTTCGGCCAGCTCTGTTATTCCCATCTGGAATTTACAGTCACATTTTTTGAATGTTTCTATCTGCTTGGAGCTGCAGCTCAGGAAGGCTTTTGGTCACATGGTTCGCATTCTATAAAATGGGCACATCCTCTACAGGGATACACATACAAAATGTGCCATAACATTTGCAAATGCCACATTTTCCAATATGTTAATTATACATCAGAATGTGAAGAAGAGTGTTCTCTGTAAAAGAGAATTTATTTTCACTTCAACAAAACCAGGGGCACCCAAACTTTACAACTATATCAACTATATAATTATATCTTAACTATATTGTTAAGACTATATATCATGGGAATAAATATTTACACCATTTAACATTAAATTACAGGCAATGAAAACTCACAAACCCACAGTGTAGTAGCAAGAATTCCTTGTTAAAAAAACAGTTTAAAGAAAAAAGATCCATTGTGCTGGTTAGAAGAACACAGGTTTGGTAATACCTGGAACTGCGCAATATGACAATATATATAGTTATCATTATAAATTATGTCACAATACAATAAAACATACTTTTCTGGAACATATTGTGCATTTTATCAGTGCTTGTAGAACACTGACCAACTGTGTGTTAAAGAGATGATAAAGAGAGCAAAAATAGACCTGTTTAACTGGATTTAGTGAAACACCGTATGTAATATACTGAATAAAAATCAGTGTGTTGACACACTATTTTCTATGTAGCAGGATTTCATTTTCTTCTCTGTTTCAACTGATCAGATGTCTGAAAGAATAAATACTGTATTACATAATACAAACAATTCATGAAGTATAGCATTACATTTTTCCTATATCAAATTGCACCACCAGCACACCTGATTTAACATAATGAAGCACTGACTAGCCAAACCAGGTACAGGACTAGAACTACAAGTAACAGTGGCCTTCCACAAGGAGAGGTTTATTAATGGTTAACACATTGATATGCACAAAATCACTACTTACTGTAACAATGCTATACTATATTTGTGCTTTTTATTAATTACTCTATCTATATTGTGTGCGGTTACAAAAGTGCTGCAGCACAGAGCCTGTTTTGTATTGCATAACAGCTGTCCGTATGTAAAGGCATTACAGGAGTATAAATACTCAGCACTCAACTTCCAAGGGAAAAATGCTTTTTAGCGAGTACCAGAAGTTTCCATCTCAAATGCACCTAGGGAACACCTGTATGTGGCATGTGCCTAATGATCTGCTTCTGCAAAGCCTGCATAGAAGGGGCATATTGACTGCAATTATTCAGGACACCACCTGCAGTTAGGGGCTATAGCTCCCATGCAGTGCTTTCAGTAGTAAGCGCCCTGTATTTAACGTGTGGGAACGCACATTCTGTCCGTTATCGCTTTATTGTTGCAGCCTCTTTCTTTTCTTTCTTTCACTTGCTTTAAAAAAAAAGGGAAAAAAAACTAATTGAATTCTTGACTCCTAAGACACAGCTCGCTCTACTAGACTTGAGAGAGAGAGAGAGAGGGACGAGAAGCAGAATGAAAGATGTGAATTTCAGTTTTTTTTTCCTCTTTCTCTTTTTTGCGCTTGAGTGGGGTGGAGCAATGGGGGTGAAATTGGGGCGGGGTTGGGTTTGGGCGGCATAGAGGGTTGAGTCTCCCTGTACTTTGATACCAAGGGTCAGAGGTCATGCTCCCTCCGTTTGCCAGAGAGAGGCGATTTGGGGGCGGTTTATCCAACAATCATTTTCTTTAGGAAAGTTTCAAAGGCAGTACCCCTGCAACATCTTTGTAGTTGTGCTTGACCAACTCTAGACAAAACAGGCTCCCCAAAAAAGGACCCTTTCTCACCTCTCCTTGGGGATGCTTCTCTCTCCGATGGCTAGCACCACCTCCCCCTCTATCTCCCTCAGCCCGATGAGGGCGGACTCACTACAACTACTGAGGTATTGTGTACTCTGCCCTTTGACGCACACAGATCGGCTGACGCAGCCTATACTGGTCTTGCATATAGCATGGCAGGCTGTGACTACAAGAGATGTGTAAGAATCTGCGTACTGCAGTCTGTATGAAATAATTAACATATGCACACTAACAGAAGCGATAAAACATCAGTGTTTCACATAACACTTAAGAAATCAGGGGAAAGCAGTAGCTCAATAAACAACAGAAACGGCTTTCACACAATTAGACCAAAAAAAAAAAAACGCATTTGAGCACCAACACGGATCTATGATGTGACTAAGCTTATGATGAGGTAAAACAACACCTGGTACCATTTCTGCAGCACACCTGGTAAAATAATTTATGAACAAGTTCATGGGAATTTGTCATTGTTTACCATAGATATGCTGGACGGCATCTATGCACCAGATAAATATTACTGTAGCATATGACCACTGTCCAAAAAAAAAAAAAACCCAGAATATCCAGCATCCATAATGTACTTTAAGTTAAATGTAAAGAGATTTTATCCCAAACCATTTATGAGCAATTATGTGGGTCCATTCATCGTGAAATGTTTCAAATGTAGAAAATTGTAAATATGAAAAAAAGGAGACATTTTTGTTTTGGACAACAGCAATGCTTAGATTTCAGCCATAATAAATTTCTTGGGACCAGCTTTAGTATAAATCACACCATCTTAGAACAATGACACTTATATGTATAAAATATGGGAGCAATAGGCCAGGACAGTGTATTTGCTTTCTCTTCGGCGAAATCACTGCATTATTATTACAGTCATCAATGATCAATGCTGATTACTAATTAAGTAATCTAGCCATTATTGTGACAATTAATCAAGTTAAAAACATAATTAGCAAAATAATAGACATGGACAATGGGAATGTCCATCAATTTGTGGTTTTTACTGTAGAAGAAAATGGGAATTTGAAATGTGCATTGTCACTATGTATACTGGCAACTAATCACTGACAATTCATTGAGAGGTAACATTTTAAATTGTTATTACTTTTAAATAAGATTAACTAAAGAAAAACTGAGAAATTTAAATTAAATTCTAAAATTCTATATAGCTGTTAAATTTCTCTAATAAATTTGGCATTAATCATATCACTGATATTTGCATTGTACGTGTAAAACCCACTCTCAACAGCATACATCATGAAAAAGAGATTTTCAAAAACAATGCTTTTTGCTACTATTTTACTATTTACATACACAGTTAGCCTAGAAGTGCTGGACATATACATGCTCAGAAAAAACAAGCCACTAATTGCACACAAAATCTGTGAAAGCTGAAATGTATGTCAGTCCATGCTGCATTATCTATTTGCAAAAATCAAAGCAATAAGCTATACAACAGGATTGTTGTCAACAGGATAGTTATCAAGTAATAATATTTTTGAATGACTGAAAATGAAAACAAATCCTCAGATCACAGTGTGTAGAACACATCTGTGAAACCTTAAAGGGAGAATGTTTTAACTTTAATAGATATACTTCCAGGAAATTATTGACCATTTCTATTGTTCCATTTGTGATAACATGCTCAATCATGCAAAAGAAAGTGGTTTTAACAAACAAAGAAGCTTTAAAACTATGGCCACAAATGATTAACATCTTCAAATGAGTCACTATCACGCAAACTAATTTTTTTAGCTTATGTGAAGAAGAAGAGTATCTGAGAACAAATGATTTGGTGTGGCGAGTATACACACATGGGCTAGAGTTACATGGCCTTTGATTGCGTGTTCCAGACTCAACAAGTCCTATCATGTTAGTAAAGGTCTAACACGTTTGACATTACAGGAAACTATTTAGCTGACTATTAATCACAAACTCACAAATCATTATGATGCTACATTTACCAGTATGAAAGAGCATAAGAACAAAACAGGTAAAGACGGGAGGAAACAGAATACTAATTTTCTGGAGTTTCCTAAAATACCTAACAGTATTATAAGATCAAGCTCAGATTATTTTTTAAATGTGTTTGTTTGTTTGTTTATTTATTTATTGCCGTTTCACTGGGATATGATTACGAAGGGCCAGTATACTGGACACTTTTAGCACTTATTCACATTATGTAAGCACTGCTTCAAAACCCAATTCATACCATCTTGGAAACTAAATTGCCTGTTTTGAATAAAAGTTTTTTGTGATGTCACACAAACCATCACATTTACATACATCTGAGTATTGAATAAGGAGCGGGTTTAGCCACACCCACTCAAGCTAAAGTTAGGAGGATAGTGTTTTAATCAATACAAAACAGCCAATGAGAATATAGCTTATTTACATATGTTGGTAAAAATGCATTATGACTGCTTTGGGTACATAAACCCACACAAATGTTATAAGTGAATCTCAGGGAATAAATAAAATGCAAGAATAATGTAGGACATGGGCGCTTTAATTTAGAATTCAACACACAGAGAATGGCAAAATACCATACCATAACCATAATGGGTTTATTTATCACATAAAGTCCTGAACAAAAACCTATTGTGGTCAAAAACCTGAAGAAAACCAATCCTAAAATATAATATTGAAAGGAAAAATCTTAACAAAACAGATTCATTCTTTAAAAATGAATTCTCAAGTCTTTTGAAAAATAAAATAAACAAACCCAAACAACAAATTCCAATCTAAAATGTCAACACGCTTACGCTCCCATTAGAGCACTGAAAGACATGAAAGAGTTGCATTCTCCACAGACAACCACATCAACTAACTGGACAAGTCATTCCAGGTTCTAAAACAGTGCCTCTAAAATAAAACATATGCTAATCAGAGGCCATTAGTAGCAATCAGGAGTTTCCTTTGAGACTGCAGCAGATGAATCCACATTGAGAGCAAAGTGACTGAGGCCTGACATGACAGACAAAGACTGGACTCAGACGGGAGGGACGCAGGATTGGGTGTGGAGGGGGGTGTCAAGCCCAAGGGATCAAGATCACAAATTAAAAATTATTCCAGCTGCAAAGTAAAAATTTATTTACTTTGGTTCTTTCATCTTCTGTCTGGTCACCATCTCTTTCATATGAGATAGCAAATGGACAGAGCTAGCCACTGAAGAGAAATGAGAACAATGCAGGGGGCTAGAGCAGACATTACCTTCATAATGGGAGAGAGAGCGCGCTTTCACATCTGCCTCATAGTTAAAACTGCGACCGCTGGCCATATGACACCATTTAGAGAGATTCAGAGGTAGTGTTTACCATGCAAAATCAGCTGGGAGTGCTATATTCATTGTAGATATCCTCCAGTCTGAACAGGACTAGTCTTACCTGCTACTTACATGAAAACTAATATCTCTTGAAACATCAGAGTCTGAGCATGATCGAAAATGAAAAAAACATAACAGTATGATATACCCTGCCTAGCAAAAAATCAACTGTGAAAAGCAATTCCAGAAAAAGCAGCACCAGAAATGCTAGTGGAATCAATCAGGTTCACTGCAAAGAGATACAAGACAAAGGAGAACCGACCTTGGCATTTTTCTCCAGCCACAATATCCCCCTAATGAACCTTGAGATGATGTTCAGTGGAAAAAGTGGTTGGGAGGGGAGGGAGAGCGAAAAGGACAGAAAGACAGAAAAGGGAATAGATAAGAGAAAGATATTCCACTATGGAGAGAGGCGGAAAAACTGCAGTGTAACAGAATTTTGACTATAAAACGGGTCACAGTTTACTATTGTTTGGACTTGGTAGAAGCAATAAAATCTCCAACACGTCAGTGTCAGAAGCACACCCACTCTTCTTCTCTTTCTCTTGCTCCTCTTCCCCCCCCTCTCCTTTTCTTTTGGATCCTGTCGTTCACTGCTGCGCCTCCTGTCTCACTCCCTGTCCTTTAGATACCTCAGGCGTGAAGCTGGAACAATTACATTTGCAACACAAGGGGCTCCCTTCTCTTCCTCACTCAGCTTCCCAAATTAAAACACACATTGTGCAATCACCATTTAGGAACCCCCCATTACCATTCTCCACCTTCCAGACATTTCAGCTTCTCAGTGTCTCAGCTTCTCAATTACTAGAACCTTACTAAAATGTAGGGCTGCCACTACTGATAAGATTAATAACCATATAATCTACTGATCATTTTTGAAAAGTCCAAACAATTACAATGGCCATATAATGCATGAACAATAAAAAGGTTCCAATCAAAGATTGCAAAATATTTCAATGAAAAGGGATAAACAAAAAAAAAAGAGAGAGAAAAACATTATGGTAAAAATACATATAAATGGTTGTGCTTCCTCTCACTGTAAAGAGAACAATACACATTTGAATATACATTACTAACAATCAAATCGCTGACTAATTATGTTAGATTCATTGCAAAGATATATTTTAATCAATTATCGTTTTTAGCATGGTCACTTGATTACTTAATAAAGATGCACAAGCACATCAGAATACTGGTCATTTGTAGATAACTGCTAAAATGGCCAGTTGTTTAGATTTGCCTGAACTGATATTTGATGATGTATGTGTTTTAACCTTGAAGAGCAGAATATTGGCCATACTGGGCTACTGAGCCAAAATATCAGGACTTTTGTAATCATATAAAATAAACATTATATTCCTCTGCAATGCTAATTCAATTATAAATACATACATAAAAATACTGCATATTGACATTGGCCTTTAATCCAGATATTGCTCTGTGCCTACTACTTACTGTATAAGTTTAAATGACTAATCATGGCAGCCTACTATTATATTGAGCAGTGTATAACATACAGGAGGTAAAAGCTCATTTAACTGAACAAATTCCAGAATTTCAGGCTTCATTTCACTTTTCTTACTCAAGAATGGCAGCAGAATGTGGCAACCATGCCTAATTATCAAAAATACTCTACAATACTGCTACACTCAAGTCTTTACCTGCCTCGGCGTTGTCATAACACCACAAATAGACACATTTCAAACCCAAAGAAGCTTGAAAGTTAATTGACACCTTGATTTCTGGCCATTTTAATTAACTTCACCCATTGTCAATATATTAGAAAGAGTGCAGTCCATTATTTGGGTTCAGCAGTCTGTTTCAGGGGCCTGCTATTTCAGCCATCAAATTGGAGAATTAATGACGTGGATAATCGTCTCTTATTCAGAAATCTAAATTCGTGGTTGAGGAGGCAGGGCACCGGGGTTTAATAATTCAGCTGAGCGGCTAAAACAGCACTGAACCATTGCATTTGTTCAGGTGGCTTTTTCAGCTAGACACAGCCTGTGCTATAACAATAGGTGGGTTAAAAAGAGGAAAAGCCTAGCAGCGCCTTTTAGTTGCTTCCCGTGCACGATGTTTCCATTCGTTCAGCGGTGCTGCGAAGGTGCGCTTGACAGATCAGCTGCCTGACACGCAGAGGCAGGTGGAGGATCAGTGCTAGTGTTACAGCTTCATGCGGCTGTGTGTCATTAAGTGTGTGGGTGTATACATGGCTGAGCAATCAAAGGCAGCAGCGGTGAAGGCGACCCTGCTCCGACATTATATCCTGCCACATTTTTTCCCCTTTCGTCTCCTTCACTGCCTTTTGTCTCACTTTATACCCTACTTTTTTAACCAGTCAGTCACATGGCTTTGGGAGAAAATGGCTTTGCTTGCTCAAGCTAAGCAGGTTTGATTTCTTCAAGTCTAAATATTCTGTTAATACATGTGCCTTTTCTTTATGTGAAGGAAACCACCTCGATATCAGGCCACTACCTATAAAATATGACCAAATGCATCTGGACCATCACTGCATGTGATTAATCTTAATGAACATACGGCAAAGAAAAAACTTTGTGAAGAAAAAAATCTTGGCAGAACAATCTGCATATGCTACACCATGAGGGGGCACAATTCTGCTTTCTAACCATTGAGAGCCAGGATCCCATCCTTCTCCATCTGCATTTCAGAGGTGTTAGCTAACTGACTTCAAAGCAATGGCAAGGCAATAAATTGAAGAGTACATATAAAAAAGGGTCTGACCACCTGCTTTGATGCACCCTCTCTCTGACCATTTCACCTCTCTATTCATAATGATGCCCCCCCACCCCCTTCTCTAAACCATCCGATACATTCTTTATTTAGACAATCTCAAATTCACCCTGATGAAAGCAGTAGGTTGAGGCTGGGGATCTCATGATGATTCATATTGACAAGAGCATTAAGAAAACCAACAAGGATGCGGCATGAAACAGCATGGGTCACAAATAAAACGGGATAAGTATCATGGGCACAAGTAAATCACGTCCAAAGTAATATGGGCTGATTTGATTATACAGTTACATTAAGACATTCAGACACTTTTGATGTGCCAACCACTGTGCCTTTGCACCTCAAATACAATATGAAGTTTTATATTTTACACCCCTTAATAGTTTACGCCAGGCTCCTGAGCACTCCTCAGACATGTAAGCACAAATGAACCGAAAATGTAGAAGATTCCAGCAGAAAAGTTCAAATGGAAAATTCACTCACCAAAGAGAGGGGCTGATGGCCACAGACCACACTCGATCATACGTTGGGATTGTATGAAGACACTTGCCAAGCTGGTTTGGCGTTAATGCCCATATCTAAAAATTGATGAAGAAGGAAAGGTCGCACATTGCTTAAGAACAACCCATTTTCAATGCTGCAACAATATCAGTTTATTTTGGCAGACAAGCAAAACAGCGATTCATCATTCTTTTTTTCCAAGGCTAAGACAATTCTTTTATCATCCCCTGCCTAATGCTTATAGTGGAATTCCACTGTTGTTTTTTTTTTTTTTTTTCAAAATGTCTGCATAATTAAATAATTAAAGTGCAAACTAATTTATTTAGGGTGGTTTGATGTTCTCAGTTCTAGAGCACTTGCATCAAACCATCCTGGTTGTGACAGAAAACAGACTTCTGAAAGTGTGGAATGGTTGCAAATATGTTGACTGAAGGTTTTGAGGCTTTAACATAAAATATATCTTTTAGATACATTTATGGTACAGTGGTAGGGCTGTGACAAAAACCACAGTACCACGGCCATGTGACGCCTACCGCAGGGTTAAGCACGTTACCGTCATCATCACAATTTCTTTCCACATCAGAACGGGTAAATAAACACATTCCCCACGTTTATATTTTAGAGGGCTCACTGATTGGTGGTGTCGGAGCTTACAGACGGGAGCCGCTAACAGAAAAAAGGGCAAAATCTAAGCATCATAGCAGCTTAGCCACTGCAAAGGACTAAACATATCAGGACTCCACATTCTCTGCACACACCACAAAACACGTTCGATTTCAGCTTTCACTCAAACACCAGTCACTTGACTTTGTACTGTTCTAGAAACGGGTGTCACTGTCGCATTAGCTATCTATAACCAAGCCTGTCTTGCGGTATGGCACATTTGACATGCTAACTAAGCTCTATACCAAAACAGCACACCAACAAGTTTGATTTTGAACAGCGTTTGGCAAAAGGCATGTCCCCCCAAGTCCTTCCTACTGTCTACCGTGGTATAAAAAAAAGGGGACACTGCCCAACGTTACAGAAAGGTTAGGTATTTAGAAGGCTAACCTAGTATTTTACCATTACTATCATACATGTACATTGCATGTAAAAACTCTGAAGACACGCAAGTTCACTGGTAGTTTTGGATAATACATAAAATGGGTATAGTTGCACTCATGATGACCCCTAGTTCCCATTACCACAGCTGTATAGAACTTTGAGCTGGTACATTTCTCCAGACCGAAACATTTAATATCAAGCCACTCTAAATTACGTTGTTACATCTCATCAACAGACCTATGCAGACATTTTGAAATATCAGTGGAATTCCCCTCAAGAGCATTTTTTATGTGTGCGTTTTTGAATAATCCAATACTGACTGTGCTGATGTCCACAGCTAAGTTATAATGCTAAGTGTGTCAAAGACAGCTGTAAGACCAGTTTACTTGAATCTGCCAGCTTTAGGTTTATTACCTGTCATTGGAAGAGACTGATAAAAACTATTTTACTAAATGGTTAAAGTTAATTTAAGATTTAAAGTTAATTTAAGATACAGTTTCCTTTCAACTGAGGTTTGCAGAAGAGACAAGGTCAAGTCCCATTTCATAAACTATAATCTGGAAGCAGGGTCCTCTATGGAATTGTGTGCACAGGTATGTGTATGAAAACTCAGGTCAAAGTTTAGTGAACTTAGTAATACACACCATATTCCCTCTCATCATTATCAAATGGTATAGCTTAGTATTTTCTGAATACATGTCAAGAACGTACCATTATATCCTACACTGTGTCATGTTGTCCTAGAATGCATTGCAAACTGTACTTAAAATTTGGTGGAGGTGCAATTAAAACCTACCTTAGCAGTTCTGTCTCTTGAGCCACTGAGGATTAATTCACCTTTGCAGTCAATACAATTCACTTCCTGATTATGGCCATAATACTCCACAGAATAATCACTTTTTCTGTCATGGATAATGATCTTCCCATCACTGTGAAAAGACAAAAAATGAAATGTGCAAAGAAGTGGGCCATCACAAAAAAAAAAAAAACAATAATCATGTCGACAAGACAAATGAAATGTATCACTGTATTCATGCATGCCCTATCACTCAGTAAATTGACTTTTATTACTCCACGGAGCCATGCAAGGTACCAGAACTCCATTCCTCACTCTCATAAGTACATAACCTACACACTAGTTTCACAGAAGATGCTGAATAATCCATAGTACCATAAATCAGGGTGTTGCATTGAGGTAAATTATCTGGATCATTTGGATAATGTCTTTGTTAAAAGGACTCGTGGTCATATATTTTGAAGGAACAGAGGAAAACAGTTGCCAAATTTTTAACTGTGAAATCTAAGGAACCAGAATGTATGTTATATATTTTTGCTGCCACATTTCAACTAGTGACCCTAAAGCAAACAAACAAAAACAGTGAATTACCCTCCTGCACTGACAAGATGTGTGTCTGTCAAAGTGAATCTGCACACATCCTCTTGGTGTCCTGAAAACACAGTCAATCTATTATGCTGGAACCTCCCCCCCTCAGCCCCCCGGAGATGGTACGCTCCAATGTCTGCTGCCTGAGACAGATACAGCACATCACCGTCCAGCTGTATCCACGGCAACAAGCTGTGGGGAAAAATCAAGTAATGGAAATTACTCCTACACATGTAGCTCAATCTGGTTTCTAAGGACTTAGGTGATGTAGTGGCTAATAAAAAACACAATGATTTCTTATCCATGCTGGCAAGGTCAATAACACACCCAGAATCAGAATCCGTTTTTCAGTATTTGAGAAAATATTTCATCACGGGATGAAGTATTAAAAACACAACATGTTCCACATCCCTGCCTTTCAGTTTCCCTTTAACTGCAGGAAATGGCTTAAAGCAGTACTTCAGTAAAAAAAGACAGATTTACTGAAGGTTTCCTCAGATTTGCTCTGAAGCTACGAGGCTAATGTTGCTAACAAGCAATAGGAGCTAATACTGCACCACTAGTCAGCAACATTAGCCTTGAGAAAAGCTAAAGAAGCAAACTTCGGTCACCGAACGTGACTGGGCTAAGCAGTTATATGAGGGGTAAGGAGAAAATTGTTTAAATTTGTTATTTTAACAAATTATCCCTTAAATATCTGATACATACTTAAAGTTGCATCATGTACGACTGCACAACCAGACATACACATTTGCACCAGAGAGATCTCCAAATCCCCAAAACGTACATAGTATAGCTTTAAATAAAAGGTCCAAGTTTTATACAGTAATCAGGTGTATATATATAAAAAAAGCATGAACTCACTTAATCTTCCATTTTAGAAGGACATCTTTACGACAAACACCACGACTCCAATTCTGGGATATCTTGACTCTGTCCTTTAACAGAATAGTGGGATACCTGAAAGAATTAGTGAAAGTGTAAGATGGGGAAAACAGACAAACAAAAATGCCATGACGGCAACAAGACTCCAGAGATAATGTCAACAAAAACAATACTTAAAGTTTCCACTACAAGAATAACTATTATAATAGAATTCATTTACTTTACTAACATTTAGATCAAATGTATAGTAAGGTTCTGATTTTACTGCTTGCTGTGACCATCCCAGGCAATTATTAATTCAAGTTATTCGGGTAATAAACCAAAAGGAATTTCCATTGGTAAAAATAATCTTGCCTAATATCTATGGTTGGCCTGAAATGTTGGCAAACAAAACTATGAAAATGGTTTTTAAAAAAAAATCACAGATTCGACTAAAAAAAAAAAGATCAAAGAGACCTACAACAAAATGTCAAAATCTATGACTTTACAAATTATTTTAAAGGTAATGACAATGAGAAAGTGTTTTTAAATAGCTGTTTTTTTCCTGTGTTAGTACAGACATGTTCAAACAGTTTGAGCAGCTGCAGATAAACAGTGGAAAACATGTTGGCTGTTCACAAAAATAAAAACTAAGTGAACAAACAACATATAAATGGTTTAATTGAATGTGCAACCTAATTTATAGCCATTTATTAGAGCCTATGTAAACCAACGTATATGGGTGTCAGCTATGTCCTATACTGCAAACTGATCATTTCAGTTCACATAGGACACAGCTGCATGCCAGACAACTTAGAAATTAATCTTACAGTGTAATGTTGTGTCACACTAAAAGGCTATTTAATTGTGGCAATTTCTAACAGTGCTTAAAAAACAGTATTTTAATAAACATTTGAGATAAAAAGTGTCTTCTGTTGAGACAATGTGCACTTAAAAGGCAATGTCCAACACAGGATGCTACTGCACTAAATGTCAAAAGAGTACACCACCATTAGCAATGAAGTCAAAATGTTTTTGTATTTCTGGATTTTGAAGAAAAAAAAATACTGGGTTGATATTATTATAATATACAATTATTTAAAATGGGAACATGAAGACCTACAGGGTGATAAAATGATTTAATGATTTAATTAATCTGAAGGTATTACACCACACACTTACACCAGTACATAATAATCACGTTTCAAACTAGATCTGACAAACATTGTATTTATCACCTACTTAGAAGCAAATGCTATATAAAATGTAACTATGTTATATTGTAAATATTACTAAAAGTATGACTAAATTATGTTTTATATAAAAAGGAAGCATCATGTCAACCACCCCAGTGAAATCAGAGCCACTCCCAGAAAAGTCATAAAAATGGTCAATCAATCATTCAGAAGACCTGATAAGAGTGAAAGCTAGACAAGCAGATAGGAAATGTGTTGGGCTGTGGCAGATGACCAAAGAAAGCCGGTTTTATTAACAAGGGTAGCCAATACTTTTGTTGTAGTTTTCTCTTTGTAATATAAAAGGGTATTTCCCCGTATAGTTACTTGTCTAAGCTTGTCTGAAGGGGATTTCCTATGAGCATAAACACGAGGGACATCGTTTCAGGATCATACATTATAAAGAGTGGCTGCATCCAAAACCACATACTACCACATTAAATAGTGTGTCATAAATAGTGCACCACAAATTAAAGTCTATTCATTAGTGTAGTGCAGTAATATGTGGGTTTGGACGCAGCTGGTGCCTCAAAGCTGTCCACATAGCTGTCACCTGTGTATTTGTATTCATGCTGAATTATCCAGCAGGTATTGTACTTGTTGACATAAAAACTGTTTGTTTACATATAAACTGTAAGAGGAGCGCAGACATGTCATGAATTTAAGCAACCAAACAAGCACGAAGGAAGACTTCTGCGAAGGCTGAATTATAAAAACGAATTTACTTCTAATGCCTGTCTGAACGGCGGATGTTTCCGCACTGTTAAAGCCACATAGGCTAAGCGTATATAGCTATAAAGGACACGTTAGCTGCTCCTCCTAAGTGCACAGCTAACAGCGTTTACGTAGCTAGCGTAGCTAGCTCTGTTGCTAGTTAACGTTAGCGTGAGTAAAGATATGCCTCTATGCTAACCGACAAGGTTTACGAGCTACATGCTGATTATTAACAACTTACAAGACTATACTAAAATGTGTTATTAATGTCAGATATTAAAAATCTAAGTCGGTTTATTAAACAGGTCAAAAGGGGTTAAAGCATAAACAACACTGCACGCGCACATCTTACTGAATTGCTAGCTACGCAGTTTCTTGTGGAATCTCCTACGTTGACCAGAGTTCCCTACGGAACTTACGTAGCTATATGATTCATGCTGTAGGCCCATGTTAGCCAACTAGCCGATTAGCTATTCATCCCTGTAATAAAGATTCTTACAGGTCTGCTCCTTGTCTTGTCATTCCGGTGTTGATAAAGTTTTTTGCTATTCTCCTCCAAACAGCATCGCGGGCGGTAAAGTGGCGGCTTCTCCTGCAGACTTGAGAGAGGCGACACAGCGATTTGTAGTCCAGGTACGACAGTATGAGGTACAGAACATCTTCGGGTAACTGAAAGAGAAACATCGCGGCTCCGTCTCAAACTTGGCGCCCGCTCACCGTTAGCTGTGACACTGTATTCGACGCAAATTAACGTCTTTGCAACTGAATAATTGATCGGGTTTAGGCACAAGTAAACAGAATCCCATTTTTTTTCAGAGCGTGTAAGCACGGTCAGTAGTAGGAGCCATTCCTTAAGAGAGCAAGTCACGTGAGTTGTGCTGTAAGAAAAGTAAACAGAAATTCACATGGACTTCACAGGGGATAGTAGACTGTGGGGTTTTCACTCTTCTAGGCGTATCTGCAATATTGTAAAATGAATTAATAATGGTGAATAACCTCACGTCTGCAGACAAATAGGAAACTTGTTGTCCATTGCTATTTCAGCCATGAATGGAGGATAGCTTGATATGGCAAAGCAGGTTATGCTGATAGCCTCCACCTGCATTCAGTCTCAAAATTAATAGATCACAAACATTCCAGATGACAATAATAATAATAATCATAATAATAATAATAAT
>CM067478.1:15060798-15075053 GCA_034552555.1 Semaprochilodus insignis
CAGGTCTGCTTTTTTAGAAGGAGGTACAATACAGTGCAACCAATCAGAACAGAGCTCATATATATATATATATATATATATATATATATATATATATATATATATATATATATATATATATATATTATAATACTATATATATTATATAATATAATTATTTCCGACAGTCCTGAGTGCATCTAGTAACATATCATTGCTGTCCAAAGACAAACAAGTATCTCCAAAATGGCAGCTTTACAGGAGAGGGCAAAAACCTTATTTAACTTTAATGTAAGTCAATGGAACCAGACTTTTTCCAAGTGATTTTGGGCCATTTCTGTTAGTCCATTCATCTTTAATTTTTCATACAATGTAAACAATAGCTGCTGTGTTCAAATGATGCATAAAAGTAAAAATCGACAAAACATGGTGATACACGTTTTTCTTTGGACAGAGACAGTATTGTCATTTGAAAATACTGTCCGCCAATTACATTGTGTGAATTCTTTATAGAAATGGTACAAAATGACTAGGAAAAATATCTAGTTATGTAAACATGTACTTAAAACAAAAAACACTTTACAAAAGTTACCATTTTGGAGATAAAATGTTTTTTGTTCCAACAGCAACAATATGCAAAATGACTGTAATGATTGCTTTGAGTCTTTGAGATATAAGGTTATCAACTGAAACTGTATTGTAAGATGTTTTTGCTTTTAATACCTTAAAGCCTGCTATGATGTTGTGGGTCATTTCTGAAAACGCAGTTTAGAAAATTGCATATCATGGACTTTTTGCACATGTCAAAGATGTTTAAATGGTCATCCGTCACTACACTGTCATTGCACACAGAACATTGATGGTATTGATCAACTGTACACAACATATAAATGAAATATACATCAGCCCAATAAGCCAGCTGTTGAAATCCAGGCCCTATAAATGTCCATGTCCCCAATACTCAGCTTCTAAAAAATCATTTATGGTTGTCTTTCCAGCTGAATTGTCATGACTGAAAGGAAATGAAGAAGGAGGGGGAGACTCCCCTTTTGATCTCTTTGGAGGGGTGCAGGGTGCTCTGTGTGGCTGGCAAACACATTTAGCTTGTAATTGTTCAGAACATTCTGACAATCAGTCTTAGAAATGCATGAGCAAACAAAGATTACAGATCCAATTGGAAAAGTCAACAGGTCTTCCGTAAGTTCCATTTCTAAACAATTAAACTGTCGGGACTCATCCCCTCTGTAATCCGTGTTTGTATTTCAATTATGCCTTTCAGTTTGGCTGCTTAGTAGTTCTAAACGCAAACATAATATCTTGCTTATTTACATGGACAGTGTGTTGCTTTGTTCGAAATATAATTGACCCGGTCATTGTTTCAAATGGCCTATGACCTGAATCTTGGAAGACTGCAGGTAATACGTTTTCAAACTATCTTGATTCACAGATTTTCATTTTGGCCAATTTAGAGATCTTCTCAGTCTCAGTGTAATGCATATATATTAGAAGTTGGTTTGTTTTGCCTTAAACACTGTTTGCTTGCTCACTCAACAGGCCTGACTTGATGTGGACTCTTAAAAGGGCTTAGCTATATAATTTCCAAAGCATGTTTCCTCAATTGAGCTCCTGTTTGCAGGAATGATTTTATGGTTAGGGTAAAGCAGAATGAGGAACGAGACTGCTTAGAGTTCTGGGTCATCCCATTCTCCTACTCTGGCATTCTACAGGTTCAGCAGGGGGCCTTGTACAAGTCTAAATTGCTCCCTAAGCAAATTAAGAAGGTAGCTCTGTTTGTTTATCTGGGGTTAAGGATGACGGTTGCAGCTCAATAAAATGGATGAAAGCAGTTTTGCGTCCCCTCTTTTTCAGTGGAATTGCGCCTCATTTGCATGGCATCACAAGCTACACAGAAGGTGTGATTTTTCCCACAAACTGCTGGATCCCTCTGGTGTCTACAATTTTATGGTTACTGAGACAAATTTAACGGGAAGCCACAGCCAGATAATACAGGATGACCGTGGCAAATCATCAAGCCCTGTTAATCAGTAGTGGTCACCTTAAATGTGAAATCCACAGGGATGCATGTTCTTATGGAGCAAATCAAATGCACTGTTAAACAATGGAAAAGAGACATAAATAATGCTTATTTTACAATGTTTGTATGTAGGAGATATATAAAAAAGAGAAATGACTCTCTCTTCCCATGTTGATTATCTGCTGTATGTTTGAATGCAATGTGAACAAAATACTGGTGCTGTGATTTATGATTCCAACTCACTTTAAAATCTATTATCTATCTATATTATTTTAATATGAAATATTAAAATATAAAAAGAAAAACAGTGCTGGATCAAAAATGAATATATACATAGTCCAAGTACTTAGTACTTAACTTATTAATTAGTTCTTAATAATCAAAACACCTTCTGCAATACTCTGGAACTGTGAAGTGTTAAAGGTCTTATTCCAAACAGGGATCAAACAGTGATAGACACTAAGGGTAGATCTCATACCATGAGTGGATGGGTAGTGTGGCTAAAATGCATAAGTTCCTGTAGAAATGCTCAGAAATTCTGTGCCTCAGAGAGCCCTGCTGAGCTACTGGCCTTTCCACAGGTTTGACCCCTGCAGCCCCGGTCAGCTACTAGCATAACATGAGGCTGACCACATGGTGGACTGTGCCATAAAAATCATCAGGTTTTACTAACATACCTGCAGAAGACACATAGAACAGACACAGAAATGCTCATTTTTTAACATAACAAAAGATTTATTTCAGTGAAATCACAATAGTTTGCAGTAACAGACTAAATATTATAAGAGTTTACTATCACAGAGGCCCAAACTCTGGGTAGTTTATATGTGTATATCATCTCATCATGTCCATATTTTCTTTCATTGATCATTGTATTAAACTGAGTGATACCTATACATTAATTTGTGTTCTGGACAGAGAGGTGCCATTAAGGAGCTTCAGCTCATTTCTGCAGTACTCGACCTCTGTCCTTATTCTTATTCACTCAGTGTCTCCTGTTCTCTGATCTTGGCTTTTGGCTCCTTAGGACCCTTTCCACAAACACACACCGCTGTCTATGAACAAAACAGAGACTCTTCCAATCAGATTAAGCTACAGGGTGTTAAAGGTCTAAGATTAAAGAAAAACACCTGTCTGATGGCAAGGAGCCAGGACTCAGGAACTACAGCATGTCCAGTTCAACCAGAGGAGAGGCCAAACAGCGCTGAACCCCTGTAGAGACAGCCCCACTGAGCTGTTGACCTGTGCTGGGCCACTCTAAACAGAATGGGGGGAAAGCCTTTACGTGCTACCTTCATATCTGGCTCCACCAGTCACTAACCAGAAGGGTTATACAAACAATAGTGGTATTTATTATGATGTAATTACGTAGTGGTACGCTGTTCAATACAAGACTGTGCTCTTTGAGGGCAAAGAAAGTTCTTTGGACCAACACCATAGAATAACCATGTTTGGATCCCTAGAGGCCCATTCAGTTTGTGTGTTTTAACCCCTTACAAGACTAGTATTTCCTTTTTTGTGATCAATATTATATAACACATATAACACAATATCTATGTTCACAGAGCCCAAGATATGCCTGTAAGGTTCTCACAATAGGTATAGCATAGAGTTAATAGTTACTATTAGATACTGATAGTACGGCATTAGTAATGAAAGTAGTAATGGTCAGTGGTACACTCACATATGAGGAGATGACATAGATTTCGCTGCAAAACAGAGTGACAATAAAAATAATGATTATTATGATAATACCATTTCCAAACCTTTATTAAAGTTTTATTGCAGTCTTGTCTGTTTGCATTGTAATCTAGAGTTTAATAAGAAAGGGGTTTTAGTGGTTTAAGAAGCACTTTTGTAAATGACATTATGCATGTGTGTGTGTTTGTTTTGAAATCTCATGGTCTAAGCCAAAAACCAGTTAGGAACCTTCATTTTTACAGCGTTTGGAAAACTGCATTTCCCTCCCTTTTTGACTTTGGTGTAGTATATGAATATGTTTTACAGTCAATATATGGAATGATGATCTGATGTGATCTCATGAATCCCATATTTACATGTATCCACCTATTCTGCCTACAGCAGTTTTTTTCCCGCCCCTTCACTCTAAAGTTATAAGGGGTGTTTCAGCATGGACTGCTTTTTGCAGGAGGCACTATACAGGGCAGCCAATCAAAACAAAGGTAATTTACACATCTCAGTCTTAAAGGTACAGTAACAAAACTAGCTTGTTTAATTCTAAGGAATTAAGAGAGGTTGCAATGGTCATGTAAATGAATTGTGGTCATTTTTCATAGAAAAATACCTGATAAACACTGTATGCGGAGATGAGCACCTCTTTGTAATTACATTTTTATATTTGGTGGGAGCAGTCTAAAGCATTCTGTTTAGCTATGTGTAAGACTGTGTAATTGAGGCATATATCTTGCAGAATGTTAGCACTTCATTTATTTTTTTTTTCTTGCATGTTAATTTGTTGCAGACATGTGCAGTTAAGGGAAGTTATTTAGACTCATCCCAAGTAAAGCTGCCATACCAGCATGGCACAGAAGTCAAATTAAGAGCATAAATCGGAAAGAACATTTGAGGAATGAAGAGCCACCGAGCAGTATCCTAAGGTAAATTTATTACACATTTTTAAATAAATATTTCCATCCTTAAAATTATTTTACACATCCTCAAATAAAAAATATATTTATATATGTATAAAAACAGACAGACATAATGCAACAAAAGACAAAAAAAAGGCTTTCCTACGTTTCTTACAATGCATTTGTACACCTTGAATTTACAGCTGAAACCATGGTAGGAAACGTGTGATTATCAAAAATGTAGCTGCCACATATTATGTACGGATTTAAAGCTGTGTTTGCTTTAGCTGTGTTTATCTCAAGAACGTTCCAGAACCAAGAACCAAGAGAGGTTACTCCGATGAGCTGGGTGTCTTATCACTGGGTGGTCGAGAGGTGCCTTGGCTGCATGTGTAACCCAATACAGCCTTCTTTTGTCAGTGCATTCTCTCAGGCCCTTCAAGTCCCCATGAGCAGCAATATGAAGAGTATAAATTACTCTAAAACTGTCAAAACACAACAAAACAAAACCCAAAACGAGAGACGGTGAAGTCCACACACTACTAAAATGTCAGCTCTGCCATCTGACATGTATCTCAAGTCATGTGCTTCGCTTGCCTAAAACTTTACACAGGTCAGTACTAAAAGTCTGGAGTACAAAAATAGATCTCTTTTTCCTTGTTTTTTTTCTGTCTTTTCCAGAGAGCTTTTTTTTCTTTCTTTCTAAAAAAATCATTAAAAAACAAACTAATGTTAGGTATATTAATGCTCAGTACAAAACATTGTTTTAGGAGTTCATACGAGGGGATTCTGTTCATTATTTGAGATGGTATTTTCTCTCTCACTCGCTGTCTCCCTCTTCTTTCCTGCTTCACTCTTCAGCGCTCTCCTGAGTAACGGGTGCGTTTAGTCCGTCTGTTGAAAGGGTAATTGATGAAATCAAAGGGTCTGTGCTCTGCAATGTGATGTCCTTTGGGCAGCCGCTTCATGAAGTGGACTTCCCGCTGGTGCTGCCTGGTTTTGGAGCCCTTGCGGGGTCTTCCTTTGCGTGTGAACGCCATGTACCAGCCCTCGTACTTTACATTCTGGAGAGCCGTGTAGTTGTTCTCCAGTACGATCTCGGTAAAAATGCAGTCCTTTCCCTGACCGTTCTTCTGCAAAGAAGAAAGAAAAACATGAGATTCAGGAACAGAGTTTTTTTAAGTTATGTGAAAATCTATTGAAAGGTATTCGTGGAAAGTCTGCCCCAGTTTAGATGTGAGGCTTCCCCACATGCACACGGCATATGCTTAAGCCATTATAGTTCAAGATCAAGAGAGAGGGAAATGACAGCGGTAACCAATGACTTTCCCCCTTCGGTAAACACCAATGCAGATTCATCCTCTGAGATGAATGGTTTCTTCCACCTTGGGCTGCTCACAGGTCAATAGTTTAAAGCTTTGTAATACAGAAGAAAATATTTTCATAGATGCTTTAATTTTACATTCGTGTTGGCTACAGAAAACTGACTAGGATCATAAAGTCTGTGCATTTATCAAGACATGTCTAAGAAATGAATACTGGGGCCATCAACCCAGTCTTCTCGCTGTACACACTGAATAACTGGCATAACATTACATTTACATACTGATGTTTGTTCTAAAGAACCTATAAAGGAAAAATACATTATCTAGTTCCCAATCATTCAGATACTGATCGTCTGTAACTTCTATATGGGTTTCCACTGTGTGCACCGAATATGAACTGACATAGCCTAACATTAATGGACATAATCAGTCTTCATGTTCTAAAGATCCACTCCTCTCAGGAAGTGCATCAGCTCTGCGCCATACCAACAGAGCCTCCTGAGTCCAGCCTGCCAAATCCTCAACACGTCAATACCTTAAACCGGGAGTGCAAGCCTACTTCCAAGCTCTCATCAAAAAGGGCCATTAGACATAAAGCTCATGTCCATCACTTAAAACATTTCCTGATATGTCCACCAATAAAAAGACAACAACAAACAAACAGAAAAAAAAACTCTCTCATGCAGGCTGTCGTTGGGCGGCCAATATGTCAGATAGCATAAGATCAGGGGTGCCAAGCAGATGGTCCACCTGGCAGGGTGCTGGGAGGTGGGGGCCGAGTCTCCATCCCACTTTATTACCATTCACAGCAAGAAAGAGGCACAAATCCACCCTGGAACAAGAGCGCCCGGCTAAAAAAAGGAGGAAAGATCCTATTCCTTACACTCCATATCCCATACTGCAACCCAGGAAAGGCCTTGGAGCAAACTGTAAGCATTTACCAGACAAAAAAGAGGATGTGTCCGTGGAAGCTTTTTTTTTTTATTTGCTTGCAGCTTTCACTTCACTGGATGTTGTGTTTTTACTATCATAATACTTCACAGCACGAATGCTGGGAGAGTAACGTTCGTTCTCTAAATACAGAATTTATTCGATGCCTTCTTTTCAGCCCACCGTCATCACAAATCCAAACAATGCATCTGTCTAATCCCAGCACTGCTGAATATCCGTCTCTGTCGCAGCTGGACCTGTGACAAGTTTTTTTTTTTCAATATGTGCTTTTTTTGCTTACCTTGCCAATCAGCTTTCCTCTTCTATTCATGCAGATGTAGAGTCCTGTCTCAGCCCCTTTAATACGAACTCGACTGCCAAATGTGTCTGTCTCCACGATGAGCTTTGCTGTAGAAGATAAAAAGGTACACACATATAAGTTTCATTTAAATTTCATTTAAATTCATGAAGTTTTGTATTTGAGTCGTTGTATAAAGAGAGATTTTTTTATTTTTTATTTTTTGCAAAGCTTCTATAAGAAGTCGCACATGCACACATACACGCTCACAAACCCACAGGGGCTATTTCTCAGGATTTATGCAAGTCTAAATTCTTTCAAAATGATAAAAACAGGTGGACCCTCAATTCTTCGGCAAAGAAAAAAGCCAACCTGGCAGTTCTGTTGAGGCTATTAAAATGTATATGCACATCTTTTTAGCATACATGTTCAGATCATCTTCATCGTAGGCTATGTTTGATTAGATAATCAATTTTTTAAAAATTAAAAATGTCCAGATTTACAAAGCCAAAATGAAGTATTCATGCCACGTGCACATCACTTTATTGTGTTATAGACAGCTCTACAGCATTTTTTTGGTTAAATAAAACAAGTCCATATTGATCCAAATAACCCCCACAATCCAGTATGTCCTCTATGCAAGTGTCCTGGAAAGACGGTTTCTACGAAAGTCACCCTCCCACGATACACGCTCTTCATGCCAAGAATTAGCACTTGCGGCCCCTCTTTGATTCAGCTCCCATGCTCTCAGTGATCGTAAAGAGTTACGGTTCAAATGGAGGGGGTCAGATAACCTGCTGGTGCAGAGCCTAACCGCAAGCCCACAAGCTGCAGTCAGGCTTTGGCCTGAGCTAACAACCCTGCTGTCTCTGCAACATGCTCAGGTGACATGGATGTCACCAATGCCATACACGGCCGGAGCCAGCATTTCCTGAAATACCTCAACAGGACTAGTAATTACAAGGCTTCCACACATATGAGAAAGCTGCAACTGGAGCTTATCCAAGAACAAACATGCCGCACATTAAAGACGCAATGGAAACTCTAGCCTAGTGTTTCTAGCTTAGCTAATTATATTATATGTATAGGTGACAGACCGAAACTTCAATAAGCAAATAAGACAAGTTTTTACAGTCAATTTTTTGTGGGGGTTTAGGGTTCGTTTTCTATTGCCGGAAAAATTCTCTGTGTAGTCCAGGACTAGGCTCCTGTCTGGGAAACTTGGAAAAATGCACTTATCTGACATATGTTATTAATATAAACAAATAGTATACATATTTTGAATGCTCTGATTGCTTCAGCAAAATGACGCAATGTCCATTTCCATACTAGACTATGCACTTGGTCAACAGAAGTGTTTATTTACAGTTACTTGTTGGGTTCCTGCAACCCTACAAGCCCTAAAGGTGAGCAATGCAAATGCACATGTAAAAGCCAGAATTTCTCTCTACATATTTTCATCCTAGAGTTTGGTTCAGAAAGAGGAAGGAACTTTATTCAGGAAATGTTCAGGAGGTTGGAGTAAGATGAGTCTTAATGGCTCTTCCAGACTCGCGTCTCTCTCTAGAGAGTCACCTTCAGAACAATCTAGAATCCATTTAACATTTTTTACACCCCACAACTTCTTTTTCAGCGAATGCCCAAGTTCC
Source organism: Semaprochilodus insignis (assembly GCA_034552555.1). Classification (NCBI taxonomy): domain Eukaryota; kingdom Metazoa; phylum Chordata; class Actinopteri; order Characiformes; family Prochilodontidae; genus Semaprochilodus; species Semaprochilodus insignis. Next base: position 15,069,606 of record CM067478.1, read on the forward strand.
TCCGTCACCTTACAGCCGAGCCAAACGAGCAAGCAACGACTGCTACATAGTACATACTTGACCATACAACAACAACCACAAAAAGGGTCTAAAACACACTTGAAACAGCATCGATCAAACGTACTAACGCGTAGCTGTACTCACCGTGAACGTCTCCATCCTCGGCCATGGCGTTGATCTTTTTGTTGGCTAGGACTTGGACATGTTTGCCGCTGGTTCTGCTGTAAAGCTGGTAGGTCCGAATTAGTCTCCGGCTCACCCGGTCCGTCACCCTACTTTGCTCATTCACATGCTGTGTAAAATTAGGCGGGGACTGAATGGTTACCTGTCAGAAATTAAGTACGACATAATCAATACCTGCAGAATTGCTTCATTAGGCTTTGGCAGAGGCCTATAAATTGTGTGTGCATTAGAAGGACTGCATGCAGAGAGCCGGCAGCAATAATTGCATGAAATGAATACATTGACTCGGCACCGCTTAATTCATTTCACACTGAAAGTAGATTCACGATTTAAGAGCTGAACAAATGCATTAAAAACGGGTTGATGGCTGATGATGAAGCGCATAACGCGAGGTGGGTGGGGGCGAGGGGGGTTAAGTTAGCAGAAGTTCTCCAGTGCAGTGCTGCGTAAAGTTTCACTCCGCGCGCCCCTGTGCGCTTCACCTTGGTGCGGTACCTGTGGGCTGCGGCGCGAGCCCAGCGCTGCTAGAGCCAGCTGATCACTACGCGCCCGCACGCGCGCATTTTTATCTTTACTATTGTATTTAGTTTTAACCCCAGTCCAGCTCTGGACCGTCCACATCCACCGTTTATACTTTTTTTTAATAATGCTGTTCTGCACGTGCGCCATAATAACAGCACTGTAAACTATAATACTGTACTCCAGCACTGTGGGTAATTTCATGCAATCACGCTCCGGCCATATTACATATATCATAACACCAAATAGCATGCCACTGGAATTGTAAAATCTCCAACATACCTGAGCATAGTAGCAGAACGCAAAGAGGTGAAGAAATCTGGAGGAAACACAAAAAACAAAGAGACAGAATATTAGATTCATAAAAATGCCACCGGAAGGGTTTAAATGCGTAAAAGGGGCGCAGGGCGCGCTGGCTACTCACAGGTAACTTAATCGTGATGGAATGAGTCTCATTGTGGATTGAGGGAAACGGGCCGCGGAGATAAACCTCAGCGCACCAAATGAGCGCGTGATGTGAAGGAGAGATAACAGCTCGGCTCTTCCACTGGAAACAGGGGAGCTCCTCTCAGCGAAAGCCTGCGCGCGGACATCCAAGAAGCGCGGAGATCACGGGGCGACGATCCGACCACCAGGAAACGCGGGAGGGTGAAAAAAATAAAAAGAAAAGAAAGAAAAAAGAAATGCTCTGCAGGCAGAGCGACGGGCGCTCCTTCAAAAAGTATGACTTAAGTGCACTTAACGCGAAAGCGTCCGTAAAGTAGCCCGCGAGCTTTCCAACTTACAGTACCGTCATGCAGTAGGACAGGCTACTGTCTGAATGAAGCAGAGGAGGAACAAAAACTCAAACAAGCAGAAGCCAAGTCATGTTGTCCATCAGAAATGACAGGAAAAATGGAGGCTCTTTCCGCGCCGAGTCGTCGGTAAGCTCCAGAAGGGAGTCCTTGGACGTGTGTGCGTGTGTGTTTGTATGCGTATGAGCGCGCTCCCGTGTTGGATGTCAGGCAGCAGGAGCAGGACGGTGCATCCCGTGCTGATGGTGGCTATCTTCAGGAAAACAGTGGTGCCGGGACTCAGTGGCCTCCTCTCTTATTCTCCCCTCCTCTTCTCCCACTGCCAGGCTCCAATGTCAACCCTACTCGCGCGCACGGCCTTGGTTCAAATGGTAGGTTGGTCCTGGAGGAGCAAGCCCCCTCCTTTTTCAACAGAACAAAAGCGACTGCCACCCCCCCACCCCCCCACTCCAAAACACCTCCTCCCTCCCCCTGAATTTAAAGTATACTTCACCTGAGTTGAGGAGCAGCACTAACTGGGGAGTCTAACTCTGCGCAGGGCGCTAGGGGATTCACGCTTAATTGGACTATATTGATGAAATGCTCTCTCTCATCTACTCTCTCTCTCTCTCTGTGTCTGTCTGTCTTTCTCGTTCACACAGCAGATTGAGGTTGCCGAATGTACAGTATGCAGGTTTCTCCTTGTGCTCAGTGCCGGCGCTGCGAGTGAGGTGACAGCACGGAACTGTTTCCAGCACTTCTTCTGCTAACCAGGGCAGCAGGTTAACTTAGTTCATTGAGATCTGAACCGCAGGCTTTTGTGCATTGGCGCACACCCAGCCAGCCAGCCACCCACCCACCACCACCTCAGCACTCGTTCCCTTGAGACTTGTGTATTGTCAAAGAGAAGTGTGAGACATTAAAAGGATTACAGACGATTAGCGTTTTCAGAACGTCACCCTTCTTTAGCTGCTCCCTGAAGAACGGCACACTTTTTTATCTTCCCCTCTGTTTCTCCAAACATTGTTGGTCTTGTTTCTTATTCTCTTGGGGGTACCCCGACTCGTTTTAATATTAACAAAAGCCCTCGTTCACAAATTAATCATCCAGTAGGACTTTATTTGTAATCGCCATAAAATAACTGCGCTCCACCCTCCAGCTCTGCTGATGGCCGTCATTAATTAGGATACTTCCAGTGCTTATAAGCTTTTTGCAGCTATTCAGTTTGTTAAATAGCCCAAATGAAGTATGGCCCACGCCCAGAGGTAGCCGGACTCTGGCTGTCCGAGATGAAGGGGTAACTATTTGCAGGTGAAACCTTTTTGATCAAGACTTATTTGTCAGCCTGGGTCAGTAAATGAGCGGTGTAAGGCTCTAATTCCAAGACTTCCTTGATACACCATTACAGCGACTAGTGAGATGATCAGGTGTGTAATAGAACCTGACAGGCCCCTTGGAGATCAGGATCAGTGGGAATATGCGTTTGAATCGAGACGTTATGTGCTATGACCACAAGTGGGCGCCACTTCAAGATGGCCTTTCAATTACTTTGATTTATACTCTGCTTCACATGCAATAGCAATTCAGCGGAAAAAAAAACTATCTTGGGCATTTTGTGGATGGGTGGCAGGACAAATGAGTACGCCAGTAGGGTTAAAGACTGAAAGCCCGAAAGCCTCTCTGTGGTTTTCCAGTGGGAACTCTCGGATGGCATTCCCAAAAGCAAACAGAGTGAAGGGCCCACACATGCACACTTGTCTCTTTCCTCCGTTTCATGCTTTGGAGAGTTGTTGTTTTTCCTCCTCTAACCTTTTTTTTTTTTTTATGTGTGTGCATCGTGTTTTGTGTTGAAGTGGCCCAGTATTAATGGCCCATTAAAGTCAACAGTCTGACTCCATGGCTGAGCACTTCTGCATGGCCTAAGGCAGCACTGGGCTCCCCATTAACCCCACATCCAGCTCTCCGTCGCTCACTGCCTAACCAAGCAGCAGGATGACTAACATGGGAATGCATTGCTGCTGCATAACCCACTGGGCAGTGGGACAGCCCCGGCAAAGAGAGGGGGGCACTAGGAGATATGAGAGAGAGCAGTTCTTGCCACTACGCTGACACAAACATGCTGACCACAATACAGGCATCAGTATCAAACATTGGTTGTTTTATATCATGTGTTTATATCACACTTGTTTTTATTTGGACAGCGATGATATGGACCAGTTCAAACTGCAGTCATTAAAAACAAATGAGTATTCAGACCTGAGATATTTACAAGGATTATGATTAATAAGCTAAAAATATACAAAATCATCTTTTGTAGAGTGCTGTCTATCAGGAAGTGGCTGTCCCGAACTTTTTCTATTGAAGTCTGTAATATTTACATTTATCATGGGTTTAATTAAAAAAAAAGAACTTTATTAAAAAAATGTTTTCCAATGTTTTCAACACAGATTTTTAGTCCATAGTTGGAACCTTATTTTAGTCACACCTCTGGATTTTAGAGAAGGAAGTGAGACTGCATCCCTGACCCTCATGGTCACACGATGAGCAGTATGTATCACAAAGCCTGGAAATCAATTATATGTGTTTCGAAGGTGAAATTAGAAACTGTCACCATCAAAACACATATATTTCTAAATAAAGTAAACTTTGTATTTCAATAAAAAAATATTTCATTGTATGTGTGTTCCACCATTCAAAGCTGTATTTTCTAGTTATGCATTGGCTGGCCTGTTTAAGGTTATGCTCTACCTTGGCTAATACTGTCACTACTGAAAAGTCATATTTAGTAATATTTCGGTTCTGTTGTGATTGTGTTGTGTTGTGATAGTTTTTCAAGGGCTGCCAATTCTCATGTTTCTGTTAAAGATTTCATTGGACCAGACCAGGCCCGGTAATGGGGGTTCAGTCATAATGGTGGGCGAAATGAGTTTAGGGGTTTAGGGGGGCCTTTTTTGTGTTCTAGTTGTTCTTGATGTGTTCTAGTTGGTTCTAGATGCATTTTTAATCACCATCAATAAATTACATTACATCAAAATGGTTAAAACAAAAAATTCAATCATTTATTTTTGTATCTATTTTAGTTTTTTCCATAAGAGCCATTTGTAGCAACATGTTTTTTTAGATCAACATCAAATCCGTGCTATGCTTAAATTCGTTCTGATCTGTTTCCACATAAATAATAAAAGAAAGACTTATTTAAAGTAAAATACATACAATGTATAGGAGTTATATTTTTGCTTAACCTATTCTGTCATATGAAGTGACCTGATGAAGAGTAACAACATTTATTCTTTCTGAGGTGCAAAAACTGAAAACTGGGAAGCTTTGTTGAAATTCAGCCTGACAATTTCTTGTTAGTGTTCCACTGAACTGGTTGGCCTGCTTTAATAAGGGCAGAATTCAGTCCAATTACAGAGAATACAGATAGAATATAGAATAGAATAAACCAGTTAAACAGTGTCTGTTATCGGTAACCAGCAGAATTGCACAAGTGGGCGTCTACCACAGACGTCTCTCATTGGTTTCCTGCTATGGCTATCGATCCCGCCCTCACTGATCTAAAGCACACGGCAGTGACTGACCAGATAGCGTGCTCTGCTTAACTTGGACTCAGTTAGTCCAGAGTGTTTTGAATCATTAACGGTGGAGTAGTGGTGAGCTATTAGGAGCGCTCAGAATCATGGCTAGGCCATTTTGAGTAGAGACGTAAAAATGTGTGAGAAATGTCGAGTGCGGTGTGAGAACGTGAGATTAGATTGTGATGAGTATGTCTCACGGCCAGTGCGTGAAAGTAGGCGGCCATGAAAATGTAATATTCAAAGTTTTTGAATAAAATAAACATAATTAAAGAAACAAGGTCTCTCGAAGCCAAAGAGCTTCAGACTAAGTAATTTAGTCAAAAATTTGGTAGAACAATCCATATTTTTATGTTTTATATATATATATATATATATATATATATATATATATATAT
>CM067478.1:15075406-15103889 GCA_034552555.1 Semaprochilodus insignis
ATATATATATATATATATATATATATATATATATATATATATATATATTATGCAGTTTCCTTCATTCAACTTAATTAAATAGGTAACTACTATAAGTAAATTGCTACTGATTTCAAATGACATTTTGTTGAATACCTACAGAGAACAGAGAACACACTGCATGTAGAAGTACTGTTAGTTTGCTGGAAAAAAAAAAAACATATACATAATACATAAAAAGCAGCCTGTGCAAAAGATCTGACTCATTTATACTATATGTTTATATCTTTCCCAGTATGATACACTTCACAAATAAATATACACTGTACATCAAATTTAGCAGAAAAATGCAGTATTTAATATTGTTCACTGTAGAGAGTCCTATTTGAATTTGACCGGGGTATTAAAATGTATAAAGCTGTATGAGTGTACATGTGTGAACAGCACAGAGACTGATCAGACCACTGTGAGCCTCCAGTCAAGCACATTTCTACCCTGACAGTGTTGACAACCATGTCTGATGAAGGCAAGGTGTTACCTGGTATGTAATATCTGCATAGCTGAAATTTTTGTTCAGGGTTATTATACAGTGATGCAAGTTTTCTGCCCAAAGGAACTGATTTTATTTATGTCAAAATGTGTATCAGATGATTCACCACACAGGACGATAAGTGTATTACTCAAATGTGCCACAAAACAGTGAAAAAAAACTTTGCAGGTGAAAGAGACACAATTTTCATATTACTCGTCAGTAGATCAGTTTTTCCTCTTGGATGCTTGTGATGTTTGAGATAAAGCAAGTTAAGCCTCATTTCTAGCAGTTACTGGTCTGAAGGGCGTAGAGCCACATACTGTAGAATGAGAGGCAGAAAGAAGGATAGAATAAGCTGTGGAGAGAATTAGTTTTGGTGCTGAAGCAGAGAAAGAAGAGGACAGGAGAAGATAGAGTGCTTATTTTTGAGAAAGACAGAGCGCTAGGAGAGAGAGAAAAAGGAAAAGAGAGAGAAAAGGAGGGGGCAGGGCTGGAGGAGGACCCCCGTGGTGCTCGAGATGGATGTCGATGCTCCTGGGGTTAAGAGGAGGGCAGGCAGGCCCTGTGCCTGGCTGCAGGGAGTGGGCTACCTGCTGTTCGCCTCTGGGGCCTGATGGCTCTTCCAGAGCGGCCCAGAGCGGGACAGGAGGGGCCGAGGGGTGGAGGAGAGGCTCCCTGTCCTGCAGCCCAGCGCCCGTCAATCCACCCGCTTTCAGCCACGTCGCTGACGACACCGGACCCAGCGCCTCGCCACGGTAACGCCCGACAGCACCCGCTTACAGTCAGATACATCAGAGAGCAGAGCAAGAGAGCCAGCAAGACAAAACGCACCCCAGGGAAGAGGACTCATTTGAGTACCAATGCTGCACTGTGCCGACTGAGGGGCAGCGCCATTGTTCTCACTTTTAAAGTGTCCTTTCAGAGGGCCTCAGGGTGATGGACAGGCGTCACAGCAACACACACCGACAGAACAAACCCAGAGTGAGGGACATGTTAATTGGAGGGAGGGAAGGAAATGGATAAACAAACACACTAATGGTGAGGAACCTCGACAGCAGAGCCGCAGATTAGTACAGAATGCAAAGAATGCGATTGGCCCAATGCAAGCAAATGATCTTCAAAGTGAGGGCATAGTGATTTGATTTCATGGAGCCATTCACATCTGCTTATGTATGTATGTGTGTGTGTGTGTGGGGGGGGGGGGGGGGGGATAGTTAAAGCACAAATACGCAAACAGGGCAACAATAACCCCTCAGCAAATATCAGTGCCTCATTAGGTTATCATGATACTACCACAGAAGCTCCATGAAGCAGTCCCCTAAAGAAGGATGCAGAGGTTTAGGCAAAGTTATATGAAACTCTGAAACAGTCTCTTAAACAATACATAATGATTACTTCTTGGTGAAAGAGATCTTCACTCAGGTCAAGAAACAGATTTCCATCTATCGGGCCTCACCTGCTTAGGGGAAGGAAAAGGGGAAAAAAGACTTCACACACTTTTTAAAACTCAATCATGTAATAAAAGCTGTGAAATCGTTTGACCACCCCATTAACGAGCAGCCATTTTCCTTGTTCTTATCCCTCTGTAGCGGCAGCGCTAGAGTAACACTCTTTCCCGAGTACAGAGCTCGTTAAGTAAGTACCTTCTAAAATATTTAGCCATATGGAGGAAGGTCTTTCCCTGGCATCTACTTATGAAAGTCTCTGGCTGCAGATACAGTAACTTGTTCCCATACATAAGTCTGTGTTTTTTTTTTCATGGCCCCACTGGGTTCACCCAAATATACCCTTTTTTTTACTGAACATATGTTGGTAATATGTATACCATATGAACATGTTGAACAATATGGTTTTAGCATCTAGCATTCTGCTATTGTTGAAAATTTGTCTTACCCCCTCATACTGATTGTGCTCCAGCTCACCCAAGCCAGTACAGCCTTCAGATCAACAAGATCATTTGCTTTGTACCGTAATATCAATTCATCATGTAAACAAGTCTTTCACCATTCCATTCTTTTGAGGGTTTTTTCCTGAGCACTAGTATTGCTTTCTTTGCAGAAAATTTGTCTGTGGTCCATAGCGCAGAATGTTCAGTATGGGTTGAAATCAAAAGTCCAAACATGCACACTGTGGTGTGGTTCCCGCTCCAGATTCCTACTTTTTGTTATTATTAATTGTGTTGGGGGAGCACTGTATTTGGTCTAGGGGCTGTGGCCTGAGCTGATGCAAGCTTGGCGGCTGCACTCCATCAGACAGGCTGCATGGCTCACTTCTGGGTGGTAACTTAAAGAGCAGCATCATGCTCTGGTTAAAAGCCTTGGTCGGCAGGGGGGGTGAAGGCCAACGGTTAGCCAGAGATCAGGTCAGACCTACCACCTGACACACACACATGCACAACCTCGTTCTCTCTTTCTCTCTCTCTGCGTTGCAGGACCATTGGCCTGATCTTGCACTATTGCCATGCACAATTTCAGGTATTACTGAAATCACAGAACTAAAGTAACTTAATATACTTCTCTCAGGTGGCTTACTCACTCCTTTGGTGAGCAGTCATTTTTCACTGGAGACTAGTTCAAAAACAAAAACTTTAATTGCTATTGAATCTTTACAGTTTGCAGAGGTTCTGAAAACATTACTTGCACATCTCACTGAAAGAGGAATAGCATTAATTTGTTAAGATTTCCACACAATGGATTTTCAATGTCAGCAATGCTGTTTTACGGGCGCTTGAAAAACTAGCCCAAAATGTGCCAAGCAGCGGTGTCACCTCTAAAAGCTACTTTACACAAAGCTATTGCATGATACGATTACAGATATGCTGGCCAATGCCTAAGACACTGTTTTACAATAGGACTGAGATTTTGGCCTAAAACATACATGTTAAGGTATAATGGTGTCCTGTGATAATCCATCTCATGCAGCTTGAATATTGTCAAGCAGTTCCTGCAGCTTTTGCAGTAGAGGTAGAGGTGGAGTGCCACCAGGCCTTCTGGACGTGTGATGTGTGACAACAAACTGTTCATCTTGGCACTGACCACGGTGCCTCCACACTCATTCGTTGGTCATCTCCACCAAGACAAAAGCAGGACTCCTCACAGAAGATGAGCTGCTGCCATTCTGAGTCACTCCATGACAGTCTGGCACGACACTATTGCAGCCTTTGGTGATGTTGGCGTGGTGTTAAGGGCAGTCTCTGTACATGTAGTCCTGCGTTGTGCAGCCCTCTGCCAGTGGCGCTCGCTCTAACAGGATGACACATGGAGGGCATCACTGACGGCTGAATGTCCGCATTTGTGGTTGTTGGCTCAGTCAGGTACAGCGATAAGGCCTGTCCTTGCTTACTTCTCATACGCAGCTGAGCATGAAACTTGAATCATACCTTCTGGGTGCAACTATTTGTGCAACTATTCTTTCGATGATGAGTGTTGTGAAGCAAAACAGTACCCAAAGAAAGCGTATGGTTTTCAAATTCACCATTATCAACATTAAATATAAACCTCAGAAGTCATGTGGAGGTGTGTTGCTAGCTTTGGACGGTAAATCAAAACGGCCATATTTGTGTTGCAGACATTATTATCCCTGGTTCCTATCACCACCACTGTAAAGAGTTTTTCCTACAATTAAGCATTTCACATCAAACCACTCTGAATGACTGTGATTCAGAAACCAAAAGTAGTTTTTTCTATGACACCGCTCCAAAGAATCCTTTTTGAAAGCTTTATTTTTGGAAGTGTAGAGTGAATAATCACAAACTCAGCTTCTCTCAGCTGTCATACTAACTGTTTGAGTAGTGGGTGAGCATTCAAACACAATGAAGTCACCAAACCTCTTAATTATACTTGTTTTGTCTGAGAATATGATGTTAGCATGACAATAATGGAAAAATGTCAGCCTGGTTTCATTATTGTCTCATGTTTTCTTTTATTGAGAAAAGGGATGCAAAACGCTTTGAAACAAACTTTGAAACAAAACTATGATTTGTTCTGTCGGAGGTTCTCCAGAGCTTTAAGAGAGGAAAAGCAGATCTCAGGCAGGGCAGGCATTCTTGACTTTGTGGCTCCTGTGGCTATGGGAATCTACATGTCATAAATATGACTGATTTCTGACGTGACTTCAAAATACAGGCCAGAGCGGTTTTCTTCAGGGCTATTGCTTGATAAAGTCCTACTGAACATCCTTGGGTAACTAACGAGGAAAGGAGTTCCAACGATCATCCTGCCACCTCACCTCCCTGTCCAACACCTCACTCCTTTCCCTTAGCCGCACCAGGCTCTACATATCACTGTTTCATTATTTTTCACATGCTCAGGTCTGGGGTCCATTTGTGGGAATGTTGTGTTGGACTCCCTCCAAGTGTTGCCCCGTTCTCAGTACATTGACCATTCACATTCCCCATTGGCTTTCCACTCCCCCTGCCCTTCTGCTGGGCTGCTTTTCACATCTTTACTCTGCTAATACAATAGACATACATGATCAGCAACACACACACACATGCGCAGAGGCAGAGGCTGTAAAAACACTGGCAGGTCACCACTTCTCGATATTAGCAGTGAGGAGTGACTGAATGTCTGAGACGGCTATGAGCAGACTCGGTTTACGGTGGTGTAACTCCCTGGGCTTAGGCGCGACATAAAAAGGCACGCTGCCACAGGAGTGCGAGGAGCAGGCTCTGAGGGTAAACGAGACTGTGCGGGCAAAGGTGAACACCACCCTTTGTGTAGACGGAGCAGGGCTGGGGAGAAAGCGTGGGAAATTGTTCCACTAGCTGGCAAATGGCGTTGCGCAGACCTGCGTGGGTTTAAAGCCACAAAGTGACGGAAGCTTTTTCGCTTTCCTCTAATATGCTATAGCGTGGCCAAGTGCAGGGCTCCAGCATGAGCTAGTGCTAGAGGCATTTCATTGATTAAAATCCCAAATGTGTCCGAAGATCCCATTGAACATTCGCCCCGTGCCTGTCCCTGCTGCCTGCACAGGTCAAACAAAAGCCTATTTGTGAATGTGAGTTTCTTCAGTGTTCTAAAATGCAAGTGTATCATGAAGTTGTCCTGGCTACATTCCTTCCACTTCCTGAGGAGCCAAAGCACAACTACAGTGCAGTCAAACACACAACTACTGCGCTCTCTGAGCGGCCTCGTGGTCAGGCCTTGTGGTCTGGGGAGGTTATCTGTGATGTCCGGAGAGGGGACCGGCCACGACGATCACGGAAGTTGGATCGGAAGCTTGGTCTGGGTGTTAGGGAATATAATTCAGTAGCCTCACTTTTTGGTTTTTGACTTGAGCTGCAATAGTTTCCAAAGAGAAGACAGGATACTCATCTATGAATGGGCCTCTCTGTGAAATCTTCCAATTAAATTGACAAAAAGGAATGCCGGTCGATGACGCTGTCTCAATCTAATTTCATTGACACCCCAGTTATTATTGTGAATTTGGAATGACTTGTAATCCAATCTGTTCCAGTACAATAATGTGGCAATAAATGTGTGAAATTAAATTAAAACAGAATAAAAGGGATTAAGTGTATTGGAACCGACTGTGTATGAACTCAGTGTCCTTGTTCAACCTTACTTATGATGTCTGTGTGGTTTTGGGGACCAAAAAAATATATACCATTGTTATTGTAGCTCTACCTTTAAGACTGATACGTGCATGATGTCCGTTTTGATTGGCTGCCCTGTATTGTGCCTCATACAAAACACAATCCAGGCGGAAACACTCTTCATGACTTCACTGTGAATGGAAGGGGATACACTGCTGTAAGGCTAAAGAGTCTTTTAGTTTTGTGACATCACAAAAACAATGAAATCTAAGTAGGCTGTTTTTTGCAGTTTAGGTTACATATATGAATTGTATGGAACAATGTCTACATCACAGCAAACTTATTTAAAAAGCAAGGAACATTCAATTTTCGACGACCAGAGTAACTGCAGACATAAAACAACTGACTTTATGTCTGTAGCCATGCAGGTCTCCTTAACAGAACGTGTTCATCCACATAACATTATACAGTGTGTACACTAACACTAATTACTTATACTTAGAACTTAAAAGGCCCATATAATAGAAATAAACATGAAAAACCCTCCTTCACTTTTATATAAAGGAATTTTAAAGTAATGTGTAAACACTTCAAACAAGTTACAAAATGTCCAATTTACTACTCACTCCATAGTGTCAATATACGCAGCTGTGATGTCACAAGAATCAACTGATTTACATATATCCACATATAAGTGCATTACAGGGCAGCCTGTATGTCAGTCATAATATTACAGTAACAAAAACAGGTCTTGTTAAATGTAATGGAGGAAGAAAGGTTGGAAATTGACATGTAAAAATGAACTCAACACAAAAAGGGTGGCACCTTCACAGCAAGAAGGTGCAGAATCCCGGCTTGGTACTTTGTTTATGCAGTTGGCATGTTCTCATTTCTATTTGGAGTTTGCATGTTCACACAGTCCAAAGACATGGAGACATGGAATTGGAGATGCTAAATTGCCCCTAGGTGTGAACGTGTATGTCTGCCCTGCGATGGACTGGTGACCTGTCTAGGGTGTTTCCTGCTTCCTGCTCAACGAGCCCTGGGGCAGGCTCAAGGTCCCTGTGCAACCCAGAACACTTTTACTGAACTAATATTTTGCTGAGTATTTCTACTTTTACTTAACTGAAGAAGTATTGTATTTTATCCACCCCTAGACATGCATGACAAATCCAATCTTCACTCTTCTGACGATTTAGTCCTCTTTATGCTGCTTTGTTATATTGTGAATCACACTCTGTGGGTTAGTGCTTCTTGCTTCAAAGAGCCTCCCCTTTATCTTCACAAGTCAAGTGGCTTGGTCAAGTTATTGTTCTGAAATGGCAGAGATTTAATGAAGACATGGCCTTGCCCACTATGGTCTGGTCAGCCCCTTTAGGACAAACATCTATGTGTAAATTCTGGGTTTATTACCTATAATGGAATTATTTTGGATTTGTACTGATGGCTGTAGAAACCCAGCACAGCCAAATTCCTTTTTCTTTGACAACACTGATGCAGTTTTATGTCCTTGTGTCAACCTGAAACAACCTGCCAAACTATGCAAAGAAAAATGATATGCCCTTGGCAACATTTCAACAACACATGGCCATGTTAGCAAAGTGAGTATTTATTGTCCTCCTGGCTCAGATGGCCAGATATTTCTTTGAACTGTTACATGCTCTAAGTCTCCCGAAAGAAGCATGATTTACAATCTTGTAAACACAAGAGAAGTGGCACTGAAAATGATTTTCCAAAGGCAATAACGGCAGCGTTTCTGGTACTGGATTATGTGTACTCCCGAAGGTCTTCACCGGCAGCTCCTCCGACATGCTTCTATCACTCCTTCCTCGCCTTGACTCCTCTGTCCCAGTATAAACTTCGAATTTGCTTTTTGGTTTTTAGTAAAACAGTTTTCTTCTCTTTTTTCGTCTACATATCACTCTCTCTTTATCTCTCACACTCTCCAATGTGTTTCACAGTCCTTTTCTCCTGCCCTATTAAAAGTCTCCTTTTTAATCTCGGGCCTCACAGACACTCAGTTGGCCAGAGCAGCTGTGAAGACAGGGTTAGGGTAAGGGTGACTCCCACAAAACCGGGAGGAAAAAGGCAGCAGAGAAGAAGAAAGAGATTTCAGTGGCCCACTGGGAGTCTGACTCGTCTCTCAATCATCCCTGGCTGAGTTGCAGAGAGAGTGCAGAGAAAGAAAGAGAAAAAGAAAGAGAATGAGAGAGAGAAAGAGAGATGTCTCAGTGCATCCCTGCTCTGTAGATCATGTTTCAGCTAGAGGCCTCTCTCTACAGTTTCGTTACAAGCCCAAGACTCCCCCCACCCCCCCAAAGACCCCGCCACCACTACCCACACATTAGTATTACTATTTTAGTGAGGATTTCCAATGAGTCATGCAATGCCATGTCTGAACAATGCTAATTCCTACAATGCAACCTCAGTAACTAAAAAGCCAACCTTTAGGCTCTTCTACGTTTTCAACGAAGGAAGGAATGAATTCCAATAAAAAAGTCACTATAATCATATAGACATTTCGCAAAGGGCTAAATGCAAAATGAGCACACACACAAGCACACTGAAAGTGTGATCTTCAACAATGAGGTGAACAAACAATATCTTGCACATTACAAGACAACTCACTGACTACAGACTAACAAAGTTTAACCCCAAGTAGTGATGGAGAAGAGAGAGAACGGAGGAGAAATGGACCATAGACAAGCTAGGCACAGAGCAAAAAAGGTGGGTATCTGCAGATGAAGGAGAGAGAGGGAGGGAGCAATGAAAGGAGGTTGCGAGTCATGCATAAGAACACTGAGTGAGAGAGAATGAATAGATTGAAAAAGCAGAGAAGTGGCAGGTCTTGCAGGAATTTGAGGGAAAGGAGAGTTGAAAAAGGAAAAACAGCATGTAGAGAGCTGTTGTGTTTATGTAGTCCCCTTCAAAGGATAGCTTAATTATTTTTCCATACTAAGTGCAACAGCATTGCATGTAGGTTCAAATCATTTGCTAGTGATTCACCATGATGTAAAATTGGTCATTTTACAGTCCCAGTTTGGCATTTTACCTGCAATAACACAGCGTAGCGACGAGGCAACAATTCTCACTTTTTATTAGTAAACACTAAGCTCATTTTTGAGTACCTATAAGTGACCGTTCCTGACTGGGCCTTTAAGGGTGCATGTTAGATGCTATAATAAATGTTGCATTAGAACATGTTGATCGTTCATGTTCCTATTTCAGATTACAAGATGATAAAAATCGCTTTAAACCAAACCACTTAAATGAAATAATTAGCTGTGAATATAACTGCAAAAAAACACTAAACACACCCCTAAATAGCCACCACATTCCCCACTCATAGCAATTTAAGTCATAAGTCAGGCTAACATAACACCCCATGCCACTAACGCTAGCTAACACAAATGTTCAGGCAGTAAAAGCTCCAGTGTATCCACATTGCTCTGAGGTCAGTCACGGAGGCAACCCAAGCAGGGTGAGGCCCTGCCACCCTCACGCGTCGCCTGACCCCCTAACCCCTCCTGTCTCTTTGCAGCTGTAAAACCATGCTGAAGCATCATTAGCATGGAAACAAGATGTTACCTACGCAGACAACCTGGGGAACCAATTAGACGTGACACAGGTCTGGCCCAGAATGAGCCCCATGTGCTCTGCCTTAACCTCTGAAGTATTGGGTGACCTTGCAGCAAACAAGCTAAGGAGGGAGCCAAGGTGTGGGAATGCTCAGGGTTCACTCAACACACTTCAGCTACACTTCAACGGAGGACTTCAGCCCACTACACACTTTCATACCGCTGAATTACACAGCCGCTGGTTTACCCTCCGGATCATACATTTGGGTCAACACTTAACTTTTCATGATACAATAAAAAAGTCAGCGATATTCGTGCAAGACAATGTGGGAAGCTGAAAGACAAATCCTGAGGGAACCAGTTGTTAGAACCTTGGAGATCTAGTTAGAATATGAGGAAATGGTGCAGGAATGAAACTGCTTGAACAGACAACAGGCAGAGAATGGATGTCGGGTACAGAGGAGCGCTTATCTCTAGCCCAGACTTGGTCTGTGATTAAGTGGGATATGAGGCGAGTTCTATTAAGCCAGATTAAGTGACATGCTTAACTAGCTACCTCACAGAGGCCAAAGCTCAAGCGGGACTGGGTTGTCTACTGAACAGAGAGCTTGTTAAATACAGCAGGGGCTTGTTAAATGTGTCAACATGGCCCATAATAAAGAAGAGCTTTTGCTGCTTCATAGTATTTAAGAATGGTGGTATTATCGTCTTTCTCATTAGATCATTATACTAATGTATAATTTGGTCTGCCACTAATTTATTGGCTTCTACAGAACACGGGTTTGAGATCAATAACGTTTTTATTAGAAGGTCAGAGTTATCAGTATATTATCATGATCTTTGTAAATACCTAATTAGGTAAACGTGTGCTATTTAGGACGGCAGTGGCTTAACTGTCAGGAATGCTTTTAAGAATGTTCGGTTGGACGGGGTAAATGCAAGAGGGGTGGGGGAACAACAGAGCATTCCACAAGCATTCTCTCTCTCTCTCACTCGCTCTCTTTCTCTCTCACCCTTCATACGTCAATCAGTCTTGTTATCTCTCCACTCTCACCCTTGTGCCCGCCTGTCTTCCAGTTCGAAGCTGTCGATGTGTTAATCACCCTGCTCTGCTGACAGAGGGAGCCGGATATTTTAACGTCCTGATAACCCTGTACTGGACCCTGTCGTCCTTCTCTCCCTTTCCCTCTCACGCTGCCCTCTCTCTAGGTCTCAGCCCCGCTGCCCTCTCCACCACCCAACCAACCAAACTCCTTATCACAACCCCCAGAAATAGACCCCCAGGGTCAATAAGAATCTTTGTTGCCACCTACTTTGAGGCCACCTTGAAGGAATATTAACAGCAAATTTCTGTTTGACAACAGGCTCATTACTGTCATACCTCAGTGCTGGTAATATTTAAATGGTATTTTATCCTTAGAAAGATGTATAATTGGGAAATCAAAAACGATAACATAATAGAGGCTGAAAAGAGACTTACTAGAACTACAGTAGCTGATTAGATATTGCCAATATTATTCAACTGCTGCCTAAATTCAATATTATTCACAGCTGTGTTAACTTTGTAGTGGTATATTTGTAGCAATCACACTATAACTCAACAGCGCAGTGGCTAAACCTAGCCACAGTAGCAGTTTATAGCCTTCCATCATTATCAAAACTTGATTTATTACTGACATTATATTGACAGGAAATAGATGTGGATAACAAATGGAGAGACTGAATAGGAGTTTTGATGTATTGGCGATGGGGAAAGGGAGGAGGGAATAGGGAGGAGGAGGGGGAAGTCATTGAAATAAGACCCGTTTTGGCAAGTAGTTGATACATTTGATACGGAACTCACTGGATCTTCGACATGAGCTGTCAGTGTGCTAGCAGGGGAGACTTATCAATCACTGACCTTCTATCTGCCTGCCTGTTTCCCGGAGCCTGGGGATGCCCTGTTTGTGTTCAACGAGGTCTGTAAAGCTGAAGGCTGCGCTGTTACAGCAACCCACCCCCTCCAACTCTACAGGCTGGGCTAGAGCGACTCCTGGCCTCAGCTCTCCATGTTTGTGGATGTCGCTTTCACGTCAGTTTGTCACCTCACTATGTCGCTCTGTGGACTGACAAGGAGACGCTGGGGACAGAACCACTCTTAAAAAACGAAGGTGCCAAAAAGGGTCTTTGGAGAGATGCAGAAACACTTGAGGTTCCTTAAAGTACTTTCAGAAAGGTGGTAAATGAGACGTGTGAGGTTGAAGAACCTTCAAGTGTTTTTCCTAGAACCATACGTTCAAGATCTTTTTAGGAACCTAAGAGTGTTGTTAAGAGTATACATAAGACCAAGACTAAACTCAAAATCCATTTCAGTTCTGGCCAAGGATAAAAGAAGAGCTACATATATTTGCTCACCAATTGAATATATTTTACAAGCCATAAGTGCTCGGTGTGGTTAAGGAGCAGCAGAGGAGTGGCAAGGGTCCTGTCACCCACCGGTTGAATGATGTGCCAGTCCAGTCCCACAGCTGTGACCCAGAGTGGTAGGTGGCTTTGCAAAAGCTTTGGGGACAGAGAGGCAACCCGCCGGCAATTGTTTAACACCCGCAGAATGAATATGTAAAGCGTAGCTAGCTCATAAATACAACATGAAAAGACCCCTGCTGGGTATAAAGACATGTTATTAGGCTTACTTTGAAAAAGTCAACTGGGAGTATTACAATGAGTCTGTGTAGTCACTGGGGATGTGTCCCTTGCCACACAAAAGGGACACATCATTAAATTAAAGAGAGGAAAAAAGTGATTATTTGGGAAATTGTTTTGTACAAACAGAGCAGGAAATTATTTGTCCTGAATTTCTGGTTGTCACTGACTTTTGCTGAACCGAAGACCTTTCAGCTTCATGGTGTCTGAAGCTTTAGAAGCTTGCCCAACAGTCTGTTTTAGTGGAACGGTGATGTGAAATGTGTCCAGAACCAGAAACAATTATGGCAATTTAAATGAGGGAATAGAAGAAAAACTGACAATTCTGTGGGCTTCCTTATCCTGGGGTTTCAATCCCTGCCGTGCTAAGGCTTCAGAACAGTAGCTATTATACAATGGCCACTGTCAAAACTAGTGTAAAAACAACCTGTCTGCTACTTTTCAAGTGATGGACATCCAAAAAAGATGATTTTGACAAATTGTTTGGAGATTCCTCCGACATGCCGGGAGAGTGATAAACATCTGTTTTAACACAAAGGACTTGGAAGGCAAACAGCGGATGGCCGTAAAGCTTCCTCCACACCCCTGTATGGTTTTGACAAGAATGATTTCACTCTGCTCAAACTCATACGGATATCAAAAATGCACTTCAGATGCTTTTTTTAAGACACCTCTTCCGCTGTCTTCTACACTGTGGTGACGTCTCGAGTTTATAACCTTTTTTAACCCACACGTTTTTGGGAAGTCACAGTGTGAGATCTGGTCTAGGGCTAGTCTTTGGAATTCAATACCTTTATGGTACAAAGCCTTGTGTCACTCAAAACTGAGTTTGAATAAAGAAATCAGTCTTAGCATTCCTGAGCTAACAGGCACACTTCGTGCCTGCTGATTGGCTGTCAAAATATATATAATGTAAGCCTGTAATAAATGTCAGTGCTCCTTAATAAGTCAGCAATTTGTCACTGTCAGTAAACATACACTGCAAAAAAAACTGCTGTTTTACTTTAAAAGACCTTTGTTTGAGATACTGGAATTTTAGGCAGCCCAAAAACCCGACTCTTTGGATTTGTATGGTTTAAAACTGTGTAGATGTCCAATACTATTAAAATATGACATGACATATAAACCAAATGTGAACGTTTTGTGTGTTATTAAAAAAAAAAAACTAGACATGTAGGCCACAACTGTTGCACTGTGATGATGTCATATGGTTACAGTGCAGTCTACAGTAAATAACACCAAAAGTTCTTCTCTTGATTGATGTCATGCTCTAGCTGAACTCGGACAGGGTGAATCATATACTAGAGTTGAATAAATAAAGTGTTTTATTTGGTTTATGAACATAACTGAAAGATAGACACCTACACCATGTTGGGGCCTGTCTGTTTTAACAATCAGGGTTCTTTTAAAACCACCATCTTTTAACAGTGTACCCGATTTCAGTACATTTCTGGTTTAAGCCACGCCCACTTTCGACACACACACACACACACACACACACACACACACCTTCGTAATACCACATAGTTCTAATTCACCCCCTCAACACTCCAGACTCCAGATCTCCCTGCAGTACACAATAGTGTTTCCCATTTGTTATACTTGGGCAGCCCCCAGAGTATGTTTTGTCCCAGTTTAACAGTATCCATTTTAACAAATTCCTGCAAAATAATGTGATATTCTTTAAACGGACACGCAGTCTCACTGACGCAGAGCATCACTCTTGTTCTTCAAACCTTTATTTTAGCCATGTTAATAGGGTTTAACGCTAACTCAGTTTACACCTTATTCAAATACCTAAATAAGTAAACAAATGCTATGAATAAAAATGCTATATATATAAATAACCTCTCCCACCCCAACAGTACTCCCCCCAGATGCTCTGGTTTCATTTAATGTGTGTTTAACTGTGACCCAAGAGGGAAACTGCATGTACACTGTGGGCAAATCAACACAGCAAAGAATGAAGCTTTCTCTGTCTTCATACAGCCTTTATCTTCCCCTGCTATTGAATGATGATCATGATGAATGATGACATTAAATTATGATGGTCTATGACCCCCCCGCCCCCGACAACCCTTTACATCTCTCTCGTACTTGCTGACACACATACACGCGCACACACAAACACACACTTAAGCAGCAGATGATGTTCCCTCTTAGCACACACCATTCATCGTTACACAATTAGGACATTTTTTCAGCACCTGCTGCAGTGGGAATGCCCATTTGGCCGTGTTAATTAGATCCAGACTTCACAGAGCAGAGCTGCTCCACTCAGTGACCACGTGCGTTCCCAAACTGAGGTGCTCCCACCATAAAGACTTATCACTGACTGCATCTGCCAATGCATCACTACTACAACTAACCGGCTGTTCAAACATCTCACCGATGCAGGGTCCTCTACTAAACTCAAGCTGCGGCACAGAAGACCGGTTTGTCAGTGAGTTAACCATTACCATGCTCGGGCTTACTAAAACACTTTTTAACTCAAGTAGCCACTTCCCAAAGTACATTTCAAAAAAGTAATCAGAAAGCATGGTCATCTCAAGCAGATGACCCAGACCATTAAAGGTTAAAGTGCTCGACTTCAAGAACACTTAATAACTCCTGGCCAATTACAGCCTTTCATTGCTTTCACTTTAAAGAGCTGTAAAGTGCCACCTGAAGAGTGAAAGAAATGCCCTGTCTGATTGAGAACGAGTCCCGCTCACACTCACTGACTACAGAGCACAATGCAAACTGGGAAATTGTGCTTATTGTTATTCGTAGCGGGCAGACATTCAGTGTGCTCTTTTTACTGGGTGTACTCCACCATTACAGGTAGTTGTGAACTATCACCACTCGTTGAAATTTCGGCCCACTACACAAAAAGAACGAAAGGACAATGACTTCAAATAGGTTTCTAGGTAAACTCCCTTTAGAGCCGTATAAAAGGAAAGACAGGTCTCAGACACATGTACCTTGCGTATTCTAGCTGTGTATTGGCTTATTGTTTTGCTGTTGTAAATTAAGACAGTAAAATGTCTCGCAGCATTTGTGAATGAAAGGAAGTTCGATGTCTTGCTTTTCTCATGACCCCTGAGAGAGGAATGATCCAAGCATTTGCTTCTAGGAGCAGAGCAATGTGGGTTTCAAGCCTTTGATGTTGATTCCAGAAATCTAAGACACACTGTTGCAGGAAAACACTTAAAAAAGTTAAAACTGTGTTTAACCCTCGTACAGTATTACATGAATGAGGTTGGTTTTACCAGCCAGCTTGGGAGCAAATAACAACATGGAAAAGTACTGAGAATCTTTCCCCTATATAAATATCATGATCTTAACGTGCTTTTTGCATCTGAGGCTAGAAACAGTGACCTTTGACTTTCTGCAGACCCAGGGATTTTTAGTTGAGCAGGCAGACCATGAGTGTGCCCTGAGCACCCTCTAGTGTCCGTATGAATATGACATCACAAGCAGAAAATCATGCAGCAAATATTAATAAATAGTTTCTGACAAATGTGACTGAGTGGGATTCATATACTGTGTGCCTCTACTGTATTATGGTATGATTAGGATGTTCTCAACTGTCTTCAGTCCATTCTTCCTGTACCGGAACTGCTCATCCACTTTCAAGAAGACATTTGCACATCCATTAGCATCTAACACTCAGTTACACAAAGCAAAGAACAGAACAAAGTTACACGTTTACACATAGTCTTAAAGGTGTTGCGTATTTCAGTCATAGCTGTCTGAATGTTGTGGTGTCATGTCCAGTCCATTATCGGTCAAACAGTGTCGCAGTTTGTCAAACAATGAAACTACTGTAGGCAGAGGGATTTGTGTTATTCACGACAATACAGGAGACTGAGGTGAACCGATCCACAATGAGGCTACGAAGCTTTTCACACAGCAACAGAAGCTCGTGTGAAGTACTCACGGTGGGGCCAACAAGTTGTAGATGCTAATCTACATACACACATATAACAATAAGAAAACCAGTTCAAATACCGGTAGGTCTGAATCACTAAAGAATTTCAGACTATGCAAAGGCATTCAAAAAGAGCGTTGGATAAACAGGAGTCTCTATGAAACCAGACATGAATGCTTATTGAAAATTATCTTTCAAGACCATCAATGAAACCAGACATGTATGGATATTGGGAAAAAATTCAACTTACGTAGTAAAGTATGTGACCCTTAAGAAAAGAATGAGTGAAACCCGCACTCAGTCTCTCAGCCGAAAGCCTGGCCTCATTCGACATGTGTCTGGGAAAAAAGACAGAAAACACTCTGACAGTCATTTCACCTACTCAACTACCAACTAGCAGGAATGTGCCACATTTGACAGCAATCCGCTGGCATGCAGACAAAAGGAAGGGCTGAGAGTTGACTCTTAAAAAAAGTGCTAAAGGATGAAACAAGCAAGACTGAGAGGGACGGGACTGAGAACCAGATGCCAAGAGGAAGGAGCAGTAACTGTGTCTGATCAGGCCTCATAAAGAATAGGCTTTGGATTTATTAACTAGTTACTACTAGGACTGTCACAGTCATTACATAATCGCCTAATGGTAGTTATTCCAGATGACTGCAGTTATTTTATATAACCTGACTGCAATAATTTCCCAACAGTGGTGAGACTGCATGGTCATGCTGTGTTACAAGAACATAAAAGTGAAATTGGTACATTGGGTTAAGGCAAAAAGAAAGCAGTAAAAGCATCTTATGAGACCTAAAAGTTCTAACCTCTAACTTTGTGCTCTAGCATGTTTATAGGACACAACTGAGTAATGTTTGATAAATATGTAGCTTTTCCCACTAAATATTTGTGGGAATGTGCAGTACTGATCTGACAGTAAAACAAGTGTTTGCTACTAAGTAAACATAGCATAGGAAGGTGGGTAATCAAGGTAGATTGTATTTTGACAGCTGCAAGCTATGAAGAAGAAAAGATGATCAGGTTGGTAATTGCAATTACTTGTATGACAAGGGTTTTCACAAGTTTTGAGAAACCCTAATAACTACCATTTCGATTTTTGTGTTTTAATCTCTTTTTGTGTCTTGACTGAACATTAAAAGCTGAAAAAAAGACATATGGTCAACAGGAATGAGATCAATCAGGGTCCATCTAAAGTGAACCAAGTGGATTACTTTATATCCTCTTTCTCCAGTTAAGGTTTCAGCCTCAGTGTTGTATTATTTTGTATCTGGATCACAATGTGTCCTGAAATAATAGATTTAATCTGAGATTTCATGCTTTGATGTGACCTGTACTGAAGCACAGTCTAGCTGATGAAAGATGAGCTGAACTAAGATTACTTACACTTGTTTTAGACTAATTACAAAATATAAAGCCAGTCGGTGGCGTAACCATGCCAAAACTGAATGCACAGTAAAGAGCATTAGCTGTGCTGGAGTCCTTTGGTGATTAGTAATAAAGCTTTTACTACTTGGCTCTGTACTCCAGCAAATGAACCAATAATTTGAAATGAACCAATAATGAGGTTATATTATATCAGCTTCAATGCAACCCACAGCCTTTGTTAGTTTCTGCTCAGCAGATTCAGAGGCTTTGTTTTCATGTATTTTTTAGTCTACGGTAAGGCCAGGTTGTTACTACCAAGCTCACCAGTGTTTTCTCTCCTGTAATCAATATGCCGTTCAGTTGATTTAGAAATGCTAAATGCTTGTATTTGATTAATTTATTCAGACTCATGATATTCTGCTTTGGTGGCACTGACACTTCTTTTGTCCTTATGTTGAGAAACAACAGCAACTCCAGAGGCAAATTGTCACATCAACTCTTTTATAAATTCTACTGTGCATGAATTATTGACACAGGGAAAATTACTGGTATTGGAAAAGGGGGAATGTACAGGAACACATTTGTTCATCAAGGTACAAACAATGCAAATATACCTTTGAGGGTCTTGAGGTCCTAAGGTCCAATTATCATAAAAAAACGATTGGAATTGTGGTTTGAACTGTCCATATTTACAGCAAACTCAATATATGAAGATCATATATTATACACCCAATACATATATGGACAATCTGAAAATTAAAGCTGACTTTCTGCACTTACTGCCACTGTTTTACTTCAATGCTTTGCCTGCACTAGATATACACTTCCTGAGCACTTTATTAGGTACACCTCAGTTTCTGACTTTATATCTACAAGGTGAACCAGCAATGGAGTGTTAAATATAGTGGAAGTGATTGGACATAGTGTTTACTCCAGCAGCACTGCTGTGTCTGACACACACTAACACACTACCACAATGTTAGTGTCACTGCAACGCTAAAAATGATCCGCCACCCAAATACCTGCTCTGTGGTGGTCCTGTGGACATCCTGACCATTGAAGAACAGGGTGGGGGAGATATCAAAGGATGCAGAGAAACAGATAGACTACAGTCTGTAATTGTACAACTATAAAATGCAATAAAAATGCAATGTGCTAAGTAGAGCTGATAAAATAGATGTAATAAAATGAGTGTTGATACAGGGAGATGTACCTAACAAAGTGCTTGGTGAGTGTATATTGCAGCGCTATGCTGTGGATACTCTACTGTGAAGCTTGATCATTACTTGTGTTTTTGTGGGTGAAAAGGAACTTTCCCTCGTGGATGAGAAGCCTAAACTGTAACACTGGGGTTATAGGTCACAGTTCACATTGGTTAGCAGTGGTTGTCATGCTGGTCAGGATGGTAGCCACTGCACATTATTAAAGGAGCAATATGCAAGATTTAATAGTTTAAAACATTCAAACATTAATTAAAGTTATAAACAGAATGTGAAGAAATAACAGTTTTAACAGTATGTCAAAGATATCTACGTATTGTTCAGCAGAGATATCTACTGAAGTTAGCATGCTAATCAGCTAGCCCCAGGCCTCTTAATGAGGTAATGAGTCGCTGTAGCATTGAGTAAAATTAGTCCAACATGAGAGGATGAAGAAGTAGCACTACCATGGCAGGGTATTGTAGCATCTTGTCAGTCAATCTGCTCCTGGTTAGAACAGGTAGTCAATGAAAAGAATAGTAAACGCAACAATGGCTGAAGTTCTTGGCAAGCAACCATTATGATCACCGCCATCTGTTCTTGGCAATAATCCATGTTTGGTAGCAAACAATATAAGTGATATAAATAGAAGCAATTGGCTTCTATTACACTGGCATTGCTTTCCATCATGAAAGACGATCTTTGCTAGTAAAGGAATGAAGTTCTATGCTGCAATATGCTTGCAATGTTTGGTCTGTTAAGTACACAACTGTTAATGTTAACACTGAGGAGGAAGGCCTGTGCGTTTCTTGTGATATGGGTGGACCCAACAGCTTTTTGGTGATATGTTGCCCCCTATTGTATAGAGTGTGTATTCAAAAGGTTGCATCATTTGACATATTACTCCTTTAAAGTTGTCACTTTGCAAAAATACATTACCACTTAAAAGCTCTGCATGAGCTGAAATAGCTATTGTCTTACAGTTATAGTGTTATTGCCCATACTATTCCTGTAAGGACTCAAAATCAGTCATATGATCATGTAAAACATCCCTAAAACAAAGACACTTAGTTTATAACTTATCATATTATTATATTTATATACTATATTATATATATAGTATATTTATATACTGCAATATACGCTCAACAAGCACTTTATTAGGTACACCTCCCTGTATCAACACTAAAACATACCTTAGTTTCAGGGAAAGTATCCGCTCTTCCCGAGTTTAACCCACTGCCACAGTACTGCGGTGCTGTCATGGTAAACAGACTCTAGGTGGCACACAACACTTTCTGACTATCAGATCTCAGTCTTAGAGCAGCAATGTACTATGACTTTTCCTGCATGCATTTAATGCATACTAACAGCGATGCTTAAAAATTACATTATTCATTACAGTGGCAGTTCATTATCATCAGCATCACTTTACATTGCACAATTTGGCCATATGCAGTGACACTGCTAATAATAGCTGCTTCCAGTCCAGACAATTTATAATTACCACAGATTCATCCTCCTTAGTCTTGCACACATGTGACTGCAGGTGCACAAGCACACACACCCCTCCTTGCTTCTCATCTATAAATACCCTCTCCTCAGTGACGGCTGTCAGGGCCTGTAACCTTGGCTTCTCCACTAGTGCACTGATTTATGGTGGGGCCAGATTGAAGTGACCTTGCACTTGGTCTCAAGCAGTATAAGTAATGGCGGGTCATCAGCACCGAAACTGGCGGCCATCTTAACACAGGGCTAGCGAGTTGCCTTTGTCTGTGTCTCTGTCCACTCCCTCCAAGTCCTGGATCTGCCAAATGGACGTGAGTGGCCCGGCGCTCTCTGTGAGCTATCGCACAGAACTGTCGGAATAAGAGCTTAACTGCAGCGGGGATCAGGCAGCGGTCAGCGATAGCTAGCTTTAATTTCATGCCTAATTTCTCCCTGTGCTCAAAGAATTGATCTTCCTCCTCTGTCTCTCTTACCGCGGCCTGGCTGTTGGGAGCCCCCGCTGGACGGGGCATGATGGGGGCCAGCCTCCGGCCATCCATCACCCACCTCCCTAGCCCTGGATTCATGGCCCCGCACTGAGCAGAGTCGCTCTGATGAAAGCCAAGCCACACAATGAGCTTATTTGATCTTCATAAACTCAACAGGCCAGATTCATCAAACAAGTACTCAGTGCTAAGCAAAATTCATTCTTATTGCTTAGTGTGGGGCACGAGAGCTATACTTTATGTCTGAGTACAAAAGACACCCACGTACGAACAACTCATACGCACTTATTCATGAAGACAGGTTCCATTGTTATGTGCAGAACCATTGGCTTGTTTTATTACAGGCTACTGTAATACGCAGCAACAATTCATTCTGAGGTTTTCGCTTTACATTACACATCTTCTGTATTCAATAAAAGTAACATACTGCAATAACCAGCAATCTATCAGCACACGTTCAGTCATCAGCAGTTTTTTTTTTTGGCAGTGTACATAAGCCAAACCTTTGCCCATGTAATACAGTAGTCACCCAAAAGTATGACAGTAGTTACCAGCACATGGCTCATGTCCAAAGGTGCACACAAAGGCAGGATCAATGCCAGCTATCCACTTGTCCTATTACTGACCGGTAACCTTGAAAACAGACCAAATCACCTGCCGGACCCAACTGTAAATGTTTACATTCTCTGGTAAACCCAGCAATTTACTGTGCGCAACACAGAAAATCACACGCCTCTTGGATGTTTTCTTTTGGCAACACTAGCAAGACCTGTAAACAAAAGGAAAACAAAGGATCTGCAGTGCCTCCTCTCTAATCCCTAGCTTGCTCAGAAGCTGTAAAAAGGCTTAGGAAATATAGGATGCTGTTCAGTGGCCTTTTCCATGTGATAACATGTGAAGACTCAGTCACAATAACCAAACAGTTCACCCTCCCCCCTCCGGCCATTATTCTCTGATGGAAACTACAAGCTTTGTGCAATAAAAACTCTCATATCATCCTCCAGATCCCCTGTATGCTGTGGACCCCCTCGGGGCTTTCAGGGAGATGACCTCATAGACAGAGTCTCCTTTAGAGGTCAGTCTACACACCTCAGAGCATGCTTCTATGTTTAGTCTGTGCTCTTCTTACAAACAATCATCAATTTAGAACAGAAACACAGTATTTAAAGGCCCATTTTCTATGTTTTCTGTATATAGTTGCTTTCCCTGGAGCCCACCACTGATTTGATATACCAAATACAATCATAATTCTTCAACCTTTCTATATCCTTTAGAACTTAACAAGCAATTGTTTATTACGCCTTAAAAACTGAGATGTGTAAATTGTGCCTACCGATATATTAAAGGAGCCATGTGTAAGAACACGCTATCAATCTGTAATGTATTTCTTTAATACATTCCAAAATTAATCAAAATTATCAACATATTGTGACGAAATAACAGTTTTACCAAATATGTCTATGTAGTGTGTTGCAGAGATATCTACTAGGGATGGGCAATACAACTGATTTTCCTGTTGATCTGATACCAAGTAATACCAAGGCTAATATCCTGATACCAATCCTGATACGCTTAAACTGATTTTCCAAAAATCATGGGGGTATTATATCATAACCCTACATAAATGTCTATAAAAGGTTATTCCAATAGGCATCATCTGTCATGAAGGCTACATTAGCTACCTTTAAAGAAATTTCTGCTGTAAGCATTTAAAAACATTTATGTAGAGTTTTGTCAGTGATCATAACAAGCTTAAATATGTGTAATGTAGCATTATGAACAGTCCCTACAGTAAAGTTGTTCATCATATTAGCTCTTTACATGAACAACTGTTTCAACCATGCAACAAACGAGTATGGAGGACTGCTCACCATATGCTTGAGCTGCACGGTGCAAACTTTCAGGTGTCTTGAGCATGGCAAAGGACTCTGTATCAGCAACTGAATGGCGTATAATGTGACAAAGCGTCCAAAGGGACTTGAACCACAGCTCTAAAATCCTGTATCTTGTTTAGCATGGTCACTGTTGTCCCTCATGTATTCCCCAACCAACAGAGCAGAAAAAATAGACAATTTTTGCCTCAGATAAAGGCTGTATTCCAGCCAATCTCTAAAAGGGCTGGGCTGATGCCAGGCCAGTGGTGCAGTACATCCAAGTGGTGCTATAGCCTGGACATCAAGGCTACCGATGGCATAACCTCCAGGTGATACTAACAGGCAGTACCTTATCAAAACGGGCAGAGCGCTTTGTCTAGGCATTGTCGAGTCATTTACCATTTAATCCACAAAAAGTCCTTTAGGAGCATAACAAGCATTTGTCGATAATGAAATCAGTGGGTGACGCGCAGACATCAGTGAGGGATGGCATACTCCAAGCGCACCAGTGACACACAGTCAATCCTTATTTACTTAATTGCATGGCAAGTGGTTCACATGGAGCTATTTGTCTCTCTGTCTGTCCCACTGTTTGTCAGGATGTTTCATCACTGGCTGGGTTTTGTATCTCTGCTCCCATCTGTGCCTGTCTGTATGTGCGTGCTGGCAGAGAGACAGAGCGCTCCCCATCACTGCCGGCACAGGCTGCATCCCCACCACCCAGCCATAAATCCTGAAATAACGGAATGCACAAAGATACGCTCCAGACTGTGCCACCGCAAGAGCTGGGGAAGGGAGAGAGAGAGAGGGAGAGAGAGAGAGACAGAGAGAGAGAGAGAGAGTGTGTATGTGTGTGTGTGTGAGAGAGAGAGAGAGAGAGAGAGAGAGAGAGAGAGAGAGAGAGAGAGACAGAAGAGATGAGAGAGAGGGAGAAATAGAGTGAGAGAGAAAGTGCCTTTGGCTCCACTGATCCAATTAGTAGGGCTCTGTAGCTGCTCTCTCTCTCTCTCTCTCTCTCTCTCTACCTCTCCCTCTCTCTCTCTCCTCCCCATCTTAATTGGAAGCCGGAGAGACCAGTCGAAATCGCATTAACAGAGGTCCTGACAGAGAGGACCATCAATCTTTTTTTATTACGGTGTAATGGGGGTTCTTGGGAGCCGCGATTCGATTTGTCACCGGCCTCGTTCGCTGATAACAGGCATTTGTCATCACTTTCCCCCTGCGTTAATGTTATCATCCCGGGCCTGACAGCTGCCTCCATCCAGGGAGTGCCAGCGACACAGCACATCCGTCAACATAATATTTCCACGGCCAAGGGGACTGCAACAGCAATAAGCCACATTAAAGCACTTATGAGGAGAAAATCTGTTGTCATTAATTAAAATGTTAGAGAGAGCAGCGGGTCTTCTTTGCGAGGGTACTGTGTCTGTTTGTGTTCTTTACGAGGTCGGAGGGAGGTGGGAACGTTCTCAGGCTTATCTTCATTCTGTTGTGAGTATTTTAAGCATGTCCTTTTTAGACACAAACTTGAACACATGCAAGTAAATACAGTGACTGATACTATGGCCATATTCCAGGCTGGCCCCTTCAGAAGTGTGGAAACATCTAAACATGTTAAAACTGCTATGTCAAGTAAAAACAAGAATGCCCGTACACTGAAGCACAGCCCCTGTAAGCTAACCTTCTCTTCCTGTCCCCAGCCACAAGGAGGCAGAGTTGAGCCTGCTGTGACAGGTGCTGAAGAGCCGGTAGATTCTTCTGCTGCTAATTAGACCAACATCCTCTCCTCCTGCTGACCTACAGGACGACAGTCATTCCATCAGGGGAGTCAATTCGGAGTGAAATATTAGCTCCTGTATTTAGTGCTGTGTGAGGAGCCATGCAAGCTGGCTGTACGTTTAAGTATAACAGCAACTCACCACCAGTGGAACACTCTGGACGGACTTTAAGCAATGGCTCGCTGAAATACCACATACATAGTTTCCCCTTTACCTCTGTAGTCAATCAGCCAAAATGTGTTTGGTGCCCAATGTCTGGGTCTTATGGTTTTGTGGCGGATACAAGAGTTAACATAATAAAACCTTGTTATTGGGCCTTATTCACCAATATTTTCCGAAGGTGCTCTTGTCTCGTCAGAAAGCCACAGAATGTTTGGCACCTTTGTGCTCTTGAGTATGTGCATATATTGTTCTTATCTAAGAACAAATCCCACATGAGAAAACAGGTCAATGTCAGAATCTTTGGGAAACCATAATTTCTCCTGAAGCATTTCTTTTGGTGAATGAGGCCCATAGACTTCTGATTACTTGTGCCTCCAGTGCTGACTTGAAAATGCACTCCTCCAAGAGTGTTGAGCCACCCAGTGACATTTGCTAACATATGCTAGCCATCATAATAACAAGCATGACAGTCTTCGGAGCCAAAACATCTTCACACAATTAAATATAGCCTATACCAGGAAAAACAGTTTGTGTTTGTTTCTTTGAAAAAAAAGTGTTATTAATAATAATATTATTCTAAATTAATGTGCAATAGCCTATGTTTCCTGTACAGTAATATTTTTGCACAAATTTGATGTTAGGGACAGTCTGCAAAATACCCCCTGTTACTCGATGGGTCCTGTGTTGGTTTGTTAATTCAGCATTGAATGGCTGCAAACCCACCATAATGGTGGTTTCATGGCAACAATAATAACAGTAATTTGTTTTTTCACATATTAACCGAAATCTTATACATCTCCTCTTTTAGCTTCAGTGTGAGAAATGAGTAACAATGCACTCTTTCCATCCATGGGAGATTTTTTGGATTTAGAAATATGCCGTGGCATACTGTAAGATTTTTTCAGAGGTGTCCCAGACATAGTTGCTTACTCAGCTATCAACTGAGTGTAATCTACTACAGCACCATCCTGAGGCAGAACAGTGCCACATCCCTAGTTAGACAAGAAAGACAGAGGGTTACTGATTGTTGGTGAAGCTACACAACAATGACAGCATAACATCATAAGTCTATTTTCAGGACCTCCAGAGTTTAAATTTTGTGACGGTGTCCGANACTATTCATACATCTAATTTTTGGACGCACAGTGGACTGCCCCCATCTTGAAGCCTCCTTGTGCCTTGGGGTCTGAGCCCCTTGAGCCCCGTGGCTCCTTTTGAGCAGGTGAGTAATACATCCCTGGTGCTAGACTTCACACTTGCAGGCTGGTAGTGCTGTGTGGTGGGGAAAGCTAGCTAGTGGGCAGAAATTGGTCATGACTACGGACATCCAGAGAGTCCATTAGTTAGTTTTAATTTTCTGGACTGTTACCTTGAGTTCATGACTTAATTATCTTGTGATCTCGAGATAAAAAAAGTTGTTATCTCAAGATCACAAGATAATTAAGTTGTGATCTAAATATACCATTTGTTATGTTGACGTCACAAGATAATGAAGTTGCCACCAAAATAACGCGGTTGGAGAAGCAGGAAAGGAAAAGAGCCTGACTAAAATCAAACTACCTTGCCTTTTGTTCTGGTTCTTCCAGACTCACACACTCTGCTCCTCTGAAGGTGCGCTCAGAGAGCGCAGCTGCGTTCGCAGGAGAACTGGCTTGAGCAGTGACCTTGAGCCCGGTGGACGAAGACTTGGGGAAAGCTGAAAGCCAGACGCGATTTAGTTCCCAATTTCTCTTCTTGCACCGGGAGACGCGGGCGCTCGCTATCATTTGTCTGCGCGGGCCTCTTCTGGGGAGCTAGCGAGGCTCACACACAGATGGAGCACCACTGCCTAGGGGCCAACAAGGCTAGCAGCTCGCTCAGCAGCCACACATCTAAGCACCTGATGGAGCTGAGCTGAGA
Organism: Semaprochilodus insignis; assembly: GCA_034552555.1. NCBI lineage: Eukaryota > Metazoa > Chordata > Actinopteri > Characiformes > Prochilodontidae > Semaprochilodus > Semaprochilodus insignis. The sequence continues at coordinate 15,101,907 of CM067478.1, forward strand.
GGCCACGCCCAGCCTGCAGCTCCGAGGATAGAGGCGAGATGGAGAGCAGCTACGCCGCGCCACAGAGGACACAGTGAGGAGGGATTTGTTTTAGACGATATGACTCCTTTCACTTCTCTTATTACGATGGAATTTCTGCCGTGCAATTTAAATCCCATTTAAAGCTAATTAGATGTAATTAGGTTCAGTCTAGGTCTAAATGTACCTACAAAATTATATCTCTATATTGGAGTGAGGCTAAACGAGCAGCTTGCGGTAACTGGTGCCTCGAAGTGGACAGCACTCAAACCGTGTAAGACGTAGTTGGATGTAGTTGAGGAGTTCAGCGCAGATAGAGTAAGGTGAGAAAGATCACCATTTTCTTTAATTAAGCTTTAAATCCGCCTCCACAGTGAGTTAATGAAGACCCTCTGGGCTGGCACTGGAGTTGCTTAGCAGAGACCTCCACGTGTCTGCTCAGATCCTGCTTTGTAAGCTTTTATCACCTTGCCCCCCTGATGCTTCCCATAAATGAACTACCACAGATCCAGTTAAAATGCTTTTATTTGCGTGCCATAAATAGAGACTCTCAGTCCACATTAAAGAGCCCATATCCTACATTTTTCCTGTATGTATGTATTTTTCTTGAGGTCCAGCTACAACATTTGTGTGGTTCCGTGTGCCAAACATGGAGATCATTCATTTATCATTACCCAGCATTTTCTCTGTCCCTTTAAGATGAAACAGGCTGTTACTGTACCTTTAAGAATGATCTAAGATAAATGAGTTCTGTTCTGATTGGCTGTCAATTAGAACTTCAATTTATAAGTAGGCTAGGCTGAATATGCAAGTTGGTGCCTGTGACATCACAGAAACAATGAATTCAAAACCAGTTCTTTTTTGCAGTTTAGGGTGTTTCACAGCTGTAAGTAGGAAACATGGTTCCTGTTTTTGTTAGCTTGTATAAATTTGATCCAGTTTGCAATTTAGTAAGCGCACTGAAGAACTTGGACCCTAAGTATAAACGTAGCTGCATGCTCTCTCTCTGTCATTCTTTGTACACATTTTTGGAATTTTAATGTGTTTTTTTTTTTCAAGTTGTTTTTTTAGTTATTTGGTTAGACCAAATTATAATGAAGTATTTAGTCTCCTCCTCACACCACAACTCATTTTCCTTTTTTCCGTTGTTTAATGGTAAATAGCCTGCCTCAAATCTCTGTAATTAGTCTAAAAGTCCAGAACATCCCAGTGTTTACACTCTGCAAAGTGAGACTGCCTGTTTTGGTTGGACTTGGGTTTGGTCCTTTGCCTTAGTGCTGCAATCCGAGACACCTTCCACACCTGCTATTTTATTCAGACTAAATGTTATTCGGACTAAATTTTGAGGTTCCGGACCAAACATGGTAGGTGTGAAAGCACCCTTAGTTTCCATAAAAGGACTATATGGACTGGAGAGTGAATGGTATGTATTGGAACTTTAACAATGTTTAACAATGTATTACTTCCACCATTTCAAAAAAGTGAGGAAAATTTGTTTTTCTGTGATTTCAGTCCTTTAATTCAGAGTAGAAAATATGCTTTTGTATTTGTCACACTTCTAGAAAATATGGCGTTCGAGCCCTGTTCAAACACTGCATGACAGTCTTGGCAGCATGATTAAGAATTTATTAACATGAAAAAAATGTAACGTGAGATTTTGATTTTGAAATTAAAAGATATTCATGTCATAAACTGAACTGCAAATTTATTTAAGTTGTATTGCAACATTATGACATTACAATCAGCATGTCATCACTGAATAATCAAAGTCATGTGCTATCAGAACTTGGAATAACATCAGGAAAAGTAAAGCATCTATGTACACTGTCATACAATACAAACACATGTCCGTATTTCAATCAATCAATCAGTTGACTGATATACATATGTGTATATGTCCTACAAAAGGAAATACATCATCTCTATATAACTTCATTGTGTATATATATATATATATATATATAT
>CM067478.1:15106558-15167925 GCA_034552555.1 Semaprochilodus insignis
AGTTAACTGAACCATGTAGAACCTGCAGAAAACAGAGCATCTTTCTGTCTCTCTGGGATCAGGGACAGGAGGACGAGCTGTCAAACTCAAGTGAGCCGTTTTCTAGCGTTCCATATCCATTCATCTTCTTCAGTTTGAGATGATCCGGCTGACTGAGGGCTTGACTCTCTACCACCGCCTCTTTAGTGGCAAACATCTGACTGATCTCCACAAACGTCTTATTCTTTGTCTCAGGAATAACAAAGAACACATAGACGGCTACTGCTAAGCACACACTGCTGAACACCAGGTAGCAGTAGGATCCAGCAGACATCTGTGACAGTGAGACAAAAGAGTTCAAGCTTAAACAAGCTTAGGTGAAAAGAAAGGTGAGATGGTAGGAATGGCATATGGGAAATATAAAATCCTAGCTTGGTCATAACCTTACTGCTGACTTAGGCTTCATAAAGGATGTTTTGCACCCAGTGCATTGAATTGTGCTATATTAACTTTTGGCAACATTCACTTCCTAAACAATGAAATCACATGGTCTTTTACTACGTTCCAGCCATAGTCAGCTTAATGGATATTGGTTTACTTGGCTCAGAAAGTCTTCATGAGAAACTGTACAACATGTTCAGACCATACAATCTGGTTGTAAAGTGTTCTTGCTGTGGTGCTATATTAACCCTGCCTGGGTAACTAAAATGGTAGCTGTACTCCAAGGTTGTGGTGTAACTACTACAACAACAACAATAATATATATATATATATATATTGAGAGAGAGCAGGGAGGGGCACATCTCATCTCATATAATAATAATAAAAAACATGTTTGAAATAATGTGTGGCTTCTATACTTGTTATTGCGATATACACTCCCTCTTATGCTCTGTTGATTTAGAATTACATACAATGTAGTGAATTTTGGATGGGCTGTTCTAAAGAAAGTGTGAACATAAATCAGTTATAGCACCTGTAAGAAAGGGAAGATAAAGCCAATGGTGAAGTTGGACATCCAGTTGAGAGAGCCTCCCACAGTATATGCAGCAGGACGGTGAGACTGCTTAAAGAGCTCGGCCGTAATCAGGAACGGAACTCCAGCTTAAAAAAAAAAAACTGATTATTGCTAACAATTGAAACCTAACTCAAGTGTATAAATAGTTATATGTAGCATGCACATACATATATAATATACATAAAATCATAAGGCCATGCTTTTTATAATGCAACAGTTCATGGTGGGAGGAGGACAATAAAGTAGCTTTATGAGCTGCTCGTTATCTCAATATGCAGGAAGTAGGGATTGTTCCAGTGCTTAACTTGTAATCCCTTTTGGTTACAAGTGAAAAATAAGCAGGCGCAAGGTGTTATTTCAAGTCTAATGAATTCAGGAACAAGCCAAGCGGCGGCTTCATTATTTGTGCATGATAATTGCAGTAGAAGGCGTGCTGCAGTTAAACTGATATGGAGCTCTGGCTGTAATTCATTGTTCATGCAGGATTTTGTCTTAAAAAGCCATATTCATCATTGTTTATGAACAATGAGCCATAAAAAATCCTAATTAAAGACGTAATTACAGCGATTGAGACTGCGGCCTGAGAATGAATTATAGATTTTGGAGTGGGGTTGGATAATACATCAACAGAGTAAAGTGCTAGCAGTCTCATTCATCATTTCAGCAGTGCTCCTCCGCTCTGCTCTTGTGGCAGGCGTAAACTCCACGCTTGATATTGATATATCACTAAAAGAGCAACTTATGCCCTTTAAAACTTATGAACTTTACACCTCGTTCTTTTATATCCAGGTTACATGGTAATATGCAGTTTAATTATGATGTATTTCATAAGGAAAAGTTAGCTGTAGTGCGCTAATACCACAAGCGATAGTAAGATAAACTGCACTTTATACATGTACTTTAGAGTTACTGTGCTATGTGTGGAAAGTGATAAAGTCATGCGTTTTCTGTTCTAAAGCACACAATTTTGATTCTGGAGGTTAGAATCATTAATAGTTAACTAGTCAAGTTAGGTAATAATAAACAAATGAATATATAAATAGTGTACCTAATTTTAGATATTATAACAGTGATAAAGATGTTAAGGTGTAGGGAAACCCATAGTCAGTTTATTATTACAAATATTATGGTTTGACATTCTGCCTCCAGGTGTCGCTATTTCCCTACTTCCAAACTTTGTGGGAAATCTGGGGTCAAAGGATGGCCATCTGTTGATCCAGTCTAAACAACACTCTAGAGACCATATCTGAGCATATGCACCTAAGGCAGCACTGTTTAAAAAGACAGTTATTTAAAAAGAGTAGAATGTATTGATGCACAAGATGCACTTACCCGGTCCTATACAGAACCCAGCAATGATGCCGACAACACAGGCCACACTTACATACTTCATGAACTGCACGTGCATCTGAGCAAAGGTGATAAAGCAAGACACAGTCTTTTACACAGGGCGTGAAGAAGGGCATGCTATGAGTCTACAGGCTATAGGCCAGATTTACAAAGTAATAAATCCAACACATACAAATAAGTACTTTCTCCAGTTCCAGTAATGCTCACCTGTAGTATGAGGGAAACTGTTATCCCAGCACAACACATTCCCATGACCGCAAAACCCCCAATGATCAACGGCCTTCTTCCCAGTCGCTCAATAGTAAAGCACTACAAAAAAGGAATTAATGACAGATGTGATATTCACTAACACTGCTCTTTTATTCAGTGATATTGATTCATTAATATAACGTTATGGATGATCGGGTATTACCTTAACCAGCATGCTAGTTTGTAGTACTGGCAAAAACAGGAATTCAAGCATCAGCAGTGCTACAAGGCCTTCCAATACTTAATATATCTTTATTATTCTTGTATAACAAACTCTTATTGTGGTCTGATTGATTTTATTCTGCACTAGTTTGAATTCAACCCTTAAGTCCATTTCCGAAATGTTAAATTTCCTCTAGGTTTGCACATTTTTATACATTGATCAAACTATCAAGCTAAAACGTGATGTATCATATTAATGTAATCACATATAATGTAAAAATATTAATGGATCATATAAATGCTTTTTGCCTAATTTGATTAAAGTATGAAAAATGACATGTAAACAAAACAGTAGAATAGTCAACATCACAAAATTCCATCACATTAGACCAAAGGGCACATGTTCTAAGGCACCTTTTTTGGCATACTAAATGGCAGTTGTTGGACATGGAATGGTTTAACTAGTCAAAATGATGCAGAAGTAACCAACGATAGCCAAAAGTCAAGAATACTTAAGTATTTCTATTTCGAGATAACAAAACGTCCATTGTGCATGCCGAGCTGTTAGCAAACTTCAAGCTAGTCCTAGGTGGTCACTGTTTTGGAAAATCTTTGTTGTTGCTTTAACACATTTGGTACTGCACTTCTGAATTCAGACAGTAGAACAATAAGACTGGAATATTAAATTTTTCATTAAGTATTAGTAAAGAGGAGAGCCAAAGCAGTGTGCTGACTTAAAGGAGGGTGCGGAAAGCAGCTGACAGCAGAATGAATAGCTGTAATTTTATAACCAATCTCTGGACTTCCTCCCGTGTGCCATTCGCCTCCCAAGTGAGGGCCAATTGACACTGACAGCAATGAGTTCTCCTGACTAACAGCGCGCCTCGCCTCCTCCAGCCGCTGCTGGTGCATCACTAAATCCTTGCTAAGCGATACGACTGGGAGAGGGAGACTGCGTCTGGCCTCCATTACAGCACTGAGATGTGACCCAGGGAAGGAGCCGGCGGGAACAAGCGTCATCCGTCTCTCTAATGCCTTCCCCTCATCTCATACACTGTTTTCTATGAGTGTCAGAGCGGAAAACTAGAGAAAGTGCACTGCAGAAGATGGAGAGAAAAGAAAAGTGAAGCAGACAGAACAAACGGAGTGGCAGGGATGCTCCGATGGGACAGCTCACACAGGCCTGCTCTCTGTATAGCTCCACCACAATGCTACAAGGAGCTGCTCATTCTCACTCAAGACCACTAACTTCACAGCTCTACTGTGTCAAAGGGAAGCACCAAAGAGCTCCAATACTGTGCTATTTATGGACCGTGGGACATATTTTTAATTGGCTGGGCCACACATTATCACAGTGTTTCATACTTTTATTTATAGCAGGCTGTTGCCTACGTTGGTGTCATTCTGGCAGAGTGCATTTAATCTGCTCACAGAATTTTATGAACATTTTTTCTTAAAATATGTTTCTAGGCTTAGATATACAATTCATGGAAAAATCTTTAATTGATGTACAATGTTTAAATTATGCTCTACAGGTGCCTTTTTGTTTCGGCCTGGTTGATTTAATTCTGCTCAGATTTCAATTTAACCAATCATACACAAGCACAGGCTGTTTCAAGCACATGTTAGAAAGTTCATTAATATTGCTTTTATTGTGATACAGTTAAATCCAGTAGTAATTAACTTAAACATAAACATTTATATTTCCATGCAACAGAATGAGTATAATATATTCTGAATGTATGTGCTGATTTCATTTCTACTTTATACAATGGTAAGTTAAAGATATACTATGGAAGTTTTGGGGATTTGGAGACCTCTCTGGTGGAAATGTGCAATTGCATGAATTATGCAGATAAAAAATCTGTACTGTTGGTTGTGCTCGACTAAAACTTGGCGAAGGATGTGTCTTCTGAGGATGCAAGTGAATTATGAAGCACTGAGTCACACATTCTTTTTGAGCCTGTGTGAGTGATGTTAATAAGGATAAATTCTATGACGTGGCCTGGGAAACTCCATTAAAGTCTAATACGACATCTCAGACTCACTGCAGAGCACAGACACCCTATTTTAGTTTTAATTTTTTCAACCTAACACAGTAATACTACTTTAAAACAATGATGTTGGTGCAAAGCTCTGCTTCAATAACATATCAGAAGCTATTTGATTGTGACTGTGAATTTCAGCCCACTAAATGTGAGTGAGTGAGTGAGTACACGAGTCAGAGACAGAGTTACAAGTCAGGCCCATCAGGTGTTTTACATCTAAAATAGTCGAGTCAAGTAAAATCAGATGTTGTCACAAAGCAGCTTTACAGAGAATCCAGGTCTAACAAGGTCAGACAGTGGCCTGGCCTCCACCATTCCCCTGTCTGTGAGGCCACTAACCCTAACCCCCATTTGGCACCTCTGATTTGCTAACGTAAATCAAAGGTTATACACAATCTCTGTTTTTATGTGAATAAGAATACTCACCCCTATGAGGCCTGCAATGATCTCTATGGCCCCGGTTCCTACAGTAGTGTACGGGATCTCAGGGGCCGGAATCCCAGCATTCTCAAAGATGTCATTGGTGTAGAACCAGATCTACAGGCAAAGGGAGAAGCAAACAGTGGGTGAGAGAGGGAGAGGTGGTGAGAGAGGACTAGAGAGGGAGATGATGGTTTTGGCTTGTACAGGTGGCACATCGTGGCTACACGGTTCCGGTGTACAACACTTCAGATTCAATTTTGGGGCTGGAGGGGTGTATGCGAGTTTAGGCAGGGGGGTAATCAGAGGGAACACAGACGGTTTTAGAGCTGCTGGGAGTGCAGAGGACACACACGGCCAGCCTCGCTCCTGCTGCTTCGGCTCAACTCAGCCAAGACTCACCACCTGTCAGCCCCATTTACTCGCACGCATGCACCCACTCTTGGACTCCCACACTCACACTATCTCTCTCTCCCTTTCTCTCTCTCTCTTTTCATTCATGTTCCCCTAAGTCATTATGATTGACAATCACATAATTTTATATCTGTATCTATCTAAGCAATTATAACACACAGTCAGTTTTCAGTCTGTTTGTGCCCACATCATGGAGAGACCCATTTTCTCTTTCCTTTTTTTAAACAAAAGTGTTTGATGTAATTGCTATGACCTCAAAATGTACTCTACACTCTCTATCCACTACATATGAAAACTCAGCCCCTGTTTTAGCTGCTTTTTTGTTGTCACAAATAGCCTATTTGGTCTTGTCCATTCATGTTAAAGTTATAAGAAGTGTTTCAGCCTGGACTGCTTTTTGAATGAAGTACACTGGACAGACAATCAGAGCAGAGGCTACATATTTCAAAAAATAGCTGCACCCACAAGGCATCAACCGACAAGGGTAGGTTTGACACTGTGAGATATATGAATAATTCAAGTTTGTGACGTAATTTTTAAGTGTGCATGTGACGTAAGCAAGGACGAGCCGTATCTGCTATTGTGTTGGTAGCATCCTTTGCAAGTGAAGTACGCCACAGAGTAGAGTTCGAAAGCAATTCAAGCAGCTGGATGAGTTAGAGAGGGGTATAATCGTAGAGCTCCAGGAAGCATGATGATCAACATACTGTGCGCCATACGAGCTATGTGGATACTACCAAAGCACTGTTGGTGGCAGTGGATAGAAGAAGGCACAAACCAGGGACAAGAAGGATCTGGGAGACCTACAGATACCACAAAGAGGGAAACAGGCAGCTTGGCTGACATGCACAGAGTGACCCAACAGCCACGACTGCAGACATGCCCTCTATGAATCATCCTGTAAGTGCCAGCACCATTGGCAGATGGCTGCACGACGCAGGACTGTTATGACTGTTATGACGACTGCCATTAACACCACGTCAATGTCACCAAAGACTGCAAAGGTGTCGTGATCTGGCCTTCAAACTCCTAGCAGAAGGAGTTCTTTTAGCTCTCTCAATCTACCATACTACGACTACCATACACTGAACGCATGACCTGAACTTGCGAACCACTTTCTGGTTTAAAATATGTGTCTGGGAAAATGGTGAAAAAGGAATGTTCTATTTCGGATGGGTAAGAATAGTAACTGTCTAGTTCACAGCCACTGTCTGGATGGGAAATCATATCACATTCTCTTGTGTATAGGGAAAGAGTAACATCCAGAAGGCTAACATTTCCCTTATGCATGTATACATGCCTCTGTGGCTGTCCTTTAACAGACAGCATTTTCTTTATCTTATTCAATGATTGATGTAAAAGTTACACTAATGCTAAGCGTGGCTGGATTTGTGTAATGTATTCTTGTGACAACGATAATGAAAGAAATGTTTTAGATTTGTAAATTATGTCAATCTGACTATGAGGAATACAATTCTGAGCTGCAGAATTCTACACGATAAGCCATAAGAAAGCACACGCACAACACATTTAATTATAATGATTAAAGTGAGGTAAAAATAAATGAGGACTCTTTTTGGTACACAAAACTTCATGTTATAAAGTGTAAAAAAAACACTCCAGTTCCTATGGCAGCCATTATATCTAGCAGAGGAGAACTAAAGAGCTGAAATGTCAACACTCTCTTTCAACTTACAATGCTTACAATCTAGCCTGTCTTCAAAATTAGCCTTTATTAGTCATTGTAATGTATAGCAGTGCCAAAAACAGTTCTTAAAAAAGACTCTGTGTAAAACTTTAAAGGAGCAATTTGTAAGATGATGTAACCTGTCAAATCCATACTCCAAATAACAGGGGCAACATACAACCAGAAAATGCACATTCTCTCCAGCTCCCTCTTCAGTTCTTACCAGTCTAGAAGAAGCATTGCGAGTTCAGCATCAAACATCATCCCATTACATGCCAAGAGTATCTCCAGGGGTGGAAAGCAATGCTGTTGTGCTTCTTTTTATATCACTTCTTTTGTTTACTGCTGAACATAATTCTTGCCGAGACAGGGCCGCGGTGCTCATTATAATGGCTGCCTTACACAAGCTTTAGCCTTTGTGGTTCGCACTGCTCCTTTAATTGTCTACCAGTTATTAAATGATCTAACTGGGAGCAGGACCTTCAACATGATTCACAAGAGTTAGAAACATTAGATAAGTGCTACTTCTTCATCTTTACATGTTGGTCTGATTTGACTCCACACTACAGCAACTCTCTATCGCCTTTCGAGGGACAAAGTGGTATTACAACACAGGATGGGTGAGGGCAAGCTGGTTAGCATGCTAATTTCTGTAGATGTCTCTGCAACGATACCTAGCCTGACATCACTGACATCATGCAGTTGATCATTTTTAGTAGTTTTAAATAAAACTTAAATATCGCTCCTTTAACAATGCTTATGAATAAATTTTAGACTACTGAATGTCCTCTGTGAAAGTCATCTATTAACCTGTATCTGCTTAGTGCATACATGTTCTGACCAGTTCTCTGAAAAATATTATATGGGCCATGGGTGTAGAATGTTGGACACATTTTTGTATGAGACATTTTAAACATAATGTATGGAGTATAGAATAGAACAGGTCTTTCCCAAATTATAGAATTTAGCTTTTTCTTCTTTTACTTTGGTAGTACAAATAATATAATGCTAAACTTTTTACACACTATATCTTTAACTAAGCTGTGTGACCACTGTGAGATTAGTTATATTTGATTTGCTTTAATAATTGCATTTATTTATTGCCTTGGCAGGGCACAGCAAATTAGGTGCTATAAACACACTCCAGAAATAAGGATTCTAATTTGTTCAGCTCTGTTGGGTAACGCATGAGCTTTCTGCTCTCTGTGTCCACTTAATCATTTGAATAATTAATCTGCAGCTAAACAAAATTATTCAGGAATGTAATACTCCTTGAATAGCTTTGTCCTAAAAATAAAAGAGTTCTCAGACTGACTGATACTGCTTATTTTCTGGTTCTCTACTGCTTCGCTGTTGCTTCATGGCATGCAATATCTTGGCAAGTTCCCTGTAAGCCCTGGGTGGACCTTAGGGATATTATTAAACCCAGAGCTCATCCTCACAGTGCCAGCTCTGTTCATGGGTATGCCTGGTCACAAAACTTGGACATGATCATCTTTATTCTCCGAAAATGCTGTTTTGACTGGAATACTGTCAAAACTTTCTAAGCAGTCAAGTGTAAACATAAACACTGTCTTACTGCATCAATGCCAGACAGCTGCATCCCGATGTTAATGATGACCACAGAGAGGACCTGCCAGCGGACTGTAGGGTCCAGCAGCAGCTGCCAGACAGACACGGTCGCCACTGTGGACAGAGAGCGCTGCTCCTCCTGCATTTCTTCAATCTCAGCCTGAATGTTACATTTGGCTCTGTACCATTTCAGAGCTGTGGGAACACAGTAGACAGTGAGGATTATTACATATATGACAATATCACAAGCTCAATATACAGTAATAGCACTGTCCAGAGAAAAGCATTTCCAAAATAATTACTTTACAAGAGAGGGCAAAAACGGTCATAACTTTTAATGAAAAGTGGTTTTACACTCATCGTCAAAAAAAACCCAAAAAAACTTGCAACCAGAAGGAAGTGTCAGATTGCAATGCCATTTGGAAGGAAGGTAAAGGTTACCAGGAACAATAAATGGTGATAAATTTAGACTGATATGGGTAATATTTATTGAGCTACACATGTAGAAGTAGTGTCTCTCAGTATGGTGTCACAACATGCCAGATGTCATGGAGTTGTAGAGGTTCCTAATGGTGTCCTGTGATAATCCATCCCATGAAGTTTAAATATTTTTACACAGTTCCTGCAGATTTTGCGGTGGTGCTGACCACGGTGCCTCCACACACAGATCCGTTGGCCATCGCCACCAAGACAAAAGCGGGACTCGTCACTGAAGATGATCCGCTGCCGAGTCCCTCCATGACAGTCTGGCATGACACCATTGCAGTCTTTGGTGACGTTGATGTGGTGTTAAGGGCAGTCGTTGTAACAATCTGTGTGCATGTAGTCCTGCGTTGTGCAGCCGTCTGCCAATGGTGCTGGCAGGATGACTCATGAAGGGCATCTCTACTCACTGAATGTCCTCAGTCATAGCTGTTGGGTCAGTCAGGTACAGTGATAAGACCCGTTCTTGCTTATGTGTAGCCGAGTGTAAAACTCAAGATGTCACACCTACCCACCAAGTTTCATTCGTGCTGGTTGATTCCCACTGGGTGCAATTATTTGTGCAGCTTTTGTGCAGCTATTTTTTTTTGATGACGTGTGTATTCTAAGTGATTTTGGACCATTTATATTGGTCAATTCATTATTGGTCTATTGGACAACTTCTTTGTTCAAATAGTGATTGAAAAAAAGATACATGAGATACATGTTTTTCTTTGGACAGTGATAATATTATGATATTATTACAAGCTCAGTATAGAATACTACATGAATATGATATGAATACTACATTATTACATGATGATTTCTCCAAGTTCAGTATACACTGAACTTCAGTATATCACAAAACAGTGTCACAAATTCAGTTTAGGGTATTATATGATATTGTCACCAGTTCAGTGTAAAATGTTATATGCCACCGTTATCATTTTAATGTAGAGTTTTATATGATTGCACCAGAAGTTCAATATTACAATACGATACAATTACAGTGCAATATTATATGCTACTATTACAATTTCAATATATAGTATCATACATGCAGTGTTAAATGTAGAGTATATACATCGCTGTTACAAATTTAATATAGTGCAATATACAAAATGTAATATAATTTGTCACATTCATTCAGAGTGGTGTAGAGGACTTCATTGACCAAAAAATTATTATATTTAATATTTACATTTTAAACAAACTTTCAGAACAAAAGAGAATGAATCAAGCCAGCTTTCACCTGTGATGGTGGCGTGGACGTTATGCTTCTCAATCAACAAATAACGAGGACTTTCTGGAAACCATGGCAACAGCATCAGTTGGACGAAGGTTGGGACAACCACTAGAGAGAGGAACAAGGGCCAGTGCTCCTCCTGCCAAACAATGCAGCACAGATAGATGTACAGTTAGAAAGCATCATGAAGTGCTCATTCAGTGTTTCCTGAATCCAGCAATAGAAGACCACCTGCGCGGCTTTGTGTTGTCCTTGCACCTGATTCACCTCATGAAGCGTCTGGTAATTGGATAATGAGATGAATCAGATGTATTAAAGCCTATAAATCACAAACCTGTACAATGCAAGAGACTCCTAGGAGAGGAGCTGAGAAAAACTGATCATTCATTTCTAGTCCTGAGTATGGTCACAGTGGAACACGGACAATGCATTTTAGACTGCTCAGCAAAACTTTACAAAGGTGAACTAGAATATTCTATTAGTGACATTCTGTGATTTACCTTTCCAAGGAGTTCATGCAGGCCCAGAAGCTGAGCAGAGAACACGCCAGTGCAGATGAAGATACTGGGCATGAGGCCTAGGAAGCCTCTCAGGTTTTTGGGAGCAATCTCACCCAGATACATGGGCACCACACTCAAAGAGATCCCTAAGAAAGTGGAAAGGGCACAGCATGGGCAAGTTAAGCTTTGTTAATGCTACAGGTTTCTTATTCAATTGGGTATCATCTTACTTATCATCTTAACTATTCTCAAACAACTGTAAGTCTGTTAGGGCTTTTCTGTGTGGGTTGGTTACCATTCTGTGGTCCCTGTGGCCACACATTCTGTCATCATTCCTTTTGTCAAGTGATCTGTATAACGCCTATGCTGAATTCATTTACCGTACAGTTAACCAAACCGGGATGAATGGCAGGCTAATAATGATCATTAATTGGTCATCAATAGAGGCCATTAATTGTTCAAATGCACAGAATCACCAGAAATAAAAGAACCTCTGACTTTTACAGGTACTGTTATGTGATGGGAAACACACACACAGGTACAGGACAGATGCACATTTGGGATAGTTGTCATACCATACTACATGGTCTGGTGGAAAAGTGCTGTAATATGCAATTAGGTACTTCTAAGACTGAAGAACTCAACTGTAGGCCACATGCAGGGCCTTAAGGTTTAGGAGGCAGCTCGCTATGTTGTTTAATTTCTGACTGCCATCTTACCTGAATGTATTCCTGTGATGAAACGGCCAAAAATGACCATTTCAGGTGAGCCACAGATTCTGCTAAAGCCCATCAGAGAGCCTGCTATGAAGACCAGCACAGTGGAGTTGACGACAGTTCCTTTCCTGCAAAGACAGACACACAGAGACCTGTTCCTGCCACTGCTCATTAAGCTGGGGCAGTTATGCTCAACAGCCAGCCACCAGGGAGTTTAACTATCAAAACCAGATAATTGATGTTCCACGACCGCAGTGCTGAGTAAAATAGCTGGCCTCCTTGATTAGTTCTATCAGGTGGTAAACTTTCGCCCTGATTTACACCCAGCTGTGCCATGCTCCGCGTTATGATGGCCTTAGTCCTATAAAACACTTTGCTGGGCCAAAATTGATTAGAACATTAAATGGGGTTGTGAATCATCATCTTTCATTTGCATTTAAATGTCCGCAGTCTAATCTCGCGGCTCCCGTGAGATGCTCTGAGGGGACGAGACAAGTGGAGGAGTTTGTGAGTCTCACTGTGAGCATGCCAAGGAATTCTGATTATGTCCTACAGTCACATTAAAATCTAGGGCGGATACAATCTTTCCCTATGAAAACTTGGAGTTTAAAATAAGCGCTCTTTTGGCGCAGCTCCTGTACTGAACACCTCATCAGTAATACATTCAGAAACTCTGGCGTTGTCCTGTTCGGCTAATTAAAATCTGCCTGAGTAATAAAATGAATCAGCATGTAGAATTGGAGCTTTCTTAGTGTGTTTTCTAATAGTGTATATTGGAAGCACGATGCTGCCTTTACTGAAGAATCCTCTGTTATAGTTTCTGTACATTCTGTACGGAAGTCAGGTCACTGGGCTTAAGACTGATTTGTGGACGTATACGATTTCAATCTAGTACACTTGCAATATTCAGCAAACGTTTTCGCAGGGTTCGCCGGCTCTCCTGTTTTCGCGCTGTAAAAAGTCCGCTGCTCCTCCTCAGCCCCGCTCTGTAAACGCGGACAAGCAAAGTACCTCGAACCGAGAAACACAGCACCGTTCCAGCCAATCAGCAACAGGGGGCGTTCGTGCTCGCACCCTGGATAGGAGGGAACGAGGAGCTACGTTCTGAGCTCCACACGCAGGGCTAGGACGGAGACATGGCTGAAAACAACACTCTAAATCTAAACAGTTTTTCAGAAAGAATCTTTTAGATCTGGCAGGGAGTGAAGGGCAGCAAGCAGCTGAAAACCGTGAAACAGAGAGCCTGAAATCAGTTTTCTTACTAGACGACTTCTTTATCGAATGTTCCTGTTCCACTTTAAATGGCGCGGCGATTACATTCTGGAGGAAGTATCGTATTCACTAATAAAAACGTTTTCTGAAGTTTATCATTATATATCCTGCTCATTTTCTCTTGCAAACCTTTTACGGGAACGTGTAAAGCTGTAATTTGCTCTGTTGTCAAAGCTTTGAGAATTTGTTTCTGTTAGCATATTAGCATCCGTGCACTAGTCTTGGTTTAGCTTATACAACACTAGCCTCAGGGCGTACAGCTTTGGCTGAGGTTGAAAATAAAAATAAAGACTCAGAACTATGAAAGCGATTATATTCCAGCCCCTTGTATCACATATTTGTAAATCCATTCATGAAGCAGGAGGACTGGAATGTAACTGCTGCGTTTAAGGTGGAAGGGGAAAGTTCGAACAAAAAAACCTGGACAAATAAGCCGAGGCACAAGTATAATCATTTTAAGGTGGAACAGAACAGTTTGAAGAAGCTGAGGCGCCGGAAAGTAACTGCTGCACCATTTAAGGTGGAGCAGAAAACTGGAAAAAGAAGCCGACTTAAGCTTCATTGGGAGTTAGAGAGCATGTTCTGTTTCTGATGGACAGGTGGATAACATTAACTTATATTCCAGTAGAAATAGGTCAGTATGATTTTGTCCTGTGACTCCAAAGATCTCAAAAACGCAAGCTCACTAGTTTGCGTAGGGAATACGCGTTTGTGAACTTGGTGGGCGGAACTTGTGAAGGAGGACTGAAGGGAGGAGTGTGAGTTCAAACATCAACAATCGCTCTCCCGTATGGAACGTTGTTTGGGTCTTAACGTCTAGTTCGGTGTCCGTATTAACAAGTTGAATTTGAACGTCTTAAGACGACAGAAATTAACGTGTTTACACAGCAATTTTATGCTTCTTAAGACATTTAAAATTGCGTCCTGCCACTTCAATAGCTTCCAAGGGAGAAAACCCACTCACTACTAGAGAGAACACTGCGCAAATAAATCTACCCCTTACAAATGGACTGTTCCAAATACAGCATCACCGTTAGTATATGACACGTGACAGGTACGCAGCCCCTATGTCAACAAGGGCTGGGTATATGCCAACCAATAGCCTTAATGCCTATAGTCTTAAGAACCTCAAAATTGCAGTGCAAACAAGTTAAATTCTGTCCTCTTAAGATGTTCAGACACCTTATGACATTAAAAATTAACGTGTTTCTGTCACCTTAAGGCGTTCAAATTCGACATGTTAATACGTTGTCTTGTCTTCAGAGTTTGAAGTTGGAATGTTGAAGGTAAAAAAGTGTTAAAAAATATATTTTTTTCTTTGGGAATTATTTTGCCATCCAACACTCTGTACCTATGGTTCTACCATCAATACATTGCTGTCCAAAGAAAAATGGCAACTTTACAGAAGAGGGAAAAAAAATCAAATTTAATGTAATGTAAGTCAATGGAATCAGACTTTTTTCCAAGATATTTTGGGCCATTTTTGTTAGTCCATTCATCATGAGATTTTCACACAATGTAAACGGCAGCTGCTGTGTGATGCATAAAAGTAAAAATCAGCAAAAATGGAAATACATGTTTCTATAAAAATCAAGTTTTTGCCTAAAATCTTATCTCAAAACTCTTACATACGATTTAATGTGTTTATTAACATTTATTTATTATACTTTTCTGTGAAGTACCTTTTAGAGGCTGACACCTGGTTCCTCCCACCCCCACTGTGAAAAGTTTAGATTCAGTAATTTAGATTCAGTAAGTTTCTCTAGTACGAAGCATTTCACATCAAACCTTTCTGAATGTCTGTGTTTAAATCTTTATGATTTAATTTTTAATTTTGAGAATAATCAGTGGAATTCCCCTATAAGGGCAGGCTATCAAGATACGGATAAAGCCTAGTCCTGGACTAAACTGAACCATCAATAGGGATTCACCATTGGAAGTTCTTTTAAGTCTAAGCTCAGGTTTAAGTTGGCTCCAGGAAACTGGCCATTAAGTTTTAATTGATAATACTTTTGCCACAAAAACATCTAAAAAGTTTGTGAGGAAAGTTTGGAGCCTAAAGGGCAGAACAACAAAACTGTTACTCTTCCAGAGGGTGACCAAGGTCATCTAGAGAGGAACGAAAGGTCATGTGGGGTAACAGATGAGGTGGCATGTACCTCAGTGGTCCTCAAACTCTAGGGAGCACCTGGCAGAGTGACCAGACAGCGCCAGATGTTATGGGGTCTCCTCTTGACTTACCTTCCAAATTTGGTGACGAGCATGCCCACCATCAAGGAGCCGATCAGGCCTCCGATGGCAAAGACGGACACGGTCAGTGAGTACATGAGCGTCAGTGCCTCTCCATTCAGCCCTGTTCCATTTCGACTCACAACGGTACGGTTGTAGAACTCCTTAATATACTGTGTGTGTAAAAGGGGGATAGGGGATGTTATCATGACATGTCCACTGATCATCATCATCACTAAGCAAATGAATTTGTTTTAGTTGCACAATTATTACTTGTTGCACAAGCCAAATGACATGACACTCATATGACAGTATACACACATTTGTGTATTTCAAGGACATTTAATATTGTCATGCTTTGCTAAAACCCATATCAGGTCAAATGTCTCTGATCTTTTTCACTAAAAGATGTACTTATCTGAGGAGAAACACAGGCCTTGGTTTTATCCAGCTTTCACTTTCTCTCTCTCTCTCTCACACTTACTTACCATCCTTGGGTCTCCATTTAACTGAATTCCTGTTCATTTATCTTTTCCCCCTTTTTTTCCTAATCAATTTCAGCTGCTTCACTAGAGTTTCAAGGCTACGATATCAGTTATCTTGTAATTGACTCGTGAGTACAACTGTGTGACAGTCATTTCTGATTCTAATGAGTGGCTGTAAAGCTTTTATTAGGTCTCGAGTCCGTGTAATCACTTAGCCAGACATCTCAGTTCATTGTGCACAAATTCAGTGTTTGCTGTTCTGATCTAACAACACTGAATCCTCCACAGATCAGAAAGACTCTGGTCGTTTTTTATTTGTTCTAAAAGCTTGAGCTGAAATCATAATCTCAGACTTCAAAGTCTGCATCCTGTGCACTCAGTGCTCCAAATACAGCATAAAACAAACGCATTTTCATGAGAAATATAGCAGCTAGCTGTGAGACAAAAAAATAACAAACAGGAAAATTTGAATCTTTTCATCATTAACAGACTAATGGTGCAGGGCAAATAGGTCCCCACTTACTGTACATGAAGACCTGCTAGAGGCAACCACTGCTGCACAAAATGACAGAAAGGCTGAGATTAATAATATTACAGGGTACATCTCAATTATAAAGTTGTTTTTTAAAGACTGTTTTTCCAGTAATCGCTGCTTTTATTCTAGGAGAAGAAGTTACAGAATCATGATGAAGTAGCATGGGCTACATTCCCGGAGTTTCAGCCAGGGTTTGTTTCAGCCACATGGCCCATTCCAAGCACATTCCTCATTCAGTGACAAATCCCTCACACAGAACACTGCCTCTGAGGAGCTACTGTTCATGCATGCACTAAGGGAACCTTCCTCCACTACTGTCTGTAGACATAGGACTTGTTGATCAACAACTAGTATAAACTTTACTAAAGCACAACTTCAACTGATCTATCACAGTCTTGAAAATGGTAACTGAATAGGAGAAAATTTTCCATTTTTATGGAAGTATTTGAACAAGACCTTTCTCACAGGCACGTGTGGACCATTTCTATTGGCCTGTTCATCCTCAGATTTAGATGTAATAAAATTTTCAGATTATGCAATAAAATATAATAAATAAATAACAAACAACAAAATATAAGATGCAAGGATTTCTTCAAACAACAATATTATATTTGGAAAAATACTGTAGCATTGAATATATATATGCTCAATATCTGCCAGCTATTATAGTAAATAGTCACATATAGTAATAATTAAGTAGTTACTTCTTCTTGATGAGCACCAGCCTACAATATGGCCACTCTGAGATATTAAATCATTAATAATCCCATTTGCGTTCAAGGAATCGCCCGTGCAATAAAAGCGTTTGCATTTGGCGACATATCTTCCCTTTAGTACTATCAATTCTTATTTGTTTCCAATTCATTCAGATTCATTAGGCTAATTATATATGTGATCATCACACTTAATGAGCTCTTACCCCTGCAGGAGAGTTGACCACAGCCAAGTTATAGCCATAGAGCATAGAGCTACCAAATGAGGTGAGGAATGCCACTGCCAGTAGGGATGAGGTGAGGTGCTACAGAGATAGAGAACAAGAATGACATACATTTTTGATGCTGTATATGTCTGTGAAGGCAGGAACTTTAAAGAAACACTAACATATTGTAGCTCCATTTATCGAGATCCAGTTATAAAGTAATCAAGCTAGAATGCAACCTGAAAGGGGCACGTTTACATAAACTACAAAATATATAATTATCTGGCAGCGTTAGGAACAACTGGAGCCATAGGGGGTTACAGTGATTCCAAGGCCTCAAAAGAATAAATTAATCATTATTCTGGACAGGAGAGGCTGACTCTGCTGCAGTGTTTAAAATAATCAACAAAATAAACAGACAGTATATCCTTATTAAGCACGTAGTGCTGATGAAACTGCCATGGATGCAGTATGAGCAACAGAGAACATCACTGAAGGTCTGTACACAATAGTTATCAGACAAATGGCCTAATCATAGAAATGATCTTCTTCAATAAATGGTCATAGTGTAGATTCTTAAAAACATCTAGTTTCTTGAGAGAACCTGGCAGTCAGGAACAGCTCTAGTCTACATGTCCAGGTAGGAAAAGTGCACACAGATGATCCGGGGAAGACTTAATTTAGTCCACTAAGTGGTCAGATGCAGCTACTTATGTAAGCACACGTGAGGATAGAGCGACAATGTCTTGTGACATTAAATGAACACTGTTTTTAATCATGGACATTGGTTTAAATGGTGACCGCAGATAACAGACATAGACGGAAAAAAGTATAAGAGACTGTTTTTTTTGAAGATTGTTGACAAATGACTGTTTTGTAAAACTTGTATGACAGAAAAATGACTTTTTTTTAACTGAATGAAAGTAAAATGAGAAATAAGAGAAGAGAAAAAAGTGGCATGTTTGAATGAAGCTGTTAAAAAGAAAAAAAAAAACACAATCACCACCACCAATAATAATAATATTATTATTAATAGTAATAATAATAATAATAATAAGAAGAAGAAGGAGAACTTACCGATGTTATTTTCCCTGGTGATGTTATCAATACCTCTTCTGCCATTTATACTCCTTCTCCTATCAAAGGTTTCTTGTCACAGAAAAACGAATGTTGATTGAAGGTTTCCTTTTAGCTTGGTGTGTCCTGTGCTACTGGAATCGCAACTGACCTCATCTTTACAAGGGCAGGCGTGGTCAGACTTCACGGTGAGCAGTCTGTTGAAACACTGAGAAGCTAGGCCTGTCCTCTCATCCTCAGGGTGTCGAGCACTCGGCCCTCAACATGCTACAGCACTGGAATCACATGATTGGTAGCAACGTGACTCAGAGAAAGACTCCTGAAATCAATTAGCTAAGTGAATTTGAAGACTGCGGCTTTTGGTATGAAGGACAGAAGCCCGTGGTGAGCGGGTCTGTTCCAGCACAGCACGGGCAGAGAAGTAACAATGTTGTTAGGTAAACTTCACCACAATGTGTAGTTTCTGTGTGGTGTTTCATTTTCATTGTGGTATGGTGTGGTGTAATGAAACTCTTGTCAGAAGGTTATAGCTTAGCCCTGGCCTGAGGTAGCTTTTTGATAGACCTCAAACTACTTTGAGGGAATTTGGGAAACTAGATAAATTCCTTATTTAAGGAGACATAGTCAAGCTTTTTACTCCAGTTACCGTACAAAGGCCTTACTTTTACGTATGGTATAAATGTAGTGGTAGCCCCCTTAAAAGGGCACTTCTTTAAAGGGCACATTTGTAAAATGGGCACTCTCTGCTGAACATTAATCTGACTTAGGAAAAAAGTCCCAAATGAGAAAGACAGGAGGTCATGGTTGAGGAATGACTTGCCACACAATTGGCCTATCAGTGTTGGCTGGCTCACTGTTGGCTGCATTCCTATCAGAAGAAAATTACTACTCAAACACAGATCTCTGAAAGGTCTCTGTAGTGTCTCCTAGAAAGCAAACTTTTGCTCAAGTCTCTTACTGCTCAGTTATTTGTTCTGAGCATAAGAGCTCAAGTCTCTTCTTGAGTCAGACGTCTCAATAATGTTCAGATTGGTGGTGATGGGACATATTTAAAACGTAATTTACTCACTTGTAACTGTTGTATTCACCTCCCTCAGATCTGCAAAATTCTGATTGAAATTCTGATCCTGTTGCAATGGCTAGGTCTTATCAAGACCTACAACAGTACAGTAAGCCTGTCCAAACCGATCTGTTTCTCTGCTTGTTTATTTCATTATTAATAAAAATATATTCAAAAAACAAGAATTATTAATGCTATTCATAAATAACTTGTGTTAAATTCTCAGTAGTTCTTAGAGCTTCAGTCATTCATCGTGATACTAGGACTAACAGATAATCATGCATGAAAGGTCTTGCTTTCTCCATTGTGAGTGTGTCTGTCATAGACTCAGATCACTGAGATGTCATATGATATTGCTTTGTATAATTCAGTTATGATTCATGTTGTGCATGACAGTGTGGAGACATATATATATGTACAGTCATGGCCAAAAGTGTTGGCACCCCTGATAATTATTGCAATTACACATGTTTTGTTATACACATTTTTATTTCCTTTGTGTGTATTGGAACAACACAAAAAACAGAGAAAAAAAGCCAAAAATGCTATAATTTCACGCAAAACTCCAAAAATGGGATGGACAAAATTTTTGGCACCCTCAATATTTGGTTGCACACCCTTTGGAAAAAATAACTGAAATCAATCGCTTCCTATAACCATCAACAAGCTTCTTACAACTCTCAACTGGTCTCTCATATTTGAAGGGTGCCTTCTCCCAACAGCAATTTTAAGATCTCTCCACAGGTGTTCAATGGGATTTAGATCCAGACTCATTGCTGGCCACTTCAGAACTCTCCAGCGCTTTGTTTCCATCCATTTCTGGGTGCTGTTTGAAGTATGTTTGGGGTCATTGTCCTGCTGGAAGACCCATGACCTAGGACGCAAACCCAGCTTTCTGACACTGGGCCCTACATTGCGACCCAAAATCCTTTGGTAATCCTCAGATTTCATGATGCCTTGCACATGGTCAAGGCACCCACTGCCAGAAGCAGCAAAACAACCCCAAAACATCTTTGAACCTCCACCATATTTGACTGTAGGTGCTGTGTTCTTTTCTTTATAGGCCTCATTCTGTTTTCGGTAAACAGTAGAATGATGTGCTTTACCCAAAAAGCTCTATCTTGGTTTCATCTGTCCACAAGACGTTTTCCCAGAAGGATTTTGGCTTACTCACGTACATTCTGGCAAACTGCAGTCTAGTTTTTTTAATGTCTCTGTGTCAGCAGTGGGGTCTCCCTGGGTCTCCTGCCATAGCGTTTCATTTCATTCAAATGTCGATGGATAGTTTGCGCTGACACTGATGCACGCTGAGCCTGCAAAACAGCTTGGATTTCTTTGGAACCTGATTAGGGCTGCTTATCCACCATCCGGACTATCCTGCGTTGCAACCTTTCATCAATTTTTCTCTTCCGTCCACATCCAGGGAGGTTAGCTACAGTGCCATGGGTTGTAAACTTCTTGATTATGTTGCACACCGTGGACAAAGGAACATCAAGATCTCTGGAGATGGACCTGTAACTTTGAGCTTGTTGATATTTTTCCACAACAAAATGGTTCTCAAGTCCTCAGACAGTTCTCTTCTCCTCTTCCTATTCTCCATGCTTAGTGTGGCACACACAGACACACAATGCAAAGATTGAGTCAACTTCTCTCCTTTTTATCTGGTTTGAGGTGTGATTTTATATTGCCCACACCTGTTACTTGCCACAGGTTAGTGTGACCGAGGATCACATGCTTGAAACAACGTTATTTACCCACAATTTTGAAAAGGTAATTTTGTCTGGCCCATTTTTGGAATTTTGTGTGAAATTATGTCAAATTTGCCTTTTCTCTCTGTTTTTTGTGTTGTTCCAATACACACAAAGGCAATAAACGTGTATAACAAAACGTGTAATTGCAATAATTTTCTGGGATAAATACTTAATTTTCTGGACAAATTTCAGGTGTGCTAACACTCGTTGTTGGTACAGATTTGTTAACTTAATTTTACATTTTCAGAAAATCAGCAAAGCATGTAATTTGATTGTGTGAATGTGGGTCTGTTTGTAGGTCTACACATCCTGGAGAAACTATAGAAACTAAGATGTGGAATGTATCTGTACCATGCTCATGGAGAGGCAGCACCTGGAAGAACTGGACTGACTGGGTATACCTGGTACACAACTGGGCAAGGCACTTAACGGCCCCCTCAATGGCCCAGGTCGCTGCTTCCACACTGGGCATTATTATGCAGCAGAATGACACGTTTTCCTTGTAGGATCAATAAAGTACAATACACAAAAACAAAACAAAATCTAAAAAGTTACTATTTTGGAGATACAAGGTTTTTTTTTACAACCACATGCATATAGTGTACCGTGTGTATGTGTGTGTGTGTGTGAGAGAGAGAGAGAGAGAGAGAGAGAGAGAAATAAAGGAAAGAATATGCAACATGCTGGTGATGCATTATCTAAAATCAGAATGTCTTTTACTTTCTTTTCACCAGCATATTTGTATAACATAAAAGTAATTTGTCACATCTAAATGTTTGAAATGTGCTAAAGTAGTACTTTGTAAAGCTAAAAGGAAATTATTGGTGATTGACATAAGAGTGATCAAGGGCACTCATCATAACTTTCACTGCCATATCTTTAGACAGTAATACCAGAACTATATTTCATAGGTTTCATACCTTTAGTGCGCTGCCTTGGTTAACATAATGAGTTAATGTGCTCAGCAACAGCTAGCTAGCTCATCTTTAGTAGAAATCAGAAGAAGCATTCAAGCAGTAGGAAAATGTTTACTAAAAAAACAATTAGCAAAAGAACAGAATTTATCACGCTGAGAAATTGCTCAATTAATACACTGAATTAGGAAGTTTTGAAGGTAATTTTGAGAAGCTGCTCTAACCACCAGGTAAACTAGCTGTAAAAACAACAGCACAACTGTACACATGTCACAAAGTACATCTGTTGCTGAATACTGAGTGATTTCTTTAAGCAAACCTTTCCTCAGCTGTGGGTATGCATGCCTCAGATGTGCCTCCACATCTCTGCTGCTCCCTGCCTCTTTTTGTTTTCTCATCTATTCTATGGTGGTTCTGTCCAACCTGTCCTCCTGCATGGTGTGGCTGTCCCAGAATAAAGGAAGTGATCAGGAGTGGTCAAACTAGTCTAGTGACATTATAAGCCCTGAAATATTGGCAGGTTTAGATGGATTTTTCTTGGCTTTGTTGAAATTGGCTCGCTCACCTTGTGACAGGATATGAGTAGAGTTGAGCGCCACAGTTGAGGGTTGACCTCCTGGCACCCTTGTTTTCAAATGCATGAAAGAGAAAGGCGCTTGGCTTTCAGAAGAAACCTTTAGGACTCTTGGATTGTCATTGACTTTCTTTCTTTGTTTGTTGAAAGTGACACTGCATGGGACACATTTATCATGGTTTCAGTATCAATATCATAGCTTATATTAATTGTAATATTTACGTTGAGTCGTATCAAAAAATATTTTTGTTGGGTTTACATTATTTTTGCAAAACAAATCTCACCAGGTCATGGTTTTCATGTGTTTTTAGGTGGCATACTAAACTAATAAAACAAAACACTGACTTTACTGATTCAAATGATTGTACATCAGTTCCATCTAAATAAGATATGTTACATCAACACCGTTTCTTCTTTCAGTCTATTCATTTTTGGGCCTTTTGGGATAAAAGTTTCATATTTTATTCATGTTGATGGACAAATTTAATTCAAGTAAAGTCTGTGCCGATACTTTATATGAATCTGCAGCAGTTTAATGGTTGTTATTGTTGCTTTTACTAATTTGACTATCAAACTGATTTTAGCATAAACATTTTTTACATTTTCTATTCTTTCATTCATTTATTCATTTATTCATGTATTTATGCAAGCAATTCATAAAAATGTCAAAGAAAAATTAAAATATTAAAATATTATTGTAGCTTTGTTAATTTCATCATTAAATAACTAAATTAATGTTGTAATGATAAGAAATAAAACCCTGAGGTTATTTGGAATAGAGCCCAGGCTTATTCTATCTCATATTTGTCTTTATTTTTATACTTAGAAGAAATGGTAAAGTTGCCCTTGATACATATAATGAATTGTGCTCACCTGAAGATAACTCTAGCTTAAAAAAGACACTGAGTCCTTTGTCTGGTTTGAGCTATTTCAGCTGAACTGGTGGAGAACCTCTACAGGCTGGGCATCACATGTGCGAGAGAATCTAATCTTTGAGGACAATTGTGTTTTTATTGTGTGCAGGAGGTGGGCTGTAACTTCAGATGTCCCTCCAGGGCTGGGTCGATATTTTCTCCCCTTATTTCAGCCTCAGTCTTGTCCCATATTTAATTGCATCGTGTAATGCTGGGGGAGTGCGGTAGATTGTTAGAGGAAGTCCTGCCTCTTTTACTGTTTGGCCTCAGTTTTCTTCGTTTAATTAATGCATCTTAAAACCAAGCAGGAGCAAGATGCTCACTGGCTTCATCTTATAATAGGAATCCACTGCACACTTAATATTATATATTAGTATTTGTTTGTAATGATCTCTGTGAAGCCCACACTTGTAAGTGAATCCAGTGATCTCTCAGTGCTAGCATTGGACGATGACAGTAGGAATCGCAGTTAATTCAAGATTTTAGAAGAATAGGTTAGGACTGTCACATTTAATCAGCAAAGGTTATGATATATTTTTTTTTTTTTTTCTTTAGATTTAAAATCAGCTAATAAATAAAAAAATGAGGACTAGAATAAAAAAAAAACTGCCAGTTTTGTGTATGTAATGCATGAACCTATTGTCAGAATCAACATATTGAGTAATTTGATCAGGGATGTTCAAACTTCTGCATACTGTTCAACTGTGTATGTTTTAAATTCTCTGACTGGTCTGTACAATAAATCAATTTAAATGCCACATACTGTTATAATTAATTGGTAGATTATTCAGCTACTAATAACATTCATAGTGACAGCCTGTGACTTGAATAGCGACAGCCTGTAACTCGAATTGCCAGTTTTGCCTATTCTGTACTTGCCTATTAGGTACATAACAATCCTGTTTTATTTATTGAACTGCTTCAGTGGCATTAACTGCCAGGAAGCTTTGGACATGTATCAGTTATTGCATTCAAATCTAAGCCTAAAGGCAAATTGTCATTGTATGGCAAGCCATAATGTTCATTAAACAGATACTGGCGTGATACTGGTGATCTATTTGATTGTTACTTATCCTCCAAACATTGACTGGGTTAAGTGCTAAGACGTGTTCTTGTCTTTTATTGTTTGGTATAGCCCCTCCCATTTCCCCTGTTCTACTGAACATCAGTGATTCAAAAGCATAGACTGAGTGATTGGTGAGCTGTAGTTGATTACTGGCAGAGAGAGAGAGAAAGAGAGAGAGAGAGCTTCTCTAGCATGGAATAAGAGGCCGTTGTGTACCTGATCACGTTAAGAGTGACTTAGATTGATGGCAGCTCCTAAAACCTAATATCCTCCTTCTCTATGGCTGATTTTCTGATGAATGTAATCAGGGACTGACACTTGTACACTTGACAGGAGCCCGTGTTCCACAAAGCAATGATGTCCTTTGACTTAGCAAGTCCCCATGAAATAGGATCTGGAGATCTCATGAGATAGTGATATATGGTGAAGGAGTTCTACTTTGTTTTGGGGAGGAAAAAATCATTTAGCAGAGCGTAGTTGCTACAAGACTGTAGGATTTTAATGGATTGTATTTAAAAGGATGCCTGATATTGTTCCTGATAGTGAGTTTACTGTGCCAGTCAAGTGCTTGGACTAGCTGGAGTTCTCCTGACATATGTCAAAGCATTGAGGCCCTCTTGTGGCCACTTCACTGATATATATATTTTTTGTCTTTCTGTTTTTGGAAGGATGACCAACAGAAGGCAGTCCCAAACACAGAGCGCGCTGGAAGTTGAAATACTTCAGAAGGTAAATGTTCTGTTCCTGGTAATTAAAATTAAACCAAAAAGGCCAAATACTGTGTGTTGAGCATGCAAGAATACAACCTCATGAGTCTCTCAAGCCATGCGGAACGCATACATGGGAGCTTAAAAAAGGCGCTCTAAATGCAAACCGCAGCATCTGCGAGCCTGCATACATCACTCTGTTTATCGCCACCGCTGCTAATTGAACAGAGGCTCACGGAATGGTGCCCCCATGTGTTCCCCAGCTCTGCGCAGCCATTGGCTGTTGTTGCGGCGACGCGGCCATTAATGAGACAGGGCCAGGAAGATGGATTACCCAGTGCCATATTGCCCATCATCCCCAATCAAGAACCACCCATGGAAATTGATTGTTCTAATTTGCTCTCATTATTATTATAATACCCGGACAAAATAACACACGCGGCTCGCTGTCAAAGCCGTGAAAACCAGCCATTAGTTATGGGGGAGACAGCAAATGCGTTTTATGAGTTTCGCAGTGAGTTGAAACGTTGGATGCAAACACATCTTAATCAGATTTCTCCTCCCTCCATCATGGTGATATAGCATCTCATTACCTCCACCTCAGAGAGTGGGGGGAAGAGGCAAGAGTACACATCCATTTAGATTTTAATGTCAGTGTCACAGTTTTACTTTGTGAGTAATGCCTTGAACTCTCCCTGAACGAGAGCAGCAAAAGTCAGATCTTCAAATGCCAGACCAAAAAAGAAAACAGCAAATAACACACCGCCCCTCCCCTTCTGTTAAAAGCTGTTATTCTAAGAAGCTTGTTTGGAAAAGCTTGTTTTGTTGATCCGGCAAATTCTGCTTTACTCAGCAAGTTTGCATGGGCTCATTATAATCTCTCTCACTCTCGCTCTCTCTTTTTACCTTCTCTCATCAGTTTCCCTGTGCGACCAGCGGGCCTTTACCTGCTGTTTAGCAGCACATCTAACCAAAAAGAACAAGTGGTCAATACCTCACAATGTGTCATGCGGGATGTGTATAAGTAGCCCTGCCTCCAGTTCAGCCTGTGATGTACATCATAAGGGCTTTTCCTCCAGAGACAGATAAAGCCTGCAGCCCCGCACTGCTCCCATCTCAGCTATGCTTACGCCGCACTCTGCCTGTCTCATGAGCCTCTCTCGTTACATATTATAAGGCTTATAAGGCATGAAAACGATCAGAGCGGGCCACGATTATGCATCCCTAATCACAAACTAGCCCCATGAAGCCATGCTGCTTTTGCCCTTTTTATTAGGCGACGGTGAGGAAATGGTAGGTAAATCAGTTGAAGATTACACCTCAGATATTTTTATGACAGAGCCAGGAGCCTCATCAGGAAGGAATGTTTAGCCAGGTCAGCAGTGCATTAATGGGTGAGGGACATCGTCTGGAATTAGGGCTGTAATTTAAAGTAGTCTTATTACCGCGATCACTAACGTCCAGGCTTTTATTAGCGACACGACGTAATAAAAATTAAAAATATGAGTGCTGGGCCTTGGTACGTCTTGGGCTAGTCTCTGAAGATGTTTTGTAATTTCACATTAGGCCAAATATAGTACCGTTCAGTGTAAATTACAGAGGTGTTAGAGGACATAGAGGGAGCGAGTGTGTCTTGTTAGAATGCTTTTTAAGCACTATTGTTAGAGTGTTTCAACTTAGTCAAAGCACAGCCATAACTTCAGGTAATTGCACTAACCTTCAGAACATTTTGGTGCTTCTCATCGGATGTATGGCAGAAGAGTTCCTTGGAAAAACATGATAACATTTTCATTATGATCATGACATTTTTCTTCGTTTAATAGACAAGCGTGTTTGTGGACGTGCACACATTGTAGGCGTGGGCTGTGGAGTATGCAGTATGGAGCAGATCCATCCCCTCGCCCCATTCTCCTGCTTTCCCCAACAGGCCCTGTGTAACCTTCAGCCCTACAGGGGAGAGGCTTGTAAATTACCACTGGAGTTTCCCCTTCCCGCTCCCGCTGCTAGCATTTCATTAACCCCATCCTGATCTCCTCCGACCTTGACTGCTTGCCTTCACTCACAGGGGAATGGGCTCTCTCCTCAGACCTCCTTTTCCCTCTCCCTCCCTGCCAAACAGCTTTGAGCTGCAGCCAGTGCATATGTCATCCAAAGCACTGTGGCCTCAGTGATTGAGAAACGAGAGAGATGGGCTTCCACTGCTGCCGAACGACTGAATGCAGTCATTCTAGCCTTTTGTATTCAGTGGCATGTTTTTGGAATCATACAAGATCGTTGGGCTTATTATTCAGATATCATTGTTAGAGCTTATTATCCAGGACCTTCTGTGAATCTACTATGAAACTGCTGTGTAATGTATGTAGTTACAAGTAAGAGGAATGAACAACTGGACCAGCTAAGGGGTCCCTTAGACACTAAGAGTTATTATACTAGTTACTACACTTTTCAGTTCACTATTCACTATTGAATTTTTTAAATGAAATATTTATTGGATTCTGTATCGACAGGTTAGAGGTCAGTACAAGTTGGAAACAGTAGCTCATGCAAAATTATGGTTACTTCGTTGAAAAAAGGAAACGAAAAACTACCAGGGAAAAAAAACTACCTGAAAATCAAACAAACAAAACAATAAAGTAAGTCCCTAATAAAGTGCAGTGGGACATTTTGGTACATCCAGCATCATTCAGCATAGAAACTGAGGTTTGAAGATGAGGTTTGAAGTAATTCACGGTGGTTTGATATGAAATTCTCCATTTTAGGAAAACATGCCATGGCAAAATATTTACAGCAGCACTGATAGGAACCAGACACCCACAATCTATGAATAGTTGAATATATGAATATATGAATATATGACTAAGACATGTATTGTGAAAATTATGAAAGACTGTTAAATAATATTATTTTTTTTCTCCAGTTTATGGCAGAGAGGTACATACAGAGCATCATAATCCAAAAATGTATCAAAAGAAAACTTTTTCACATTTTTACCACTATTTTAACATTATTAGCCCTAGAAATGAAGCTTAGAAAGCATCTGTAGGTTTGTTTTGCAAAGTAAAATGCAAAACATAAAATGGCTATATTTGGATTATTGGCATTGCAACCACTGGTCCATATGACTACCACTGCAAGGGATCACTCCAAATAATTGGTACGTCTCTGTAGAATGCACTATTTCACATCAAACCATTAAAAATAATAACAGAATTTTGTGGAAAATCAGTGAAATTCTTTTTTACTGGTAAAAGGTAACTGTGTGTGAAAGCTCAGTGTGAATGGTTAAAGTAGAATTAAGTATACTTTCCTCATAAATACACAATAAGGCATACTTTCCTTATAAATACACCTTTGTACAAGTAAAAGCTAGATGAATTGATGTACAAATCTGTCAATGTTTACTTCAATAACCCGTATGTAACTAGTTCCCAACCACTTTTGCCTGGAACGTTGCTCATGTAGTATGTTCTATGTGCATGAAATTCTATAACAAATACTTGTGCTGTTGACTTGAAGAAAATTACTTTATTGCAGGAGCTTATTTTCTGATTAATAGGAAATAAACAGTATAATTGGACATTTCCCTGCAGTTGGATGTGCTGCAATATGGACTTGCATAATTCGGTGAACTGAGTGTGACATCAGCATAAACGCCAGTTTAGTTTCATCCAGCCTCTCACTCTGCTTTGAAGGGACTGTGAGAGAGTGAAGAGGATTATGCTGATGCTGCTGTCTCTCTGCCCCCAGCTGCAGACTCCAAACCTCCTTTGTTCTCCTACAATTTATGCACTTGCTCAGCAATGTTATTACAAGTCAGAGTTTATTGGGAAATTGTTACATTATGTGAAGTGTCTAACAAATTGCTTATGCTCCCGTAATTGGATTACAACAGCCGTGTGCTCTCCCATCGGTGAGATTAGGCAGCCAAGGCTCCCACCGATCTCACAACCCAAGCAGTAATTTTATTTGTCTTGCCTCGCTCTCCCTCTCCTAACAACGTGGTTCTCTCTGCTGCTCCTTGCCAGATGTCTGTTTGGAGGAGCAGCCTTGTTTTTTGGCCCCTGACAACACAATTACAGCCACTGCGATCGTAGCATGTGCGCGTTATCGCCCGCCCCCAGAATGGGGCCGATTAATGAAAGGCTCCTTGGGGCTATGGAGGACACCCAAGGCCTCGTCACACACCCAGGAGGGTTGCTGCAGTCAAGGATCAGAGCGGTATATACAATTCATGTTTATGTGTCTGCATGTTTGTGTTTTTACATCTTCAGGACAAAAACGTTCTACCTTTGTAACAAAACCAGAGACCTACAATGTCCAGATCATCAAAGTAGCCCCGTCTTTGTAAATTGTTAAGATTAAACGAGTGGCGAGGCAAAATATCAAATCGTTTTTGGCTAATTTAGTGTTGGAACTACACAGCTCAAGTTGCTAACAAACACTAGACCTTAATAGTCACCAAGGCTATTTTATATTGAAATTTGCAGGTTAAAAGTGTGCAATTTGTACATCGCAAGAGCTACTCTTTTCATTATATAATACATTGTCAACAATGTTCTCTTAAGAAGGTTTAAAAATAAAGACATTTAAACTAATAACACATATCTTGTGAATTGCCTGTAGAAAAGTGAAACCAATCTGAAGCAACTAAACACCTGTATATGTAACATCACAACTAACTCAGGCAGACACACTCAGCGTTTGAGCTCAGTGCTATAAAAAGCGGGTCTTCAGGTCCTCTTTGCCAACACACAGGGCCTGGAAATGAATTTATGGAAAATAATTGCTTTTAAATCATAATCGTAGTATTAAAAAAAAAAACACAGTTTAAAATTTTCCCCAAATTGGTTGGCCTTATTAGTCACCCAATATAATTAAATTTCTTTCTCATATATGCAGATGTTTAGGTTATGCAGATTTGTCCAAGTGGTACAGTACAGTACAGTATGATTTACTAAGAGCTATGACAATAACAATTTTAGTGTGTACTAGCCTTGGGCTGAGGATGTAGAATATCGCGATCATTTAAATAAGTGTCAGTAATAAGCAAATAAGTGTTCTTTTGTTCTTTTGTTTCATTTTTATTTAACCATTTTACTCATTATAATCTACGGTTCCTTAAAAATATTTATACAGTAGAAAAGACTGTACTTAATTAAAGGCTATGCAAACAGAAACTACAGACAAACTTAATTTGAAAGCCACTTGAAAAGATTACGATGCAGATTTCCCATCTGGAATAGCATGCTGGGGTACATACAAATTAAATTCCAGTACATGAGATGTACTCTCCAGTAGGAAAATGGGCCAGCTTGTCTAGAAGAAGGGTGGCAATGCACCAGTTCATTGAAGTATTATTATAATATGGGTTCTAACCAAACAGATGTAGAGAACCGCTGGATGTTAACAGTGTTACGTGCTGTCTGTGTATAAGATGGTTATCATTATTATTAAGTATTAAGTGATATGACAAGCTAGCCAAGATGCTAATTATATTGTAATTCTATTGTGCATAACAAAGCTTTGCAATGCTCACATGTGGTACTTTGAATTACAAGTTTAACATCCACAGGAGCATGCAGACAGGCACCCCTTTTCAAAATGTCTGTTACTGTAAAGTGATAAACAAGTAAATTATGACCTCATTTCCAAGTCATAAAGTTAAAGATCATAGATTTATTTGATCACTTTAAGCAAGATTGTATTACTGCAAGACTGTGTTTACTTTTAGAGTTTCAGAATAACAAAAAGTAAAGTGGCCTGAAGAAAAAGTCTAGGCACCCAGCATGGTCAGTGCTTACTAACACCCCCTTTGGCATTCACTGATCTTTTGAGATTTATCCACAGATTTTTGGCGATGTTCAGATTAGGGGACTGAGCGAGTCAAGATAACCTCCAGGTTGCAGCTCTTGAGGTAGCCCATTGTGGATTTTGAGGTGTGTTAAGGATCATTATCCTGTTGTAGAACTTTTTTAGGGACTGGTAGATTTGCTGGTACTTACTTGAATCTATTCTTCCCTTTACCAGTGTTCTCCATACCGCTGGCTGCTACCAAGCCCAAAGCACAATCGACCCACCCCCAAGAAAAGTTCTTCAGATGACACTTCCATGAAGATCAAATTTGTACAGCTGTCACTCTACTGCCATTTCTTTATTACATTCCAGACAGAGAAATGGGCATCATGAAAACGCCTTGCTATCTTCACATAACCTTCTCCTGCTTTGTGGACGTCAGTTATTTAGGTTTGCGTAACGAAGCCCATGGCTGCTGATTGTTGGCACAAGGTTTGAAGAGTCAGAGTACTTTGTAAATTTGCATCATCTGACCTTATGATTAATATTAGGTATGATAAATCATTACCTAATGATTTAAACAAGCCAAGTACAAAGCACTTGTACAAAACTGTGATTTAGATTTTCCTGTAAGACGCTCATATCTTGGGAAAACATATTGTTCACTCCTCAGTCCATGTAAGGAAACTAAGCTCTTTGCGTCTTGGATTCTTTGTTTTGTGATGTCATGAAAAAACAAATTATGTTATAGTAGGTCAATTTTGCCTACATCAGTTTAGCCCTGCCCATTCAAGTGACACATAGTTCATAAACACTTATAAGGAGTGTTTCAGCCTTGAATGCTTTCTGAATGAGGCAAAATACAAGAAGGCCAATCAGAAAATAGTCTATTTACATATATCAGACTTAAAAACACAAACAGACTGCTGTTCAATTATAAGTGATAAAGAGAAATGTCATGTCACAATGAATTAGGACTGTTTTTGGCACATAAACTAAAAATGTCATTGAGTGAGTGGGCCTCGGAGGGCAAATAAAATACAAAAAAATGCAGTATATGGACCCTTTAAGGTTTCTGGCCAAACATATTTATGTGTGTGTGTATTAAATGTACATAAAACATCCTGACATTGTATAAAAACAAATGTGTGTGTTTCCAAGGTGCAGGACATTATCACTTGAGCTGACCTGACCAGAGGGCTTGGGATGCTATACCTTATTCACGTCACTTTTATGTGGTGAGTAGAGAGAGATGCTCGCCGCCATATACCCTCAGGAGCAGATATCAGTGATGCTTTTATTCACTCATCTGATTTACTGCTACATACCCAGTCACCAAGGTGTACATGTTCCTTTTTTTAGACCCTTTTTGTTTTACTTTGCATACCATGAATTCTTTTCATATTCTCCTTTTCTCAGGGAACCACACAGGACGAGATCATTTTCCCTTTTACAAAACCTCCTGAAAAGACACTAAGCACAACATTGCAGTGGGGTTCATTATACGCTTGTATTTCATGTTGTTTTTGTGCTGGGGTTTAGACGTAAGAGATATTACACACAGTGTTGTAAGAAAACAGCCTCAGACTGTGTATGACATATTGGAGTAATCTTATTAGTCAAGCCAGCCTCTTACATAAAAAAAAAACTAATAGAAATAATCGACCCTGCTGCTAAGGTATGTGTGCCCTGAAATGGCTTAATTTTTATAATGTGCCTCTGACACGAGATTATCTAGCAAAGTAATGGTTAATCGATAGGGACTTAAGTTGTCAGTAGAAACAGATAACATACTAAAAGGGATTGATTAGATGAATTTTCTCCTTTTATGAGAAAGTCTATACCAAAGGTGGCAGCAAAGCTTGTTAAAGAGTGGGTGTACTTAGTCTTGCAGGGGGGCAAAAAAAAAAAAAAACGAGAGAGCTGAAGGCAGATTGTCGAAGAGGAGAAAAAGATTGAAGAAGAAGAACCGCTGACCTATGCATTCTGTTCGAAGTCGAGCTGATTTATAATGTGGGATAAGCCTTGTCTAAAGGGGGAGTGAAAGATGTCTCCATGTAAATGATCTTAAATGAGATCTCACAGGCTGTTGTCACAGTGGGGGCACTGGCAGAAGAGAATCGAAAGTCTGGGTGGATGATGGGACCTTGTTGGTCTATTTAAAGCATGATGAGAAAACAATACACAATAGACTGATTTGTGAATTAAGCAACGTTATAGCAAGCATAATTGTTTTGGTTTGGTCAGTGTGTGAGGGAATACCCTTGCAAACACAGCGTCCAGAAGTTGCTTTGTAGCATTTATATGTATATAACATCTAATATTAGATAAATTCCAGTAAGCAGTGATTTCATATGTCAGTGTGTTAATTTTACCATTTCCTGACCTCTCCTCATAACAGCCCAACGTTGCTCATAGTCTAACACATGGTTCGGCTAATCAGTCTTTATGTGAAATGTTAATGTGTGCTGGTTATTAGGGCTGGGCAATATGGCAATATTTATGATTATTGGGTCACAACTTGCTTTCGTAAATATTGTCAAATACTTTAGGATCACTTAAGGTCACCAGTCGTATGCTTCATTGCAAAGAGAGACTAGTTAATGCTGTTAAATTAGAAATTAGTATAGTATAGTAAGTAGAATGTTGATAAAAAAAATTCTATGTTCTTTATGTATATTGTACAATGTAGCATATGTCTGTTCCAACTTAACAATTTTCAGAATAACAAATATTGTGACATACTTTGTGTTATTAAAACTTGTTTGAAGTATCATGATATAATATTGTTTCCATATTGTCCACTTCTACTGAGGTAATAACACAATGTGATGGATGAGGGCATTAAGGAGAAATCTTGTATCATACTACCTCATGAAATATCCACTTCTTCTTTTTAAATATTGGAAATTCCTGTTAATATATGCTTATGTATTTGTATCATTTATGTCTATTTACAGGATATGGAGTTTTTTACATGGACAAGCACACTTATGCCCAGTATAAATGCTTGAAACAATGCTCTTAGGTGGTTAAAATGCTTGGATAGTGCTGTTTTAACTTTCTTGTCTATATTGTTTGAGTACAGCTGATTGTCCTTTTCATTTTGTGCACAATAATAATTAATTAAACCATTAGAAATGCTCCAAAATTACTTCATAAATTCTTATTACATTCACTTATATTACATGTTTTGCATGATCCTCTATAGGCCATTTAAGAGATGCATGGTTTTGTTAGCACAGTGTCTATTTGCTGCACATAGCCATATTCTGTGGTATAGCCATGTTCTGTGAGCTGTAATCTTAGTTAATATCCGCAGTGAGGATCTATAGTGGCATCAGACTGACATCTGGTCCCTGACTTCTGTGGCAGCTGTTGCTCTCTGTGACAATATTCGTCTTCTTTAGAGCCATGTGATGTTTCCAATTTATTCATTGTGGCACCTCTGTTTCAGCAACCCCCCAATAAAGCTGGATATCTTTAGGTGCTGTGACCTTTTTAGGCTGAGAGGGTCAAAGGTAGTGAAAGTTACATAACGTAGAGGTGAATGTGTGACTTTTGTGCTTCAGTGGTGTTTAAACAGCTGCTCTTTTCTGTTACTAAATGCCTATTAGTGAAAACTCTGAATTAAAACAACCAATCAACCTATCACTGTGTTGTGAATAGCATGCTTTAGTGCTTAGAGGGTTCTGTTGCTGATGTGTGTTACCCCAGTTCCTTGGAAAGGCATGTTCTAGGCTGGTTGTTAATTCCACCACTTTCATTCATTCATTCATTTAAATTACTATGAACTATGCAACTAGTAGTAACTAATAGCTAGCTAAATAACTAACTAACTGTAAAAACTATTCATATGGAAAATATCAATCTTTTCTCCCTATTTAAGAGACAAGCAGCTCTTCATACAAATTCAGCATAAATGTGAGTGTATGTAGTAACAAGTAAAAGTTTGGGTGCTTTGGGCAAATTACATTTTGTTGAAGTGAAAATAAGAACACATTCTCTACAGAGAATGTGATTTGACACAATTTTAAAATGTTTTTTTTTGTCCAGTATGTTAAACTTAGCAAATGTATAGAAGTTGTGCACTAAAATTTGCAGAGTAATGCTGTATTATACATGTATGTATAACTGTAGGATTGTGGTGCCAAAGGCAGCCAGTGTTTTCAAATGTGCCTGGAAGAAACACTGCCATTGTTTTGGTTGTTTTTGGAAGCCAAAGGCTTAGTTAGAAATGAAGTATTTTCCACTTGCCTTTAAAAGACTTGATCTATAGTCTCCATATTGTGACAATGTGGTGCCATGTTGTGCCTATTGTTCTGCTCTCGCCCAACTAGATTTCCTCTTCCTTTATGAAGTGTGTGATGAGGAGGCACACATGCTGCTCACTTCATTTCAGGAGGGCTTGCTGACAACCTCAACAAAAGAGTCTGACCTCTGCGCCTCCTCGTTTCCAAACATTAGGGTAATTCCCTATGCAAATAGGCCTGAGCACAGCGCCCAGCCTCGCGTGTCTCCCCTGCGCCTTTTACAAAGCCAGCTTTGACTGATTACTCTCTGACAGCTCCAATGTGGGCGCACTTATCCAGATTGACATAATCATTAGGGGTGGGCAGACCTAGACCCGAAGCTCGGCAGTTTTATCTATTTGAAGACACCTCCTCCTCCCACTCCTCCCCCCGCTTTACCAAAGCAGCTGAGACTCTCGCTCTCTCACACACACATTTACTCTCTCGCTTTGACACAGGCTTCGCACACATAAAAGAGGCAGACCCCTCCGTCCTCTCTCGGCCACCCCTTGCATTCATCATCCTGAAGTTAATTGGTGTGGGCTTTAAGCAAATTTTCAGCAGGCCAGCCATCAGCCGGCTGCCTGAAGACGCAGGGCAGACGCTGACTGCTGACCCGCCATCATACGCTGCCTATTGATTAAAGCGAAGAAGCAGCCCCCTCTGACAGACTTCCAGTCTGGAGAATGCATTATTCCTATGAAAGATAAGGAGAGGGCGGGAACGTGTGTCTCTACATGTGTGTGTGCGCTGGCCGTCGATGTGCAAGATGAATGGGGGTTAAACTCAGCCCTGATTTAGAGTTTCTGTTCGAACTTTCCCTGGGCTAATCTACCTCTTTACTGTCCTGCGCTCAAATCACAAAGGCTTCGCCTGTGCTGAGAGTCTGTCAGCTTTATTGAAATGTCAGGAGGAGAATAGATCACTGTGGCGAGAATAATCAAGGTTTTAATTGATTATAATTGCATTGATCTAATGGAATAGGGAGCTGACGATCATCTAATTTTTGCTAAATGAAAGGAGCGATAGGCCTGCAGTGGAGGCCCTCTTTATTTACGGCTTAAATTATACTCAGATAAAGACGTCACAGATTAATGCCCTCTACCAACTATTCTGAGTCTAGAGGAAAGGAGCATTACTCTTACAACCGAGCGTCTGCCCGGCTCCATAATGAATGCAGATCACTGACCCATAAAATAGAATAAAAAAAGCAATCTTGTGTTGTGGATTCACATTATCACCGTTCTTCCCCCCTCCCTCCCCATTCCTGCCATTCCCTAAGAAGCGCTGAGTCTCAATCAGGAGGGAATGGGCGTTCGTGACAAGCCGTTCACCGTAGGGTTAATTAAACAGCGAGCTTTAGCACCGGCGCTGTCATCTGCCCAAACACAGATCCATCAGTCACACACACACTTTATCCCTGCATACACCATACACATGTCAAAGTGCCAGAGGTTGGCTGTCCCTCAGTGACGGGCAGGGACATTAAATCTTATCTGGTTTATCAATTATTCCCGTGATTACTCGCACGGATTAGTCTGCAGGCTCAAGGCATTGCTCAGATTTATTGCATGGCCCTTCATTTTTGCATTTGCGGTATGGGCAGAGAGTTCTGAGCTGCAGCCGCCCCTCTGTGTGGAGTTCAGGTGATGTATTTTTCTTATTTAATACTCAGCTGGAGAAGTGCCTTTTATTATTGCCACCCATGACACTGGGCAGACGGGCTTCCAGCAAATCACTGCCTGGCACTTTACTTTATTGGGTTCATTAATAAATATCATTGGCCTCCACACAACACAACTCTGGCCTCTCCGAATGCAAGCATGCCACAGATTAGTTGGGCATTAAAGTGCTAATGCATATCGTAAACTGTTTAATGCTTCTCCATCAACGATTGTGCTGTTGTGGTAGAAAAAAAAAAGGTGGGGGGAAAATAGTTCAAGGTACTGGACCACGATTCTTGGGGCTCGGACAAATGATGAGCAGCAGTTTCTGTTATATATCAATCTGGTACATTGTCGCATCTTCTTTAGTGACCTCCTTAAGTTGGGAAGAGTGCACAAACAAAATCTCCCTCTGTGGTGAGATTGCCTCATAGGGGATAAACACAGTTCCCTGCTGGACAAATAGGGTTTTCTATGGGTTTAATGCACTATAAACAGAATGTATCAGAGCCGCTGGTACTTTTCTCCCAGCATATGTGGCCTGACATTTAACAGGGAGACATTGAGCAGGAAAAGCACTTTGCCGGCCCTTTTAATATGGCACAGCAATATGAGCATCCAGCTTCCCTCTCCCTCACAGATTCATACAGGCTTAATGTACCTCTCCCAAATCCCATTAGCTGACAGGCTGTTGAAACAGCTTGAATGTGTGAGGCTCATGCTTGAGGGATCAGGCCAAACTGGAAGGCCTGGCACCCAGTCAACTCGACAGAAGCCGTTGCCTCTCCTCTTTAGAGAGGCGCGGGCGACAAAGAGCTCGTCAGCGCTCGCCACTCAAGAACCAGCAGGGAGGCAAACTGTACAGTAGTTAACTCACTAATATGGACAATGTGCAAGCACTCACTTTAAGTGTTGCTGAGAACAATAGAGAGAAATTTCAGGATGGTGAGCTCACCACCTCAACAGACAGGGAAAATAGTATTCTAGTATTCTAATTTATATTCGTATTCCTTTTGCTGAAGTGCTTTTTCCTTTAGAGTAACCTCTCTAGTAACCCGCTTAGAGAGGGGAATGATATACCCCGGAGCTGTTTCTGGATTTGGTCGCACCAGAAAGCGGAGCCAATCTTTTACGACATATTGCAGCCCTCCATTGTTGAAAGAGCAGAAGTTGGCTTATAGCTGCCGAATAAAAAAAAATAGGTCACTTCATTTAAAGGTGACAAACATATGTCTTTAACGGTCACACGGAAAACGAATGTTTTCCCCCCTTCGCTGTCCATTGGGGAAAAAATGGAAACGTAACATTTGGGTTCGCTGATCAAAGCTCAGATCCAATTTGTGTTCCTGTGAGTGGGAGAGTGAGTGTCCACAGGGCCCGTGGGGCAGCAGTGCCCCTCTCAGCGCTGACATTTCATCCACTCTGCACACCACAGAGTCCTGCTTAAGCAATTAAGGCAACAAAAATGTGTGCATGCCTCATGCTGTGCTAGCGCTCTTGGCCTCTGCCAAACTTTACCTTCTGGATTGAGTTGGTGTAAATAGATGGGACCAAGCATGTTATATAATGTAAAAAAATAAATAAATAAAGTATGATTGCAATAGGGAGGTCTTATGCCTTTGCTTGGCTAAAGTAACCATTTCAGTCATTTCTTTTGCTGATGTTTTAAGCATTCAGGATGCATACATTGTCTTAAAGATGTAAGGTGCCATCTCTGGACTGCGTGTTGTTAATATGCATGTTCACAAATGAAGAGTGATTTTAATTTCAGTTTTTCTAATGAGATAAGGAGACGTGTCTTGTCCGGAGTGAATATGAATGCTATTTTTCATCATATTCATCAACCATTCCAAGCTGATGGGTTCATTACCATCAAATTAGAGATAAAAATCATGCTAGTGCCCTGAAATGATGTGGAAAGACAGCGCTGATAAGATTAATGATAAATACATTAGTGCTGGGCCAGCCATAAGACACGTTTCAGATCCTCCAGCATGCACATGAGAAGCTACCGGTTTTAATTCAGCCAAGACATTAGTGCCAGCACCAGGCTATGTAGCACAGCAGATTCACACTTTGTGTCTATGACTGTAGAGGCATATAGCCTAGAATGGAGATCATGGCAGTATTGGCAACTCTGTGCTTGTCTATGTTCTAAGCTTTGGTACAGATATGGATGTAATCAGCTTGGTTGGAATGGGCGCTGGTTCTGCTGACTTTAAGCAGTGGCAAAGGTAGGCATTGCAGGAAGGCTGAGGACGTCCTACGGACAGAGCCGCACTGCTGTGACATATCGCCACAGCTGACAGCCTTTAACGTCCCATCTAATTTATGTCGTGTGGGGAATGGGAATGAAATGTTAATAAAGAATCTCTGCATCACATATTCTTAACTGCAGCCTCAGGCCTCTCCCTGCATCTGTCATGGAGATGGATACAGGAAATGGGAGGGAGGAGGGGGAGAGAGAGAGAAAGAAAGTGAGTGAGTGAGAGAGTGATGGGGAGTAGGCTTTAACGTGTGTTTTTGAAGACCAAGGATTTTGAGTCTTAAAAAGTAAGAGGCAAAAAAAAAAAGAAAAAAGAAATATGCAAATGATATTGCCAAACACACTAGCGATTAGTTCAGTGTGCTAGATTTCCTAAGAGACTATTTAGGCAACATGAATTGACTGCAGCCTGCTTTGAGTGGCTAACATTTATCTCGTGTCTCCAGGCTGTCATTAAATAGATTCTCTTGTCTGATTAGTTAAACATGATATTGAGCTGTTTGGATTTCCTCCAGCCCGGATGATGGATGAGCAGGGTCATCTTACACAGCCAGGCCTGAAGAGGGCAATGTGTGCACGTGTCTGTGTGGACGTTGCGTTCATTTTCACCGGTCCTGGACATACATGCCGGTCCTGACCTTTCAGAGATGGTGGCAGAAAAAAAGGAGCATGTCTTCGCTGGACGCTGTCAATACGGTTGCGTTAGGGACTGCAGCACTTTTTCGGCGTTTCCCTTTCATCTCGCCGTGAACTTGTGACCCGCTTTTAAAAGAATCAACGTGTTTTGTGCCGAGCAAATTAAAAAGTGGAGGTTTCACCTTATCAGCAAACACAACCACTTTTTTATGAACCTCCACGAGTTCTTGATTCCTGCAGTTAATAGCAGTTAAAGTGCACGGCGGCCTGTGTCAGTATTACTGGAAAGCACCCTAAGTGGAAAAGTTGGGTTTAAATAGTTTTTGGTAATTACCATGAGGTTAAAGTTAATATATCACACACAGCGGGAGGATTTTATGGCCTTTTGCCTTATATCGTCTACCCAGTTACCCCAGCACTCTGAGCGCAGGCAGACATGCGAGAAATTAAAAGTGGGGCCCAAACCGATTACCAAGTGCTCCGATATTCAGGGAGAAGAGGAGAGCCGGACACAGAAAGGACATCTCCAGAGTGCAGGGACGTCCATAATCAAATAACAGAAAAAAAAAAAAAAACGAGAGAAACTTATGAACAGAAAGAATCTCATATCTGTAATGGTCAGTCGCTCAGGTCCCTGTCCCTGGACCATTGGGTTTTGTGGTCAGATTCAATTTCAGATATTTTATTGTGGCACTGCCACTCCATTAAGACTCATTTCCTTCTCACCAGTAGTGACTTTGGGGGACCCGAGGAATTTGAAGGCCAATTGACTTTTAATATGAATCACGCTGTGATCGCCCCATACCCGTCCCCTGCCTACAAATTAGAAATGGCAAACAGAGTGTCCGTATCCAAACACTCTTTTCATGTTTTCTGTTCATGGTCCACAAGTCACACACCTCCACCCGCTCTGCCGCAACTGTGTGTGCGCGTGCTGAGCTGTGGGCGTGCGTATGTGATAGAAGAGACCTAAGGGTTTGCCTTTATGTGCTGCACAAAAGAGAGCCAAATTGGTAGCAGTGATATCAGTTGTTTTTGATGGCATAGACGGTGCATAGATGAGTTGTAAGTTTGCTGAAGGTCTGGTCTGGACATTACTAAATAAAGAGGAGCACATGAAGAGATTTGACCCTAGTTTGCTTTTATAGTGTTATGATTGTTATTCTTCTTGTTTGGCCTTGTACAGTATTGTGGTATGGGCAAATTTACAGTTAACCCAAGCATGACGGGGTCATTAAAATGGAAACTATGTTAGGAGGCTATCATGTAGTTGCAAACCATACAAGCTAACGTGGTCATCATCATTTATGGTACTACAGGAACTGTCAGATGCTCTAAGAAGCAGCATATTTAGGCACACCTTTTCATCTTGTCCTGTCACACCCTTCACATACACAGAATATGCAGCTGCATCAGGCTTGTAGCTCCAGACTTCTGCCCCCTACAGGCCACCCCAGCACACTGCCGTGCTATCCCAGGCTCTATGGCGCAAATTCATTAGTATGCACAGGCTCTCTCTCATTGTGTGTGGCAAGAGCAAGCCAGAGCGGAGGGGAGACAGTATTTTATCCACGCTTGCCAGTATTATGTGGCTGAGTGAGAGATTCGCATTATCGTAATGGGGAAGTCAGCGCAGCGAGATGATGCCCTGCAGCCACGCTGCTGATTGGCGGCATAGCTGTATTTATATATAGCAAAGCCGAGTTCACTTTTAGTTCAGAGCTGAAGGAGAGGAAGAGGCCTGCCTGCTACTTTCTCTGCTTCGTGGAGGCCTTTAGAAGCTCTGCCTGCAGCCTTACACACATGCATGGACATAATCCAAAGCCACAGGCATGAGCTTATTGAATCAGGCCCAGGAATGGACATATTTATGCAGTACATCATGATAATGATTTTATAGTCTGTATAAAGTGTGGCTGCAGTGTAGGTCCCTATGCTTTTTTTTGGTTTGTGTATGTAAAAGAGTTTTAGAATCAGGCCAAGTGAAGTCGCGTTGTTTCAAACACACATTTAAATAGTAAGTCTTCAAATGCAGCAATAAATGAGCATAAAAAGTCATGTAAACATGGCATTGTTTGCTGTCCTGTATTTAAAATAAATGTCACTGAATGTAAACGAAGCTTAGTTTGGCTTTTTAATGTAAAGGTTCCACAAAATAACTGATCGTTCAAACCAAGCTGGAATGGTTAATATATGTTTTATTTGTTGAAAGGGCTCAAATATAGGTGTGTATATAGTGTATATAGTACTTGCTATTATGTGATATATATAGTTTTTGGTCCCTCTATGCATATATTTGTTAAATTTCATTTAATTAAGGTTTGATTAACCAAACTAGGTATTGGGTAGTAACTATAAATACTCTTCTTAGAGATAAATACTATTCTTAGAGA
Organism: Semaprochilodus insignis; assembly: GCA_034552555.1. Lineage (NCBI taxonomy): Eukaryota > Metazoa > Chordata > Actinopteri > Characiformes > Prochilodontidae > Semaprochilodus > Semaprochilodus insignis. The sequence goes on from CM067478.1 coordinate 15,148,929, forward strand.
TGAAGTTTGACTTTATAATGCATTGTTTACTTGCTTTGGGCAGTCCTGGTCAAATTTCATGTTGTTATTCATTGTTAATTTTCTGTGATTTCTAAGCAATTTTTATGTTTTGTCTATTCTTTAATCCCTCTACAGAGAACACGCTGATTTTTTTTTTTCAATATATTAAACTCAAGAAATAAATAGGGAAGGGGGAATTATGTTATGTTATGTTATGTTATGTTATGTTGCACTTAAAGACTGTTTAAACATTTTTACATAGGTAAATAATAGGATGTGATCTCTGTTCTTTGCTCCATATGATATAGTAGAAATGACAGTTAACATGCAAATGTCTGAGCACCCATGGCCAGTCAAATAAATTTGTTATGCTAATTTTGCAAATGAACTGAAGTAAACAAAACCTCTGCAGCAAACTATTCTAAAAATAACTTTGTTTCTGTATGTTAATGCACTGTTGTTTAGTTGATGCACTGTTGTTTAATTAAAGAATATAAAGTGCAATAAAACACAAAATAACCATTGACTTCACAAATCCCAAGGAGAACAATCTTGGAATTTAAAAACACTGTGACTAATAGAGATGGAAACATTGTTCCACTGTTTAAGAAACTGTAATAATACATTTTATTTGAAGACATGAATCCCTCAATCCTCAGTTGAGACCCTAGAATATTTAAATACAGGACTGTATGTGTGTTTTTGTCTATGCAGTAGGGAAACTGGGCAGAGGAACAAATATAGGGCCAAGACGGTAAACAGCGTGACACTAGTCCCGCACGTTTCTCCCTAATCAGCTGAAACAACTGTGCCAAGTCAGAGCTTCTCTGAGCAATGGGCTGTGTTCACTGCACTGCCAGTAAAGAGACAATGGCATCTTTTAAAGAGATATTCCTCTGCCTCCTTGCCTTAGCCTTACTCCAAAAGAACAGAACTCACAGTATGTTAATACTGAAGCTCACACATGATGTCTTTAACACTCTCAGTTAGATGGAAAGAGAGAAGAGAGGAAGAACACGAAGAGACAGATACAGAGAGGTAAATCATAAGCTGTTGATGGCTCATTACCTGAGTGAATAGAGGAGGTAATGGCTGCTTGAATAGCACAGCCAGATCCTGCCAAGCAATGTCTCAGAGTTTAACTGTTACTTACTACTTTAAACTGGACTGTGGTGAAGTGTCATTAGTGTTACACCTTCACTTTATAAAAGCAAAAGTGTTGTGTACCACTGACACACCCTGTCTTCTATGTAGTGAAGGCACGAGTGTGTCAAGTCTGCCGTGTGAAAGCTCCATCAAATGCTGCTGGCTGACAGAAGGTGCAAATAACCATATGGACGTTCACAGCTAAGTGTAAGAAATCACCCACACACAGTAATGTAGCTCCTCTGTTTTGTAGTGTACGGGACTTGCAGGGTTATTAGTTGCCAAGTGGGTTACTCCTGTCCTGAAAGCAGATTAGGCCAGAGAAAGTGTGCTTGACTTCAGTAATAATAAGGGGATTATTCCTAAATTCTTATCATACAATGCAAATTTCAGAAAAGTCAATTATCCTCCAGTGCACAGTGAAATACTTTCAAACAATGAAGGCAAAAAGGAATTGGGACTTAATTTCACTTAATTCAAATATTTATTTACTACTTATAAACAGTTTTACTTTTGCAAACAAAAAATAAACAAAAATAATTGAATAGGGTTGCTAAAGTTATCGGTATGCCCCAACTAATACCTGCTCTGTGGTGGCCCTTTGGGGGTTCTGGCCATTGCAGAACAGGGTGATAGGCATCTAACAAAGTGGACAACAGTCTGTAATTGTAAAACTACAAATTGCTTCTTTATACAAAGTGCTCCTATAGGTGGAGCTCATACAACAGACAAGGAGTGTAGAAACATGGATGGAGGTGAATTTTTATGGTATATATATAAAGTTAATAAGAGATGTGGCCTGAAATGATATATAGAAATTTTAGGAACTTGATGAACGTGTTATATTATGAGATGAGAGGAATGTGAGTAACATAGTGTGTGTGTTTTTATTTCATACAAAGTTTTAACATTTTGCTGAAGCTACTAGATATTATACACTACACTGCTATAGTGATGACAGACTGATTTGTCATCTTCAAAATTGTTTTTCAAAAAGTAGCAGAGATTTGTGATAACATGCTAATTGCATTCACAAGACATAATGTGTAGCGCTGGATGCATTGCCAACCTGACAGATTCATTTTTGTTTGTCTGAACAAGAACAAAAAGTCACATAAAATTACATTTTTGCCGGTGGTTTGAAATGCAGTTTCAGCTGGATTTTTAAAGATGTGTCTCAGTCTGGATGCTCTTGAAGCTCAAATTGGTCATGCAGATAACTTGTTTGGACACAGAAATCCGAATGGATCACTTGCAAATAACAGTACTGTGATGAAGCTTGTCCCTCAACCCGGCAATATGGGGGCACCATTTATGGGTAGTGTCGGGCAAGTGGTCTAGAGACCTGGAAAAAGTTTAATCGGTTTCTTCTCCGTCACCTTTATTTACATACCCATATACACAGCTGTTTACATATGTACACGCGTGCACACTCGGACGAGAAATAAAACGAAAATAGTAGTCTTCACTACTGAGATACAAAGATCAATGACTGTGAAGTCATGCAGATCCAACACTCGTAGATCCCAAACAACATTTGGTCATCTGCTGATCTGTAAGAACTCCCCTGTACCCCCAGTAATGTTGCTTATATATGGGTCGCCCCTCCCCTAGGCTAAACCGTTACTGGCCTGAGGTAATGCAGGAATTTGCTAATATTTAGCAATTTCAGTAATTGCAATTTTTAATCTGTAATTACTGTTAACATTCACCATATGACGTGATGATGATTAACATTATTTAACAATTATAGTGTACACTCATTAACATTTGTTTCTTATCTTACAAGCTCCGCTATCACGTCCTCGTCTATAGAAGACGGACTCACCCATGTAGGTAAAACTACAGTGAACCCCTCAGTTCTCTTTTGGACTTAAAAGACAAGGATGTTCAATCTACAGATAAGTATAGGTATGTATATACAATCAATAATTACTTTGTGATGTGTACTGGGACCTTACATCATCACAGCTACTGCCAGCCATCTCAAAAGATCTGATTTAAGAAACAAATCTGACTTGCCTGCAGTCTGAACGCAGCCTGTGATGGATTGAGGTTTTTTAGTCTTTATTCTACAACTTTCGTTAGTCAACCCTTTCCATGTACTCCAAATTTCTTTTGATGTGTATGCCTCTCTGATTGGACCACCCCTTTTTATCACATACTACTCAGAATGTACTGTATGTGTTTGGACTATTTTGCAGCATAATTGGTGCTGGTGTAACTTACATCAGACCAAGCTGAGTCAAAGAAGCATGAGCACCTGGACTTAACAACATCCAAGCAACACTTTAAATGAAACCCATCAGATTATCCTTGAGTAGTGTAATTAGGAGCGGCACTGTGCCACTTTGTGGAGAACACTGCACTATTCTGCATCCTTCGGAACACAGTCAGCACTTATGTCATCTGTTTACCCCTGATTCTGCATTCTCTATGGATTTTATGCAACTAATAGCTAATGAGTGTGAGTCTGCAGGCGTGTGCATGTGTGCATGTGCGTGGCTGCACCTGTTTGGACATTTGAGCAGTGGACATTTGACCAGGAGATTTGTGAAATGTTTTCCTCCACAAAGTTATGGCCTTTAACTAGCAATTAAAAGACCTTTAGTTTATGTTGAATTAATGGTGCAACCAAAAATCATATTTAGACTAATTTCCACTGGACTCTGGACACTGGACACTGGAGATGTAGTCCGTCAACCCAGAACTGATGTAGTCCGTCAGTCAAGAACTGTAGTTTTGTGCTATGGCTACGATGCAAACATGGTTAACAAACACTAGAAGTCAATAGTCACCCAAATCACGCCCAATACTTCTCTCAGCTTGTTAAAACTGCATCCTGGTTTCATTAAGGTTGCATAAATGTCCCACTCTGACACAATATGACTAACTAGGAAGCATAAACATATATAAAACTTTGCAGTGTAGTTGAAAGCTGTGGGTCTTCTCAGTGAAGAAATGAGAAAGGTTTTTAGAAAAGTATTTATGGTAAAGAGTTGGAAATATTACTTTAATGTACAGTTTAAGTAATAAAAGTAGACATTTAGGACCATTTCTTCATCATAAAATATCCACGTGTTAAAAACTAGCTCTGTTTGTCTTTGTTAAGCAAAAAATGACAACCGTGACACTCCTGCACTAGTGTTTTCTCCTGTATAGTCTATGCTGTATCATCTTTTATGAGGAAATATTGGGGTTAAGTACACAAGAACGCAGAACAAATGCAGTGTTCGTTTGGCTCTGAATAGCTAGTCATGCCTGGTGTGGTGAAAGGTCGGCCACTTTATTCTGGGGCAGATTTGCTGTTCCAGTTGCTGTTTTGGATGCTTGTGTGGTCTGTTCGTGTGAGGTGGGAGAATGTGTTTGATTTAACTCAACAAAAACGGTTCTTTGGGGGGGTGGGGGGAGGGAAAATCTGTGTGTATGGTGCAATGCAATGCAGAGGCTTTGAAGGATTTTCCCCCAGAAAGTAAGTCTCGGCTGGGAGAAAAAACGCTGAGGCCAGCAGCTCACACCTGCTGGAGCAAAGCGGATGTGCGTACTCTCCCAGGGCCAGAATGAAGACCTCCATTTGCACGCAAATACGCAATCTATTCAGCTGGTTGTTTACCCAATTACACAACATAGTGTCTAAAATTTAGTGAGCATGACACCATAGGTGTCGTCTGCCGTAGTCAGTAAGCTTAAAATCAACTGTTAGAATCAGAACTTGCAAACTGTTGAAATTCACTGATAAAATCATTAGCAACAATAGTATTCATTCATTCATTCATTCATTCATTCATTCATTCATCTTCTAAGCAACTTATCCTTCTGTGTCACAGGGGGTGCTGGAGCCTGTCCCATTGTTCATTGGGTGAAAGGCAGGAAACACCTTGGACAGGCCGCCAGTCCATCACAGGGCAGAGACACAATAGTTTATCCAGTTATAATTTTCTGTGAGAGATTCCTCTGCTAGTCATACATTACCTCATACAGATGCAGAAATGTATTTTCAGTTTACCTGACAGTTAAACAGGTAAACACTCCGTCTTACAATTAAACACACATACAAACACAGTCAAGAGAGATAGTTGTGTTCTGCACCTGACAGAATAAAAGTCTCTGGTGCTGTAGTCTCATCTGCAAAGTGAGATGCCTGATTATTACAGCACAACACATTTACATTCTGGGGAGTGAAGCTCTATAAAGTCTTGGCCCATTTCTCACATCTGGCAATATCTGTTTTGTCCATGTAAAGTGGGAGCAACAAAGGAATTTCACACAAATGAGTGTGCCTTTGCTCCCACTTCATCTCCCACATTTTGATAAGGTTACTGAAAAAGGGGGGAGGAGAAGAAGAGAATTATTACCAAGATACCAAGTGGCCAGAGATTGTGGAGACAGTGTATTATGCTTAGTTCCCCATAAAGAGGCTTCAAAATGGCAACAAAAATGTACTTATTTTATATGGGTATAGCTGTTAACTAAATGCAGATATGTAACTGGTTGCTTTGTCTCTGAACATGGCTTAGATGCACTCGCTACAAAGCAGTCGGGAGACATCCATACCAATATTCAATTAGAGCTTCTATCAAAGCTAATTAATTAAGAGCTCAGTTGGAACAAAGGGCACGTCGTGTGCTCCATCTCTGTGGATTTGGGACTGAAAGGCACTGGTGTGGAAAATGTTTACACGCACACTAGGCTCAGGTGTGTTTCCCATAGGTGTGTTTGATTCCTCCGCCATCGCTGCAGCACACACAGCGCTGCCAAGTGTAGTTAAATCTGCCAACCTGGCACAGAACCAAATATATACTAAAGACATAACACATTGTGTCATAGTATTGGTATCATCTAGGATTTTGACAAGTTCATCTGAGCCCATGTGAGAACTGGTCCTATTTTAGCACTTGCTACTGTGGATTTTTATTTATTTATTTATTTTTTTCCTACTCCTTCGGTTGGGGGTGATGGAAGGAGATTACTTAATTTACTAGATGTTAATGACATATTCATTGATTTAGAAAACAGTTGTGTTAGCTTCCATCTCACCATCATTTCTTTGATGAGCTTTCCTCCAAAATAATTGTGCCTGTTAATTAGCCTCGTAATGACTGTAAAGCCCCAAAGCTCTCTGACAAAAGACTCGAGTTGCCATGCTCATTTCAAGCGGATCTTTCTTTGCATTTATAATCCTTTATGGTGGTGTTGCTAGTTTTGCGTGAAATATATACTCAAAACATTTTGTACCATGTGCGCGTATGGTTTACAGAAGAAGGCCAACCTCAAACTGCACCTTCAACGAAACTTTCCTCACTTTTTATTGTAGCTGCAGAGGCATTTAATGAGATTTATGGAGCTGGATGTAGAGTATATCTCATTTTATTGTGTTTCAAATGAATTAGAATAAGATGGATAGACAGAGGTGGCCTGGTTATAAAGCACTTTTTCAAAATGTGCAGACAAAAATGAGTTTTAATAATAAAGAGGCTTCAAGGGAGTATGTCTTTACAGGCAGCCTTCAAGAAAATACCATCCATCTCAGCAATCATTGTTTTCATTAAGAAATGACAGGTTGTGAAGCTTTACTGCCAGTGGTGTTTCATGGTGTTTGATGTGTCAAAACAAGTGGAAAGGAAAGGAAAAGAGCAAGAAGCCAGTCTTTTGTCCCAGAGATTCCTTTGTTCTGTCAGGGCCCAGCTGCAGTGTTTTTTGCTGGGTGCTGTGATGGAACTGGCCGTGTGATTAAGGGCTCAGGGGGTGGAGAGGCTTGTGGCGGCCATTATTCAGCACCGAGATGGATGGACTTCATGATGTGCGTTTTACGTCAGGCTGAGATCTGCGCCTAACTAGGCCTGAATAATTCACGGCGGCCGTTATTAGAGAGGGGACGATCGGCGGAGGAGAGACGGGATAATGACATGGCTTGGGGTACGGAGTTGAGTGGCCGCATGTCAGCTTCATCTGAATAGTTAATGCAGAGTTTGAGTCTAAACGTTGACGGCAGAGCAGAGCATCAGAAAAACCCGCTGCTAAGTCTGGGCTAATGAATGGAGGGTGGCAGAGGCAGCTTTGCTAGAGCACAGGGCTGATCTCTGGTTTGGGGCGGTGAGCTAACTCTTTTCCTCTGAATCTTGTCATAAAGAAGCAAGAAAAATCCCCACCAGGTTCTCTCATAAATATGCTAAGAAGGAGGAATAATATTATAAATTTGAGTTTTATGAGTACCAGAGAGAGAGCGCGCTCTAGAGCGCCTGAGGATATGCATCCATGGCAAAGTGCTTGGCAAACAGAGGAAAGGCTATAATTCACTACATTTGCTGCCAGTGTTGTTGTATGTGAGGCCGCAATAACAACACTGAGCTTAGATCTGACTGTGCTGTTCAAAAACATAAAGACTTTAGATCAGGGGTGTCCAGTCTTACCCGCAAAGGTCCGGGGTGGCGGCTGGTTTATATTCCAACAAAGCAGGAGATCACACGATCAGCTGTTTGGAGGCTGAGCAGTTGATTAATCAAGTAGAATCAGGTGAGGAATGAATACCTGGAAACCACGTTTGGAATGAAAACCTGCAGCCATGCCGGCCCCTTTGTGAATAAGACTGGACGACCCTGCTTTAGATGTTCTGCAGTGTCACCTATGTGGAATACTGTTTGAGTTTGAATAAGTTGCGGCACTTTCCATAGAATATCCAGCTGTAAAAGGAGTTAAGTGAATTCAGTGTACTGTCAACGTTTTTACTCTTAGCAATGGTGATAAAAACTGTAATGTAGGCCTATGGTTTTCACTGGGTGCTTTAAATAGTATTAGGGAATATTTCAACATGAAAACAAATACATAGTCAGTTTCCATATTGTAAATCTGGTTTCTGCCTAGATAACAGTAGCAGTACTGTGTAAGATTCCTGGAGTCTGGTGTATTTTCAGGAAAAACAGAACAGAGCAAAGTAATGCGATTAGTCTCTTGTAAGGGCCCAGACCCACCAAGCTGATGTAATGCCAGGTAAAACCTTACATCAGCTTCCTGTCACCTGTTCTTGCTCATTTCTGTCTGTGGACTACATCTAATGTCCAACATATACCAAATGTGCCTGAGTGAAAAAGTAGCACTCTGTAGCAGAAAGAAAACACTTTGGTGTTGGATTGTAAAATCTGTCACAAAAAAGGGTATGGCCCCTTTACAGTGTCCCTCCAAATTCCTCTTGTTTGTACTCTTTTAACATCCAGAGTACAATTAATAATACAAGTACAATAAACTAATCTAGTGAAACAGTGTCATTAACTAATGAAAGAATATTTTCCCCACATGCAACACACTTTAGCTATATACTTTATTGGGTTTTTTGAGGAACTTTTCAGCCATGCTACCTTACATATGTATTACGAATGAAGTCGTGTTTCCATCCACTACACTTATGCAAAGAAACTTTAGATGATGTCGACTGCCATGATTAGAAGCTGCCTCTATACAAGCAAGATAGAGATTTAACTCGGTTTTTACTTTAAGTAGGTTTATCTTTGCAGCTATTTGCCATCTTTTCACAGCTGTGTTTGCAGCCAAGGGATGCTGGGCAGGATGAGCAATGGCCCACCTAATGAGGGCTGAAATCTCTGTGCCACCCTGAGGACATTCACCTTGCGTCTGGGAAAGCAAACACAACAGACAATTCTGGGAGCACATTGTGCAGAGCCATTTTTCAAACAAGCTTTTGATTTCAGAATGTCGAAACCAACCTTCAAAAAGCTGTGCACTGTGTTTGGACCATCTTTGAGGACATTCGTTTTCAATCAGCTGGCCACTTGTGTGGAGTCTAGAGTGGTGGGTTAAATGTTTGCCATTAGCAGTACTTTTTTGATTTTTTTTTTTTTTTTGCATTTTTTTTATTTACAAAAATATTATGGATGGAAATCCTGCTAGAGTTGGTCAGGTCTATCAGCCCTTAAAACGTCCTTTTAGCTCAGAGTGCTAGGGATTACTTTTACCTTTTTTACTATTACCTTTTTATAATACAAACTCAAGTATCATTGCATATATTGATGTGCCTGAGATGTTTGGAAAATATAATATTGAATTTTATCAATACTGCTCAGCACTACAGTAAAACTAATGCCAGTGCGTTTGATCAGTTAATGAATCTTTCCTGAATTAGAGTATATCTTTGATGATCATAGAGGGTAAAAAGGGTTACTTCTGCTTTGCTATCAGCTTACATGCTATTTCTCCTCCGTGTCTCTGTGGCCTTCTCCCATTTGCCCCACATGCTGAGACTGTGCTCCTAACAAGTGTCCAGGCCGCAGCACCAGTGTTGGAATCCTGTGCTGGCGCCCTCTGACCCCCTCTAATCCTCTCTCACTCTGACTAGGCCTGCTCATAAAAGTGATTGACGGGATTTCTGGGTAGAAAAATGTTTGCACATTTGGCTTCCTCACAGGCTCATGAAGAGCTTACAGTATCCATTTCATAAACAACGATTTATGGGGAGACAAATGAGATGGTAGCTATTGTCACCTAAGGGGTGATGACTTCATGATTATATGTGACATGACTTATAGAAGGCATATTAACTTCTGGATGGATTGGATATACTCTTTAAGAGCATCTAAAATGTGTTTTGTCCATGTTTTTATGCTGTATATAGTCACTTGGTCTTATATCCTGGTTTTACAAGTATAATATGGCCTTATATGTGAGGAACTTTCTGTGGTGTCTGTAATGTATAAGTGAATTTATGTTCAGTGGTTTATAAGAAGCTGTGGGAATGCATGTTGCGTGTGGTTAACCTCTTACTTCTGCTGCTGTTGTGCACAGCCTAGCGTCGGCCGATCTTTGGATTGATGGCAAAATCCAGCACCTGTTGTGTGTCGCAAATGTAAGGCAAACTCCTCACGGCCTTCGTGTGCTGATCGGCAGCTTGGGTGGATATCCTTAGCTATTGTTACGTGACAGTATTAGGCTGATTGATTCAAAGGCTAAACACTAGATCTGTCATATGATAATATTCGACATGGTGAAGAACATATTTTAAATAACAGTCCAGTGCATGGCAGTAGGCATGTGACAAGCAACACATTAATAAACATAGAAACGAGTATGACTGTTTTTATCTAGTTAAATATCAGGAAATGATAAAAACTTGGCTATAATATAACATGTTTTTTTCTTTCCTCAGAACAAGCATGTATGCACAACAATGACCTTTCCTCAAATTCCAGTTTTAACAAAATCTACTTTTCTAATTCTGAACACAAATGGTTCAGTGGTGTCAAATGAAAACTTAGAAGCTGAATTTCACAGAATTTCTTCACTTTTTCTTCATTTTCACTTTTATCTTTGTGCTGAATAATTATGAAATTACTCCACATTTACATTTTTGGTGGCAGGGATGTACAGTGATACATTACTCAGTTAATTGTTGAATGTGCAGTATTCAAAATACCTTCCATTTCTGTTGATTGAGAAATGGAGAAAATACACAGACTAGCAATTCACTGTAATGCCAATTTTATGTTTTAGCAGGACTGTAAAATATTATAGGTGTACTTGTACTTGTATTTATTTATCATAAGTCCAGACAAAAAATCGGTCACTTGTGACTGCAAGGTACATAATAGCATGAATAATGGCTGAAATTTGATTTGGCATGGACTGGACAAGTTTCTGCACTTCAGAGATGACATCAATGTTCATTGTGCAGTCGGGCCAGATTTGGTTGATGCCTCCCCTGGCAAAGTTCTGATGAGAATGTCCTGTAGACTGGGATTTTTGCCACTGCTGGTAGATCCGAATGACTGTACGCTTCCATACACCTGCAAATTGAGCTACTTCCTTCACACTATGGTCTCTGGCACATCCAAATTCAGTCACTCCTTTTTGCCAATCAATAACATCCCGTTTACCCATTTTCCACACATCAAACAAGACATTCACTGCACTATACCACCTCTTCTCAATCGATTAATCCCATTGCACACCCTGCAGGTATTTATACCCCAATCATCCTTGTGCAACGGCATCTGACAGAATCTGAAGTTACTACCACCTTAAACACGTGGGGTGTTTTGTCCATGGAGCTTATAATACATTGTTCCAAAGAGTGGGCCAGAACAGGGCCAGATTCCAGACAGCTTCAAACGGTTTTGCCTCTTGTCTATATTTATAGATCAATTCTGGTGTGAATGTTGTTGACCAACACTGTAGTTGTTCCAGATTCGGGCCACATCCATTAGTTCTACTCACTTTACAGTGTGGGAGCCAGATCTGGGCTGAGGGCCCAGCTGTTTACTGGGCCAGAACAAACCCGAGGATGTGGCTCACAAGTGGGGCAAACAGTGTTTGTTAACTGTGTGTGCTACTCCAAAGCAAGAGTGCATGAATGTGAGCATTGTCACAAGGATGTTGTGTTGAGGACCTGATTGACAAAGCAAATGTAGTGCAGCTTTGTTGCTAACTAAGCTAGCTGCTCTGTCTGATGTTAGCTAAAGGCCCAGAGCCAGTGGCAATATATTTCTGTCAGGAGGCAGTAGTGAAGGGAGATAATATTTTCATCCTCAATAAGATTTTACAGTTTAAAAGATAACAGTTCATATGAATGAAGGACTTTCTGGCCCCGTCTCAGGTCTTGGAACATTGAGACCCTCACAAATCATGGCTAGTAGCGACAACAGGGGCAAAGTCTTCTTCTTGAACACATGGGCAGGGACCAAAAACAGTGGTGGGGAAGAAAAGGAAAGAGGAAAGTTGAAACTTCAGCACCTCTGTTTTACTGAAAAGCAGTAGAACAGATATGTGAGTCGAGTCATTTTTAACACAGATGGTGGCTGGAGATTGGTCAGAGAAATTATTGAGAGTGTGTAATCTAGCTTCCTGGCAGAACTTCTGTTAAGCAACCATTTCCCTGACAAACTAGCATGAAGGCACATCGCCCACTGAGGGTAATATACCTTGTGTAAGACGACGACCATCAGCATCCAGTATTGTACAAGTTAGTTGTAGCTTTAGCTCACATCTGAAGATTTGGCTGCTTTTTAAAAATAATAATAATATAAAAAACATTCTAATAAATTCAGTGACTGAATTTAGCTGTTGTGAAGAGCACTGGTGTATGCTTGCCTAGGATGAACCTGTAGAACATAAGTTGGTAATATAAGTTGTGTGCTGGCTTGACATTTAACCATGTAGTATTAAGCTTTGTTTAGTGAAACTCTTAGTGAGACTCAGAGTGGTCTTAAGCCTCATCCAGAGGTTAATAGGGGTCAGGCGAACCAAATCACATGAGTTGTGATTGCCATATAAGCAAACAGAGAATCAGATATTTGTTTCAGTGACTCCGTCTAGACTGTGGCAGTTCACTTTTCTCTCTCTGCCCATCTGTGTGTTTGATCTGGTGTAGGCCATCGACCTTGCTGTGTATCTGAGCCCCAGAGCCAGCGGAGAGGTCAGAGCACCACACAGTCTGCACCAGCATTACCAGCCAGGACTAAGCCTAAGGCCTTGCTCTGGCAGCTGATCCAACATGGAGAAACACATCGAGTGTCTGCTTAAACACAATCTGTGTTAAGTTTGACACCTTTTTTTATTATCTTTGTGTTTCTCAATTATCCACGAGTAGTAGATGGGTCAGTTTCTATGTTTTGCTATTCCTCAGTGCAGTGTTCCAAGCCATAGATTTATATTTTGATGAGTGATCTCTTTCATTAGTACACTGAAGTGTTCTGACCTGAAAACAGGATCTGTGATCCATGTATTCTCATCATAAAGCAGAGCAAAGTAGAAGTGAATGCAAGAATAATGGGAGCGAAGGAAAAGGCTTATGACAGAAACTGGATGAAATATGATTGAAACAACACAACTGTTCTCCGGCTCGTGTAAAGTGTTTGAGTACAGATCACACCATAGATGATTTTGTGTGATAAATGTAATTCAGTAATGACAGATGTTTTGTCACTGACTTCAAGTTAAATGCTTTACAATAAGAGACACATTAAGGTTCCCCATAGAAACATCATAGTTTAAAGAGACCCTCAAAGGCTGAATGTGATTTGAGGGCTGAAGGAAAACGTGCTGTAGTTTTGATATACCACCTTTATCATTCACCTGGTGTGGCAGTCGTTTGTATTTAGAACCATGACGAGAAAGGTTGCGGGATGGTGCATGGAGGATGGAAGTGCTTTTCTTGTATGGCTACAATGAACAAAAAAAGTGTGCTAGTCATATTGTAGTTACAGCTCATAGACTATTTTCAGAGTGATATGAATACCAAGAAATTGGCAGCACTTTAAAGCATTCATTTCCTTTCTTTTTATTTATTGTATACTTGAGAACACTAAAGGAAGTAGCAGTAGGGCCAACTTTCTCTGATTAATTATCATGATGTAAAACGTCAGCCATTGGCAGCGTGGAAATTCTATAGGCAAACAGAGGAAAAGGGGGATTGTAATAAATCTGAGTTATCTTTGCATGGGGATCGGCGGTGGGTATGAGCCGAGTGCAGTCACGCCTGTTAGAGGTGTGCTGGGATTATGTTGCGCCCTTCGCTGGGTTTGGATGTCAGGCCTGAGGCTCTGATTGAGTTACAATAAAAACAGCAAAAGGTCAAGCTTCTGTAGCCATGCTCTGACCACGCACCGGCCACTGTCAAGGAAACCTGAGGTCATTTGAAAGGTGCGCTGCAGGTCTTCCGTCCTGGCGGAGGTGTGCACAGAGGAATAAAGGCTGGCTGCGGGCTACTTAAAGTAACATTTGATCCTACACCAATCATAAAGACTGACTGAGCTTTTTATCACTAATACAGTGCTATGTAATAGGCGTCTCTTGAAAAGTAGGAGTGTGGAGTTCACTTTCATACTCCCTGCAATGCCCATTACCTTAGTCCTCCATTCCACAGCCATAAATATTCTGTTAAGTTTTAGAATGTAATATGTACAGAGATCAAAACATGGTCAACTTGATATAGAACGATATACATAACTTGATATAGAAACCCAAAATTGTAAATATCTCTAAGCCCTTATCAGCAGTCTTGTGTTTCTATTATTTAAAGGAAGTATTTCTATGCTAATGAAATATATTCTTATACAAAAATAAAACCCTTTATTTTAAACTGCTCACTAGTATGGCACATAGAGCCATATAGCACCCTCTGCTGAGGGAAACTGCTTACAAGTTTGACGGGTCAATTATTAAAATATATAATTTGATAACCAACAAAATTAGAAGTTCATAAGTAACTCTTGAACGCTGGGAGAACATGCACACATTTCTCTGTTTAGAACTGATGGAAAAGCTTTCAGAAGAATTGGCTTCCTAATCAAGTTCTTTTGTAGTGACCTCAAAAATGATTGCCATCATTGGTAAATATGTGCACAAATGACCTTGTTAGTGTTTTGTTGGTCTTTTTGTTTTTCTAAAAACAGATCATTCTTTAAATCTGATTGGCATGCATTTCCACATAACTTCTCTGGGGTAAATATTATATAGGATTAAGATTATTAGGGATAAGAATTAAGAAGGTTTCAACAATTTATGTCAAGAGTCTGTTTTTTTCCCTAGGTAGGACAATATCTGAGATTACGTTTTCTCAAACGATCACAGTGGATTTATGAATTTTGATTGTATCTTGGTGTCACTAGGTCTCCAACTACTGAATAATACCTCCATAACCAACTACTTGGAAGGCTTGTCAGAACCACAAATATGTAGACAAGATCCTTATCTCCGCTGTGAGATTTGATGGTGGATCTATAATGCATGGTACATGTATTATCAGTATCAAATATAAGGACATTTTATATTGGCATTTGACAGTAGGCAAAGCCGGGGTTACAGCTGGATCTTCTAGCAGGACAATTATCCATAAGCCGAATTTTAAATCCACCAAAAAAACTAAACAGAAACACTGACTCACATCTGGCATTAAGACCAATATACAAAAGTTTGAACACCCCTGGTCAAATGGAATGTTCTGTTGATCTTTTAAGTAAAAATATACCTCTACAAAGAATTTAAATCTGCAAATTGTAGTGTGTGATTTCTGTTTAGTTGCTCTATTTATTTGCTATATTTGATTTATTTGCTAGATTTTATTAGTAGTTTAATTTAGCACATTAACAGTGATTGGGGATTCAACTGTGGATGAGTTTACTTTTTCTTACTTTTCTCTTTTTTTTATAAAATCAACAAAACATGTCATTTAAGCAGGCGTGCACTCAACTGCACTGTGGCCTCGGATTAGAGCTCTAAATTAATGTCATAAATAACGATGTAGTGTAACTATAATAAATGCAAATAGTAATTACCTGTATTATATTTCTGGATTCAAATATTTGGGCCCCTCGAAGGAAAAAAGCATGTT
The DNA here is from genome assembly GCA_034552555.1 of Semaprochilodus insignis. Lineage (NCBI taxonomy): Eukaryota > Metazoa > Chordata > Actinopteri > Characiformes > Prochilodontidae > Semaprochilodus > Semaprochilodus insignis. The sequence goes on from CM067478.1 coordinate 15,164,410, forward strand.
TTACCATTCCACCTTTTTATTATCAGTTATTATCAGTTATTTTGCTTATTGTACTTTGTACAACCTTTTACATTAAAAAGTCAAAGTATGCTGCTTTTATGTTTTTCAGTGACTCTTTATTTTTAAATAAAGAGTACAATATCAAACAATGCCATACCATGCTAATTACATTTTTATGAAAAGTGTTACGTAATGCTGTTTTTTGTTGCAAGGCTTCAGTTGTCAAATGTTACCGAATATTTCTTGCAGCCATAGAGTTTACATTATGTATGAAAGACAAGGTTTGACAACTGGGAAATTTGTCATGACTGTAAATGCTTAATTCCGAAATGCTCGTATTTTCAGGTTTTCAGGTTTTCATCACACTAATATTAGGTAAGATCTGTGTCCAGCAAGTGAAACACATCAGAAGCGCCGTTCGGTTCAGCAAGTATGTATGTGTGTGTGTTCTCTGGCTGTACGTTTGACATGGTGTAGTTCTCAGACCACATACTGTGGAGCTCCTCTGGAATTTTCCATGGCCTGCTACTGAACACGACTTCTAGCTTGCCGAAGACTTGTGTGATCTAGAGAATATGGAGGAATTTCAAAAGCAGCTACAGTAAATAAAAAGTCTGAAAAGAGGGATACATTAAATTGGAGGTTAGCCCATTAAAGTCTCCTGTCTGCTAATATACTGTGTCTAAGCTTTTAAAATGTCTGACGTCAACTATTGTGATTCTCCACAGACTCGGCATGCGTAATTAGATGGGATGAGCATTCCACCTCGCAAACGATCATCCAGGATGCTTGTTTAGGGTTGACATGGGCCTTGAGCCGTGCCCAGACTAAATTATATTCCCTCTCTTCTCTCTCCTACTGCCTGAGCGAATGCTGATACAAGCAGAAATTCATGCTCACCTCACCATCTTTCCCCCCTTCCCTGGGCTCCTAGCTCCTCTCTCAGACTGGGCTGAAGGAAAAGAGAGCAAGCGTTTAGTCCAGATCTTTATTTTTTGTCTGCCTCACACCATCCTTTTTGTAATACTCAAGCTAAAAGCTATCAGGATTAGAAAGTATCAAAGTCCCTCATTGTACATCACCCGTGTAATCCGTCGCCTCCGAGCACTAGTGGAGGGAAGACTTTGCTTCTCCTTTTCTTTTTTTTTTTTCGGCCTGCCTGCTTTGCCTGAAAAGGTTAGACTGGGATCCTATTTATCTGCTGTCTATCCCTGTCTACCCCCGCCACCATGCCTCGCTTGGGGCCCAGCAGTTTCCCTGTGCTCTTCTGGGGAAAGAATGATATACTGGCTAAATGAGCTTCTTTATCAATCCACAGGAGCAGAGGGGAGGATGCCTGCCTCCTCAGCTTATGTCATCAATATCCTCTTATATAAATGTCAGCTGTACCATTTTACTCATAGCCATTTCCCACACTGCTGATTACATTATCCTGTAATGGAGGGGAGCTGGTCTTGGTTTGGTTCTCTCTCTCTCTCTCTCTCTCTCTCTCTCTCTCTCTTTCTTTCACCCTTTCTCTAACTCTCCCAATGGTAGTGTGTCAATAGCCTGCCTCCATGAAACAAGTCAATTTTCTGCTGGCTTGGCAGCAGAATAAATCTCAGAGCTATCCAGAGCGTTGGAGATATTTATATTGAGAGCGTGCCTGTGTGTGTGTGTGTGTGTTATGTGAGTTTGTGTCCTTGGCTGAATGGGAGTGATTTCTTGCTTGGGCTCCACTGCAGTGAGAGAGAGAGAGAGAGAGAGAGAGAGAGAAAGCTAGCATGCGCAGGAGAAAGCAAGCAAGCCTGTGAGAGTTAAAGAGGGCAGAACAGAGGGATTGAAATTGCGCTATGCCCACTGGGTAGAGGGAGGAAGGGAACGTGGAGTCGTTTCTCGTTGAGCCCTTAAAGCACGACTGGCAGTGATGACCTGCTGCATTTGTTTTACTCGCTGCAGTTGAGGTGGCAGGAGGAGACTTATGTGCAGATGGATGCTGCTTTAAAGCTCAAGGGCCTCTCTCCTTCTTTCAGGGGAGTGGATATTGTGTTGGCCAGTGATTCATTACAAGCAGTTCAGGTGTGAAAGGAAGAGGCCAGGCCACTTTTTTTTCTCTCTTTCGGCTCCCCAGTGATGCAGAGGAAAGGGCTCTCACAGCTAAAAGACACTTAACACTCAAGTGACATTTAACTGCATCAGCTCAATGTCACTTTTCAGCTGAGTTCCATTTATCAGGCACTCTTGGCTGCATATGTGATTATTTGGGCTAATTGAGCAGCTTAATCCGTTAAACCATCAGTTATCATTGGTTACTGTTGGCACTTTCTGTAAGCTTTGTCAGTTTGTGCTACTTTAGAAATTCTTTGGGAGATACTTTTGGCATGCATTTGACATAAGTAAGGGGTATTTTAATCATGTCGAAAGCTGCATGCCAGTCAGATACCCTTTAAGCCCCCAGCTCTCTAACCGTACACAAGGGGGCAGCAGAGAGGACCCAGACAGCAGTCAGTTCAGGGTGGTTGGTAAACCTAGTATTTAAACTTGTTTGCACTTTGACTATATAAAGTGTATATGAATTTGTTTTCTGTTTGCCATTGAGCAAGCTAAATAGATTCAAATGCATGCTGGTACTTTCAAGAGTGATAGCCACTAGCCACTTATTGCTGTATATTTCACAGATATCCTCTCATTGCAGTGCACTGATGATCTTTGACAATAAGCAATAATGATGGCATTTAATGGAAAAGTGAATGTATGATTGTGCCAGTAAACATTGACCTTTTCTTTCAATTATACGGGGATCAAAGGTTGCAACCTCGTTTGGTTCCTTTTGCCTGGGGTTTTCTTTTATTTTTCAAATTGATTCAAGAAAAAGAGGTGGAGTGGCCAACTAACATGAAATCAATGGGAGAGTGATGCGATATTAAAGCAGTGATTTGGGCTTTGCAGTGTGGTTCGGGCTAAACAGCTCTAAGCCAGTGGTGGCTTGACAGGCCAGAAATGTGACATTTTGAAATGTGCTCCAAGTAGCAGCGGACGTTCAGTGTTTTATTTAAAATCAATGCTCTGGCTGTAATGGCCTCCTCAGGAGTTGTGACTCTTATGTAGCTATTCCCTTTCTTTATTTCTCCACTTTCTTGCTGATAGGAAAGATTAGTTAGTTTGTTTGTGCAGGGTTTCAAAGAGAAAACCTTTGCTTGTACAGTTTAATGAGTCTTTACAAGTTTAAAAAGTAGTTGTGTAGTAATTACGATGAATAACTGTGTCACCTAATGTCAGAAATGAATACTTCCAGTGATTTATTCCAAAAGATATAATTATATTTTAAGTCCATATAAATATGAATACAGAGTTTCTCAGTGACAAAACTTTTTGTGATCACTATTTGAATAAATTCTTATATGTCCAAAAAGTAACTTTATGAAAACACTTTATGAATGAACATTTCTAACAAGATTTACAAATTTGAGTTTGACACAATGTAAACAGCAACTTCAAATAATGCTAGCAATAATAATAATAATAATAATAATAATA
>CM067478.1:15168006-15181053 GCA_034552555.1 Semaprochilodus insignis
AATTTACACACCATATAAAAAAGGACAAATGTTTTTTATTGGTTTGTTTTTCTACAACAAAATCCCAAATTTGCAAATGTACATTATTTGTCCCATTTTCCATGCTGGTGTTAATAGCCAGTGGATATAGCTGAAAAATGACATGGTGTTTGACAAATGACACGAGCAGTTCATTGGGTTTAGTTTTGTTAACCTATGAGAATGCTCCTTTGGCCCTTGGGGGTGTTCATGACTGTTGAGGTTTTTATTCATAAGCCTCAGCCTTGATGAAGCTGTCAGGGGTAGGAGACACACGAAGGGTCAAACATACTCTTTCAGACACGCGCGACCTCACACTGATGAGCCTAATTCACACATCCTCAAGACCTCCCCTCGGAGCCTGCCAATCACAATAGCTCCCACTTGACCTCCGCTCCTCGGCGGGGGTCCCCTATTGGCCGTGCAGTGAAAGGAGAGGCCCGCTGCTCATCTCCATCACAAAGGCAGCATATGTTTGTGTGTATTTCAGCACATGAAGCTGGCAGTGTCCATATTAGCTTGACTACAGAGACCAGGTGCCGGAGCAGAAAACACCCACAGGCAGTCCATTCTCCCACTGATGGAAGAGAACGCTCGTAGTATTCGCAAAACATAGCTTCGCCCCCCCTAACAAGCTTCCTCTAAGCCGAAATGCCCAAGTGCTGCTTTTCCTGGTTCCCACCAGAAAAGTGCACTGATGTTTCAGAAACACCCTTCAGAAAATGCTTGCTTGCATCATGATAGGCTCTTGTGATCCAGTGGAGCTGGGCATACTGAAGCACAGGGTTGTAGATGTTGACTGATCACACACGCTGAGATAATTATAGCACTAAATCCACCTTGATTCAGGTTTTTTTATTTCTAAGCCTCGTGCCGCACGGGCGAACAGCTCGCTGCTGATTAAACATTGATTTTCCTCAACACCTCCACACCCTGACAACCTGTACATTAAAAATAAAGGCTCCACAGCATTAGGAAATAACAACCTTTGTTATCACAGGTCGACTAAACTATTTTGAGCAGCATTTTGAATTGATTATTTTACCAAAGTGGAGATTATCTACAAAAATAGGCAGGGAGATGTTTTATAATGGATATTTCTTTCAGAGAACAATAAGGTACATTTTAAAGGGCCCATATAATGGAAAACTGAAATGAAAGAGTTATAGCATATTCTAGTTTCAAAACATACTCTTCAGTTCCCAGCTCATACGGTATGCAAAATTAGTAGCTTTAAATACATTAAATCAAAACAGTTTTGAATTCATTGTGCTGATGATGTATCTAAACCATCAAATTTGCAAAAATCAGTCAAGCCCCACCCATTTGCACAGAATTTATGAAGAGAGTTCCAAGCCTTTTTTGAATGAGGCACAATACAGGACTGCCAGATCATGTTAAAACAAATTATGAATGTGAAGTAGGTGGAATACAAGAAAACTGTAGGATATGGGCTCTTTAAGTGTTTTCAGACAAATTGAGTGATTTTTCTGTTGTTGTTTGCCTCGTACAGGTGATGGATAGACGTTGGAGGACTAGAGAAGAGGTGAGCAGGAGGTGAAAAAGAAATGGAGAATCGTAGAAAGTAGAAAGCAAAAAGATGTGTTTAGCTTGCAGCGTAGTACCTCTCTCTATGATGGTAAGTGAGCTCCTCCTAATTACTATTCAATAAACTCCCGTTAAATTAACAGCTCAATAGGCAGCAACATCTGCTGAATGTGGCAGGCCACTGAGTCGTACGTCTTCCAAATCCTCTCTCTCTCTCTTTCCCCCAATCTCTCTCTCTCTCTCTCTTTTGCCTTATATTCTTCCTCATTCGCATTGGCTTTCAGCAGCTTTGTTCCAGCTTTACCCTCTGCATTGCTCCATTTCACACTTTTCACAGTCCTCTGCTTTCTCTCTGGCTGGTTAGTTAATTGAAACTTGAATGTGAGGACGTGAGGAGTGTGTGTGTGTGTGTGTGTGTGCGTGTGTGTGTATGTATGTGTGGTGACAGCGATGTTGGAACAGGCCCATGGATAACTGCATTATTCAGCACCTCTCTGCTCTGACATCTTAAAGCAGATGAGAGAGGGAGCGAATGGCTGGACGAGTGTCTGTCAGTGAGAGATTACTGCAGCCGCTCAATCAGACTCCTCTCACTCCCCTCGGCAAGCACAAAGAGTCGCACAGCTGCTGGACCCATCTAGGGGCATCACTCACTGCTAATGAATATATCAAGTTAACCCCAACACCCAAGCTATGGGAGTTATCTGTAGTGTGGTTGTGAGGGAGAGGGTGAGGAAAGGGCAACAGAATTAGCCATGCTCAAGTGGCTACAATTGGCCAGATAAATAAATAAATAACTAAATACATAAATAAATAAATATAAAAAAAATCATGGACATAGCAAGTCCTCTGGCAATTGTAAGATAACTTTCCTAACTGTAAAGGTGCCCGAATAGAAGAACCCTTTTGAACCAAAAGACCCAAAAGAAAATTTTGTGCTTCAGAAAACTTGAGCTGAAACCACAAACAAAACTACCAAGAAGTTCTATCAGGCATCCTTAGACTGTCTTAAAAGTCCTGTATCTCAAATTTAGAAGCACGTTAAGAAGAACCTTTTCAAACTGCAAGATGTTTATTCCAAGTACTTTTCTATCATTTCTATTGAAATCATTCTATATGAAATGTTGTTTAAAATGTTCAATTCACACATACATATTTGAATATTAACAATATGAATGATAGTTAATTTAAATGAAAACATATGTTAACAATTGCATTAATATTTATCTTTACTCAGAATGTTTTAACCACAAATGTGAGCACTTTACAGTCCTGTTTAATCTGACCAACCGATTGAGTCGACTGTCAGCAGTTAAGAAAAGTTAACTTGGATAGCTAACTGATACTAACATTGCTCTGAAACATATTTATAATCAGACATCATATTGAAAAACAACTCAAAAAGGTTAGCTTACTTTAGAGCCTGCATATGTCTGTATGTTAATAGTCTGGATGCTGAACTGTGAGTTTGGTCTTTTACAGAGGATAGGAATAAAAATGACACCACGCTCCAGATTTTTACAATAACATGGGTTTGAATTACACATTTCTCTGTACCACATATTCATCTCTTATAGCCTAATAATTCTGACAAATTTACTGCCACGGTCAAGTCTCACTGCAGGTTTGTTGCCAAAGTTATTTTTTCACTTAATGGAGGTTGTGGTGCATAGATACAAATCTGAATGGCTTAGAGGTGAGTCAGTCATTATTTTGCAAATAGTTAATTAACTATGCTCGACCTGTCCTATGCTCAAACAGTCATATCGTCACTGTCATATCACCATTTTTCCTTACATTGTGTGAATATTTAATGACAAATAGATTTGCTTGGAATAAAATCTCATTAAATTAAGTTGTTACATTAAAAGTGCTGTATAGATATTGCTGTTCTATGGTGTTGCTCCAAATAACTCCCCCCGCCCTTTTTACCATCCTACATTTTAAAAGTGCAGACCAGAACCCAACCCTCATTCCTCATCTTCCTCTCACCTGTTCCACACTACAGAGTCCTCAGCATTGATCCAGACACACAAGGCTCCTCACCATCAATCATAAAACTAGCTCTCCCCTCACGCTTACCCAAGGTCCGCCCGTCCTGCTTTCCTCTTTTAGTCACCCAGGTAAAGACATTTATCAGCCATCTTAACCCTCAATCTCCTTTTTTCCTCCCCCTTGCTCTTTTGGTCTCCTTCTGTTATTGCTTAGGCACCATGTGCCTTTTGTGTCTTACACTATGGAGCACCTAGCGAACAGGGCCAGCCACAGCTCAGAGAGAGAGAGAGAGAGAGAAAGAGAGAAAGAGATGCGCAAACAGTCATTGACACAAAGAGGTCGCTCCATAAATCTTAGGTAGATAGAGCAATCCCATCTGAGCGAGTTATAGGTGAGGTCTGAAACTGGAGTCACTGTGGTCTACAGAGAAAGTGAGAGAGAAAACAGAGATGTTATCCATGAAACAAAGAGTGAGCTGCTATTAGGCATCTCTCTGTTGTGTCCTTTTCTCTAGCTTTTTCTTCAGCCACAGTTATTTCACTGCTACTAGCTGTCCCATGTGGTCTAACCAGGCAAGTGAAAAATCTTGCGTTAATTAATCCTGTGAAAAGGCCAGGGCTAATTATAACAGGTGAGCGATGATTCTCTCTCTCTCTCTCTCTCTCTCTCTCTTGCTCGCTCGCTCGCTCTCTTATTCTCTCTCTCCTTGCTGTACATCTGTCTTTCCGTACACACCTCCTCACCTATGATTGATAGCGGAGTCTGTTCCTGGGCCTGCAAATCCACAGTACTAGGTGAAACAGGCGCTGCAGATAAGCCACAGTACATATTTATATTGTTGTATAAGTGAAAAGAATGAAAGGAAAATGGGCTGCCAGCTGGGTGCTCCGTAGTGAGTTATAATGAGCCGAAAATGCCCTGCAAGTTCTTGTTGTATATAACTTTTGGTTGTTGTGTTTTGTTGTTTGTGTGTTGAGTTTACTTTTGGGAATGCTCTCGGTAAAGCAGGTGAAGCATGACATGTTCATTTGGTAAGAAAGGATTCGCAGTCGGGGAGGAATATTTCTGTCCCTATTGTCAGCAGGCATTCGTTAACACAGCAGCAGTCACACTCGCTGGATTTGCTTGTAGGAGCGTTATCTGTATGCCCAAATTAGCTCTAATGCAGCCAAATGTGACTGCTGTCACCGTCATCCTTCGGATATGATCTCATAACAGGGAGCACCAAATTATCTGGTATGATTATGAAATGAGATATTAATTGTATGTGAATTACTGTCAGCTTGCTCATATATTTCCACTGTATTTTACAGGGATGTAACAATGCACCTGTTTTTAGGTTTGATACAACTTTCTATTTTGACATCAAGAATCAATATTTTATGTGATTGAAAATGGCTTGATTCTGCAGAGCTCTAATGATATAATCCACAGACTAGTTCAGCATTTGAGCGTGGGTGCAGGCATATGGTATCCCTGCTCATTGTACTCTGATGGGGTAGATGCCAAGTTTTAATGAGTGGTTTCCTTAAAAGCCAACAGATTTGAAGAGACAGAGGGGTGTACTGGCTATGGTTGCACTATATCAGTATATGGTTTCGGCATCGTCATCGCAATGTGCACGATACTTGCATGGCAGAATGTGCAATGTCTAGTAAGAATTAAATGAAACATGTCATGCTATTTTTTTGCTGCTTGATACAAAGGAAAAACTTGCATGGTTCCTTGACTCTGATTTAAAGCTCAGGTACACAGAGAAGAGTAGTCACAGTGCTCACCTGCTTTTGTGTTTGCTGCATTGAAACCGACTGTAGAGCATTAAAGTTCCAGAGAAGATGATCCACATTAGTGTGTTAAGTGTGTTTTATTGTTTTTCACTCTGAAAAATTCAGTGAATAATGTTTTCTAAAAATAGATGTTCAAGTCCAATATCATGGAGACCTAGTATTGACAATGCAGTTATCCATTTCAATACATTATTGTGAATATTATTGTTTCGATTGCAGTTGATCCCACTAAATTATTCATTACTGATTTGGGAAAAGCAGGAGCTATTTAAGCTTTTCAGCTTGACAACATATGTTCAGATGTACAGTTGTATGAAAAAGTTTAGGTGCTCCTAAACTTTTTTATTGGTTTTCTAAATGAAAATAAGTAACTATCTTCTACAGAAAACACACATCTGTACATTTTAATGCATACTTGCTGTTTATTTTTGCAAAATTTGACATATTGTAAAAAAAAACATAAAAATATTAAATACCCTGAGCAAAGGCAAATATTTTCCAGCATGTTAATCTTGACATGGTGGTGCAGTGGGAAGCACTGTTGCCTCACAGCAAGAAGGGTTTGTTTTGGATTCCCAGCTGGGTCATCTGGGCGTCTTTTCTGTGTGGAGTTTGCATGTTCTCTCTATGATTGCGTAGGTTTCCTCCCACAGTCCTAAAACATGCTCTTGGGTGCCTTGGAGATGCTCTTGTAATTAAAAAGTAATGTAACTTGGTTCCTTGTGGAGGATGTGTTCATTTTCAAGTATAATCTCAGCTGAACATGCAATTTGGCCAGGAGTATTCAAACTTTTCCATAAGACTGAATATATGATCAATGTTTTTTATAGTGGAGGCTTGATGTGGCACTCTATAAGGCACTGTAATGCAGCATATATATGTTATTACAGCATAGCATGTATATCGATAGGAGTTGTAATGTCATTGACAACATAGGGCACCAGCGATTGTAGCTGTCTTTAATAAGACAATCAGGGCAGAGAGTTAGGTCATTGCTCTTTTCTGTCTGCCTCAGGTCATAAGGGCTCTCAGTGCTGTTCGGTGGCAGACACTGGACTTGGGCCATGGCAGCTAACCTCAGGTGCATACCTGACACACTTTGTCCTCTCAATATCTTTCCTCTGACATAAACCTATTTCTCACCTCTGCCTCAGGACTTCTCCAGGCTGTGACATTCGAAACGGCACTGTCAGAGAGTGAGAGGCGATAAGTGTGCTGTGTCTGACTATGAGCTACTTGTTATCTGTGTCCCCGCTCTCCTCCAACTTACGCTCCTCTCACTGAGCTGATAGATTTCCTCAGCTGCTTCTGCTTGTTGACCATAACAGGACAGACATGCGCATGTTCTATACTCACTGTGGAAAAGTCACCTGTCCAACATTTCTAACATCCATCAGTAGGTGATAAACCTGATACTGCAAACTGAAGTTTTAGCAAAGAGGCAATATAAGAGTGAAAAGTCTACAGAATATTCAAGTTACACCATCAGTCTTTGCAAGCAAAGATGTGTCGTGGCTCACTACTTTTTGCCAAATGTCGTAAGGTAGTTGTTCAACAGTTCATGCAATTCAATGCAAGATTGCAAAGACTTTGTCATATACAATATTATATTTGGCACCATCTGCCATATATAATATTGTAAATAGATTCCAAAAATCCAAGAAACCACTGTTGAATGATCGTGACCTTTGAGCTTTCAGACAGCACTGAATGAGAAACCGTCATACTGCTGTGTTAAATATAGCCGCATGGGCTCGGGAGTAATTCGGAAAACTGTTGTCACCACAGTCCAACACTGCGAATTGAAACTCTATTATGCAAGGAGAAAGCCATCCATCAATTCTATGCCGAAATGCCTCCGAGTTCTCTGGGCCTGAGTTCATCTTGGACTGTGCAAAGATGGTGGAAATGTTTGCTTTACATCTTGTTTTTGGGAAAAAATGGATGCAGAGAGTTAATTCTAAACTGATTGTACATGATAGAAAATAAATAAAAACGTAAACATATTTTGAACTGAGTGTTTTTGGACTGGCCTGAAATCATGATTCAGTGATGCACTGGAGCCATACTTAGCATGACTTTCCCCTAACTCTATAAACATCAGTACCCAGCGGCTCTCATTGCGGCACACCAGCCTTCCTTAGACAGTGCCAGCTTAGCTAACTTCAACTAGGCTTACAGTGCAATCAGCTACGCTTTTAATTTTTTGTGACTGAGCATGGTTTCAGTGCCTTCAGTGGATATGCCCTCAGCATTTCCACTTGGTAAGCCAAGCCTTGACGTCTCAACTTCCACATCCAGGTCGATCATTACTTGAATGGATCTTGAATGGATGAGTCCAAAACTCTACTGAGTTATTATTCTAGTACTTTCCTTGTGATAAAAAGAGAAGAGGCTACAGTTGAGGTGAGTTACTCTTCTTAAACAAATGAAGAAAAGTTATCTAGCTAACATTACTCTCAAAGCCTAACTGGCTCTTGGCAGACACTTTTGGTACAGGCTATGGGTTTTTAGGGTGTTTCTTGCTATGAAGCCACATCTTTGTATTTTAGTTGTCAGGCTTGTCTGTCAGAAAAGGGACAGAGATATCTAGCTAGCTAAGGTGGAGCTAAGGTTAGATAGCGATCTAAGGCGGAGAAATGACCTAAAGCTAGCTTTATTCGCTTTAGCTGTACAGCACATAAATACAGCAAGCGGAAGATGAAGATGTGGGTTCTTAGCAAAAAACACTATAAAACCTACAGTCTAATCAAGAGTACAAAGGGTCAGCTTAATGTTTGCCAGTGGGAGCTAATTTTAGCTAGGTTCACTAGCTATAGCTAGCAAACATTAGAGCCCACTGCCACCAACCCAGTAAACATTTGAACTGTTTGAACCATTGAAACAACATTGAAGTCACGTATCTGACTATATTTAAACACATTGTAGACGACCACAGACTGGGAAAATTTGTTGATTTAAAAATTGTAACTCACCTTATTAACTGCAATCATCTCCTCTTATTTTCTCAGCACAGAGAAAGCTCTAGAATGTTACCTGAGTAGTATTTTAGACCCGATTCAAACAACAATGAACACAGAACTGTGACAGGTTGAACAGAGGAATCTCAGATGCTCAGTACACCATTTTCTAACATTTTGTAAAGTTTTATATGACATATAGAGATTACAAGGACCCAGAAAAGAAATATATTCACAGAATGGATAAAAAAGGTCACAAAAAACACCTCACACATGACTTTGCTAAGGTAAAAATACTCAAAAGTCAAATTAATGTGTTTGAAAGAGAAGAGAGAGTGAGAGAGAGAGATAGAGAGAGAGATGATGCTAAACCTTCACACTTACCGATTTTTTCCAGTGACCAACATTTTTTTGTTTGTGCCAAACAAGACATAGCAGTGATTACAACCCTGGTCCTGGAGTTCTTCACTTCTGATATAATATCTATGCATGGTCAGTGAACTGCAAGTGACGGAATAGCACAACATGCAAATTGTCACTGTCCAAAGAGAAACATGTATCTAATCTTAGAGGAGCAGGCAAAAACATCCAGTCTAGGTAAATAGAAAGGTTTTTTATTTCAAATGATTGAAATTGTGGAGCATTTCTATTGGTCCATTTATCTTTTGATACAATGAAAAAAAATGAAAAACAAAAATGGAGATACAAGATATGAGAGATCACTGCAATATGTTTTATTAAGCTGATGTGGGTCCACTTTTAATATAGCTTAAGGATGGCCACAGAAGGGAGATGAATGGATAAACATGTTTTTTTGGTGTCCTTTTATACCACCAAAACATGAATAGAATGTGTTCATGCAAGTGTATATTTGGCAGATTAGGCCTAATCAGGAAGGCCACTGCTACTTGTGTGTGAAGTACCTCTCAATCTCAGTTCTCATTTTTTTAATCTTCTCTTAACCACAGCCAAAGCCCAGCACTGCAATTAGAGTGAAATGTCACTGGGCCCAGTGTGGCCCACGCCTCACTCAAGCTCCTCTCCACTCAGACTGTTTCACTGCGTGTAATGAGAGCATGCGTCTGGAGGCGGGACACATTCTGCCTCATCTGCCCCCCTCTTAGCCAACCACAGCTCAAGCAGGTCTCGCTTCCATGCTCTGTTTTCAGCAAGTTGTCAGCTCTGGTTTCACCCGGGTCCTGTGCCAGCTCTACATCCATTACTCATCTAATTGATGTGCAGGCTTGTGTGCTGAGCATTCGCCCTGCAGATTAACCACCCAGAGCCTTTTCCACCGCAGCCACTGCGGCCCGCAAAGCCACTAGATTCAGAGTTTCATCTGGTGTTACATTAGATGATGTTGTCCCGGAGGGCATGGGAAAAACCTTGGGTCTACGGTGGATGGAGCAGAACATAGGTTCTGCATCAAGCTCTAAGGCCAGGGAACTGTACAGAGCCCCTTGTAAAACCAACAATACACATGCATTTGTGCTAGTCCCGGGTTACACAAAGCATCATAGCACAAACATATTATAATACTTATTTTCTTCTTGTGGAATCAAAGCCTTTTGGAGGTCTTTTAGTGTTTTTACGGCCCAACAAAGAACAATGAAAATTGCTATATAGGTTCTTAGCATGGCAAACATTCCCTGTAAGAAAGGTAGTCAATAACGCAGCACTGAAAAGGAAAAAAAAACAACCACTGTAATGGCTTTGTGGGTCAGTTAGGTACCAACAATGGACTTCTTGTTTACTGAGGTGAAAATTAAAATCTTAACACCTGAATTTGTCAGCTTAACATGTCTGTATGTGCTCACTGGGCTTAAAGTTCTGCTCTGTGTATTTATTATTTTTTGACTATTCTTTTGTTAAATACTTGCAAAGGATGGTGTAGATTTATAGATTGTTGCAGACAGGAATTAGGGGAGGCTGTCTCTTCAGAGAACTGCCTTAATCATATCAGATCGACCTTGTATTTCTTTTTTGTGGGAGGTAATTTACATGGGGATGACAGGACAGTTGGTGCCAATGCTGTGCTTGCCAAATGTTAATCCACCTCAGTTGGGCCAGTATCCAAGCTACTGTTGTTAATAATAGATGTGGGCATGGTTTGCAGAATTCATGCTTTCATAGATTATCATACCTTCACATACTACAAGTGAACAAAAAGGCACACTCTTTTATTTAAATCTGTATATCTCCTTGGAAAACCGTGTAAATGGGCCAAATATTGTTGCATGTGGACCACAGTAAAAGGTTACTGGTTCTTGGCTGGGATGTACATGTATAGCAAAATAAATAAATACATTGTATAGAACCTTTACATCATGTGGAGGGTCTTCAAACTTTATAAAGGTTCTTCACAGTGTCATTTTTTAGAAATGCTTGGTTAATGATCTGTCCACTGAAAGAATCTACAGGGAAGTGGTTATTTTAGGGTATCTCTCTAACTAACTCTTTTCAGTACTGTAGGAGTCACATAAGTTGGAGATAATGTGCTGTGCAAAAGTGCATTTAGCTAACTTCTAAATTGGCTGTGATAAAATGCCCCCACTTGGAGAGACATCCTGCAGTACCACTTGTACACCACTTGATGGAAAAATAGCAGTGTTCATAGGAAGCTCTGGTAAGACTGGCTGTCTAAGGAACTAAAACATTGGCTGTGTTAGTGTAGTCTACTCATTATATGATGCTTTACAAAGCTGACAAACACTGTGTGATAGATCTCAGTTCTTCTGTTCTTTGGCAAATTATCCAGTTTCTGGGCATCACTTGAGCTCCCTCATATATTCAAGTCTTGAGGACACTATCCGCTCCATAATTACAAACATCTGTGTGTGGGATTAGGACATCATCATCAGAAGGTTAGTCAATATAAGTTCATTTAGTGGTGGGCGTCAGTCCAAGCCTCTGAGACTGTGTCTCCTGGGTGATATGTCATCATACGAGGGTCTTTGGTTTCTAGTGACCCAATACAAAAACTAGAACTCCAGAAATCTCAGACTGGAGCTCCTCAGTGGCCGGAATCAACAATTGAGGCTGGAAATTAATTATGTTCTTTTACCTTAACAACTGTCAAGGTAATCCAAACCCTGAAATCGAGACTGCAATTTATCTTCTATTCATAAAGCCATAATAAGAGAACCGATTAAAGCAAATATAATAATAATAATAATAATAATAATAATAATAATAATAATAATAACCATATAATAGTATATTATAATGATGCACTAGTTCTGAAGATTCTCTTGTGAGAAAAGGATACAAAAATTATGTTTTCACAGTGTAAACTAATCTTCACAAATTTCACAGCACCTTCAATCTGGCCTGATATAAAGGTCTGATATATAATTCTATATTCTTGAGTAGTAAGACATCAGAGAACACGGGGAGTCTTTTGTGTCCAGTGTATGAGGACACAGTAATAATAAATAATTTTTGATAATGATGATGATAATAATAATAATGGATTTATGTATGTATGTATGTCAATCAATCAATCAATCAAAATTTATTTGTATAGCGCTTTTTACAACCAACGTTGTCTCGAAGTAGCTTCACAGAAGATCAGTATGTGTTTGTTTCTGAAAGTAGACTAAATAAAACTAGTGTAAACAAACCAGTCCACCTTTTTTACAAGGTAAAGGTGTAATGTAAAAACATTTAATGTAAACTATAATGTATAGTTTGGTGTTTAACGGTCATTATTGTTGTATATTATGAATATATTTGTATATCATACTTTTATATTCCCTTACGTACTGTAGGATCAGGCAGTGTAATAGGTCATTACTGTCACAGTATAGATAGTATTTTCCGCGAGTATGATCAAGATAAAAGGAAAGATTTATTTGTTATACCAAGTTAGCACTTATAGTCAGTGATTCATTGGGCGTATAACACATACCTGTAATAATAATAATAATAATAATAATAACATACTCGGAATAATAATAATAATAATAATAATAATAATAATAATAATAAGTATATTATTATTATTATTATTATTATTATTATTATTTCTTAGTAGGTTCTCTATCCTTGTCACTTAGATAATAAAGTGCCCTCAGCACACCCTCACTGCTGCATAAAGATTGAATGAAGACGTACGTGGAAACCTCTGTGCTCCTCGATTTAGAGTATCCGATGCAGACATTAGGCCACATCCATCACAGCAGATGTGTGCATGGATGATTTAGTAGCTTTAGAAAGGCCATACGAGCTAAAGGCAAACTTGGTGAAAAGATCCGACATTGCCTGTGAAATCGGATCCCTCGCGCTCGGAAGCAAGTGAATAAACTCTACAATAAAGCTGTCCAGACAGTCTTCCACAAGGCTGTAACTAAGTGACTGAGTCATACACGCTCTTATGTTCCTTTCTAGACCCCCTCGAACTGAGACCCCAGTATGAGACCAATCAAAACGGCCCGTTGTGTTTTTATGACTGTTACCCTGGAGGTCTGGTGGGTGTTTCCCACCTGAACATCTAATAACATGAACATAAATGTTGACTGTCCAGTGCAGTACTGCGATCTTCTGGGTTATTCAGTACCAAAATCAGCCACAGTCTCTCCAAGTATATAATATCTAATATAAGTATATCATATCTAGCTTCAGACGGTTTGCAGGGAGTCCTGTATTTATGGCATTGTTTCTGTTATTCTATATAAAACAGTATATAGATAGATAGATAGATAGATAGATAGATAGATAGATAGATAGATAGATAGATA
>CM067478.1:15185331-15200769 GCA_034552555.1 Semaprochilodus insignis
TTATGATCATTATTAGCTCATTATTATTCCAGTATTATAATAGGCTTGAGTGATACAGTGACATTTGGGATATTCTCTTAAATGAAGGAGTTAGACATTAGGCCAGCTACTAAATGGCTAATATATTTTCTGTCATATTTCTGTGTAACGAGATCAATCGCACATCTTACTGACTGCAAACGCAGCATGCTTTTACATCACGATTATGTGATTATTGGTGGTTATTACGATTATGTGGTTATAAGCAAACCGAAGCAACTTTCTGCGGAGAGCAGAGGCATGCAATTATAGGATCATCTTAAAGAATCTAATCTGTAGTGTGTGTGTTTATTTATCTATGTATATATAGATATATATTTATCTATCTATCTATCTATCTATCTATCTATCTATCTATCTATCTATCTATCTATCTATCAGAATGCTTTATTAGAACACTATGGTGGCGCTGAGCTGTGAATAAAAGGTCTGGACTTAGGTCTAATAGGAAGACCAGAGCAACGTGAGCACTATTTGTCGCCACACTTTATTAAGATAAGCAGAAACCCACGTTACTTCCTGTTTGTGTTCTTGCTGTTATGACTCCACTCTCGTCCCTCTATTCACAAGAGCACATGTCACAGGTTTCGTACAGGACGGTCGTTTTTATACTGGATTCTGGGTTTAATTTGGTGGTATTATTGTTCACTCCAGTTGCTGGTTCCACTGCGCATGTCTGCTAGTCCTCTGATACTATTCTCTCTACGTGCTGCTCTAAACCTCTCACACTGTGCTGTGCTTATAGCCCGGGCTGCAGATCTACAGTGGGGAGAACGGTGTGCTGATACGTCAGGACCAGTTCCTTATTTTATGAGGTGTTGTCAAACGTGGCAAAGATAAGTAATACTACAATCCGAAAGAGCAGAACGTGGTAATTAATCCCCAAGTCTTAAGTGTATTTCAGCTCAAGAGAGTGAGAGGAAAAAATCACTAATTCAATCGTCCGGAAAATTGAAGTTTGATGCATGAGTCCCTGCTGAAACAATGGGGTCTGTACACCCCTCCTCTCTTCTCCTGCCTAATTGTAAGGATTGAGAGGAGTTTCCCAGCCATATTCTTTATCTTATTTAAAAATGAAGGGGTAGGCAACCTGCTTTTTATAGATAGATAGATAGATAGATAGATAGATAGATAGATAGATAGATAGATAGATATTTCGCAATGAACTTCACGCTGTGGTGGGAGGAGGGGAGTCCCAGGCACCTTTAGCCTTCGGTTTGAACCCTCAGCTTTAGCATTAGCAGAGCGGCCGCTGGAAATATCCGAGTCGTTAACGCTTTAAAAAACTTTTCATCGACTCCACGCGAGACTCCGTGTCACGCGAGTGTATGATTTGAGGTGAAATATTAAGTAGATTAACCTAAGGGAAAGCTTGATTGATCACTAAATAGGTCGGATTTGAAAGTTTTAGTTATACCGCTCCTGTAGAGCCCCTTAATACTTCAAACTTCAATTTTACGGGCGATTGAGCTAAGCGTGTCCCTGACAAAATTGATATATGTATTAATTTCCTTTAACTGTTGATTAATTGCCACTCTCCACCGAAAGAATTATACGAGACTTTTCGCCTCAAATTTGCATATTAATCAAATTCTAGTTGATAATTCAAAGGGAAAAATGGATCTAGGGGAAGTGAGAGGCAGAACTGGAAAAATATACCTAAGCCAGATATTTTTTCCCTCCCTTGCTGCTAAGCTGCTTGTCTAGTGTATTAAAATCAAAGATGCAGAACGAGTTAGCCTGGCTATTTGGTGAAAACAGAAATTGCCTGTCCAGCTTTATGATGTGTTCATGCTGAGCAGGCAGATCTTAATGTGACCTGTCAAAATGTCCAAGATTTAAAGGAGAAAGAGGCTTATTCAACACACGAGCTCTAAGCTGTATGTGTGTGTGTGTGTGTGTGTGTTTGTGTGTGTGTGTGTGTGTGTGTGTGTGTGTGCGGGGGTGGTGGGCGAGAGAGAGAGAGAGAGAGAGAGAGAGAGAGAGAGAGAGAATAAGGGAGAGAGAGAGGGAGGGGAAGATTAGCACAACAATCCAGGGCTGGCTAGATTTGTTTTACACTGAAAGCAAAACCCACTGTTGTTTTAACTTATAGACCCTCGTTTAACGAACTTACAGTTTATCGGTTGTTTCTAGAAGAATATGCATATTAGTGATTCATTGTTATTTATATATAAATATATACTGAATAATCTATTTAACAGGATGATGTCATATACTCTACTGTTCAAGTGCCTTAGTCAATTCAAAAAGACTGTTTAAAAAATATATGTTGACAATAAGTGTTTTTATTTTCTTTTTGCCAGTAAAACACGATATAAAATACGAATAGATAAACTGTTATTGATATGGAGGTTAGAATGCAATTAGAAGAACACAAGTCTGGTTGCTAACTTGGATTTGGATTAGTTCAATTTAATCAGCAGCACACCTGATTCAATGTTAAGGGATCGCGGACTGTTAAGACCTATAGCGTCCAGTGTGGTGTACACGTCTAATACCATTCTAATATCGTCGCTGTCCAATGAAAACATTTCCATCCCCATTTGTCGATTAATTTGAACACAGCAGCTGCAGTTTATATTGTGTGAATATTGCATTATACAACAGAAATGGCTAAAGATTGTTTGGGAAAAGTCTGATTCCATTGACTTACACTAAAGCTAAATGAGGTTTTTTGGAGACAATTGTTTTTCTTTGGACAGCGAAAATATGTTGGGTAAACCAAGACAACTGCTTTGTTTAACAGTGAATGTAGACCTTTTAGACTACCATTTTTGTACCATTTTGTAGCCGAGCGCTCTCTCGTCCACTGAGCGAGGAACAGCGAGCTAAACATCTCATTTACCGCTAATAAATCATTCAGTCTGTCCAGAGTGTGACATCACTCAAGACAGCAACTTTTTAGATTGTCTTATTTTCTAGACTGACTGCTCTGCAACCATATGTTATCACAATGTGACAATAGCAATCTACTAGTAGATGAATTCTGCCTGTTTGTTATGTTTATATGATAAACATTCCTATTTGATTTATATGTCATATTATAACAGCAGTGAACACGTATACTGTTTAAAGCATACCAATCTTAACAGTCAGGGTTCCCTTTAGTGAAAGACTGGTGAACTCGGTATGGTACCTATTCACACAGATATTAATTTCCTGTAGAAGAGCTTTGAAAATGGCAAAGATGATACATTCACACATAATATCACCATGCACTGTTTTTTGTGCCATTTTTTGTATAGTTATTTTTTTTAAATAACAATAATAATAATTATAATATCAATAATTGTCCACTCTCCAGATAAATGCGCATGTATATATCGTTTTCTCAGATGGCCCACATTATGTTCCTCTTGAGAACAAAGAAGTCTTAAATATAAAATAGCAATTTTCCAGTTTACCTACACAGCCGCATTGTAAATATCCTTGAATTGTGTTATAGTTTCAATAAACAATATAATAAATACGATAACAATAAACATAAATATGCCGCTAATGTTGGTATTTAAACTAAAAAATGACTTACAAAGTACAAATTAACTACACTGTAACTACAAATGATGAGTGAGTTCAATAAGTGCATCAAGTCAGTGCAATAATAAATACATATAGCAGTGTTTCTCAACCCTGGTCCTGGAGGCACCCTGTCCTGCACATCTTAGACGATTCTCTGCTTTAACACACACCTTGTAACTCTGAAAGGGCGCGTTAATGAGCTGATGAGTTGAATCAGGTGTTGGGAGCAGGGCATCCAGGGCCAGGGTTGGGAAACACTGAAAAGTAGTACCAAATATAAGACAAAACAGTGATGTGGAATCACGTGCTCTTTTCTTTATAGAGTAGTCTGGGAAGCCGGGCTAAGGGATAAATGCTTTACATCATTTTACTGTGTATTTGCAAAACCGAGTTCGTATTTGTTCCGCAAGGAGACTAATAGCGCATATCTTGAAGAACGCTAGTGAAGCGTTGGTCCTTTGCCCAAATGCCTACTTTGGTCGGCTTTGCACAGCACAGGGGGCGCTAGTTATTACGCCATGTGCCCCGTCCTATGCTGACTGACGCGCAGTCAGTCACTGTGTTAAATGTTGTAGACATGCCAAGCACGGCGCTGTCTCCTATTAGTCTAATCAACCCTCTTTATCTTGGCCAATGTCTCATATCTACCCTTAAGACAGACGACACTCTTCATTAAACATCCCATTTGCACTGTCCGATTGTTATTGCATATAACACGCACTGAAAAGTCACTCCGTTATTAGTTCTAGCATAAAGACTCTATATCCCATAATTATAACCCAAAGTCTCTGTATACTCTTTATGTTCCACTCTCGAACAATTAAACTCTCTCTTAGTTCACCTTAGTGACTTCATCGCTTTTGCTGGGTTAACTCCATCTTTCAGAGAAGCAGTTTTTATACAGATACTTTAATCTAATTAAGGATTTATATAATGCCTTTCAGTTTACAACTACGATTATTGAGCTAACGCATGAAACAGTCACATCACCGTTAACCGTTATCTCATTCCTTCAGGCTGGAAAACAGTAATTGTTGCTTACAAACTGCGGATTATGGTACAATTTGAGATTATGCAGTATAAACTGTCAGATTTTCAGAGTGAAAAGTGTTTGAGCAAGTCTTCCGGGGGAACCTTCTTGATTGTGTAGCCAGTGAAGACGTTTCAGTTAAAGGTAGGGCTGAAAGATTAATCGATTTTGTATCGAAAACGCAATTTAAAAGAGTGCAACATTCGCAAGAGCTGCAATTAAAAAAACATCGAAAGAGCTGCAGTTTTAATTATAGGCTATCCGTGTCTTATGTTGGGAATATTAACATAATATCAGAGCTTGTGAACTGCCTGTAGGTGTGTTAAACCAATCAGAGGCAGCCAAAATCTATATGCTGTGACATCACAACCACAGCTATCTGAAAAATGTAAATGAATTATTGCAATTTAAATTGCAGTCATAATAATGATCAGAAAAAACGCATTTAGATATTCTTCCCAAATCGTTCAGCCCTAGTTAAAGGAATACTTGCCGTTTTTTTCGCAACCAACCGACCGAATAAATAAATAACTCAATAAATAAATTAATTGTCCACCGCGTTTCTAAACCTCGTTTCATCTTGATATCTAATAAAAAACAGAACACGTTACGAACTATTGTGGGACTATTTTACTTGTCGGCGCTTGTGTGACTGTTGTTGGTAATGGTGCGTTTCTGCGTCATCACGGTCTAATTTCGCTCTCTGCGCTTGCGCCGTCCAGATTGGGCAGGTCGCGCAAATCAGGCAGCGACAGTCTATCCTCACACTTCCGCGTCCATTAATGCGGAGTCATATGTAGTAGCGTTAAGATACTTCCGGTCGTGTTGTAAACAATGGCTGAGGCTACTGCTCCTTCTTAAGTACACCAATATTTCAACAAGTTTCCAGAGATTCCACTCAGTCAAGTTATAAATTGTTCAGCTGAAACGCTCCGCTAGTCATGTGTCACTTATAACAAAGAAACCCATCAAAAAGAGGATGGAACTGACCAGAGAGTGCCAGCAGAAAGCGAGCAGGGCTGGACTGTGGGACAGATTTACCATATTACTGATTAAAATGTTGAACTTGAAGATAAACATTATTTCACTGACCTGTATAAGAGCCTGGACATCGTTATCAGCGAGGATGACTTCAAAACCATGAGAAATGGAGCCTGTCTCATGGTGAGTAGTTTACTGTAGTTATGCTGCATCTAGCCTATTAGCTAGTTGTGTTCGGGTCACTCACTAATGTTGCTAGTGTTTACATGAGCTGACACAGAAACATTAAGGCTGCAGGATTTTTTTCTCCTCCAGAATTAAGCAAAACAAGTGCTAGTTGTGCTAGTTTTAGTTTGTCCATTTAGGAATGTGAATATCACACTTAATACTAAAGTCTTAGTATTAGTAAAAAAAAAGAAAAAAGTAATCAACAGCTAAAGCTGTCATTACATCAGTTACTCTTTTCTGTGGTGTTATTGATGCTCGGTCAATCAGTCGTTTGTGCAGAATCACTGGTAGCAGGTGAGGAAAATAGGAAAACACAAACAGCACAGAGGTGTGAACACGTTAGCCAAAAGAGACAATCAGCTTCCTGATTGTGTCACAGTATGATAAGACGTAATTAATGACGCTAATAATTAATCAGAGTAATCAATGTAATCTTATCTCTACACCTGCTTTTATCTCGAGTTCTAGAGTGACTCGAGTGTCCTGAAATGTGTTTTAGTAAAGTGTCCATACTGCCATCGTGTGGCGAGTTACCAGTATTTTTGACCTTTCCCTGTGGGCCGTGCAACGCGTCCTGCAAACACGGATGTCTACTGCCATCTTGTGGTGGACCCCTTCAGACGCAGCTGCAGTAAGTGGAAGCGTTGGTCTATGAAGTTACAGGACTGCGTTCTCTGGATGGCGGAACCACTGATCCAACATCAGTACCTGACCTCACCAACACTGTAGTGACTGAATGCAATCATATCCTCACAGCAATGTTTCAACATCTACCGTAAAGCCTTCCGTGAAAATTAAACTGTTATTGCAGTGTTTCGGTGAAGCACTCTCCTTAACTTCGTTATCGTTGGAAATTTTGCATAAGCAAATGCGTGCAAGCTTTTGAGCATGTGTTTATTATCTGCTTCACCGACGGAAGGAAGAAACTTGTCCACAGGCATGAAATCATCCCATCGTCAGCAAATGCACAAAGCAATTATTTCTGCATAAAGTAATTATTAAAATCTAAAAAAGAGTCATTGAGAGTGGACTGATGAGAAATTCACCTGGAGAAACTTATTGATATCTCACAGAAAGTAAGTACATGAAGTTCTTGGTATCTGATTGAGCTAGATATATGCTTTTTGGGCTAAAATGTATTTTATAAATGATTTATGGCAGAGTGGTACATACAGTGTTATTAGGCAGACTTGTTCCCAGTCATTCTAGTACACAGAATGACTTCTCAGCCTTACCATTATCAATGTTACATATAAATACTTGTGATGGTTTACTGCTCATTTTGCATAGTATATATCACCACCCATGTAAATAAAATTTGAGTCTAAAATTTTCTGAATTACTGTGATTAATTGGAAATACATACATTTTAGAAATTCCCTATTTAGGGGCAGCCAGTTGGAATTCAAGATTCTCTTGAAGGAGCAATATGTATGATTTTTAAAACATTACAAAATGAGCTAAAATTATCAACAGATTGTGAAGAAATTAAGTTTTGATGGTACATTAAATACATGTATGTATTGGGTTTCAGAGATATCTACTGAAGTTAGCATGCCAACCAGCTAGCCCCAGCTCACACTGCCTCGTAAAACCACTTTGTACCTCAAAAGCCAATAGTGAGTCACTGTAGCATTGAGTTGAATCACTCCAATATGAGAGTTTGCAGAAGTTGCCCTGATGGTGTATTCTAACCTCTTGTCAATCATGTTGATGGTGCCACTCATGGTAAAAGGTAGAATAAATGCTGTGATGGCTGAAGCCCCCTGCACCCAACAACAAACACATTCTTGGCGAACAAAATGTGAAAAGAAGTGATATAAATAGAAGCGAAACAAGAGTTAACGTTGATGCAGCTTCCCACCACTGGGAAACCTCTGGGCAAGTACAGCAATGTAGTTTTATGCTGAACTCAGTGTTTCTTCTAAACTGGTAAGCGAAGGGAGGAGGGACTGTGCATTTTCTGGTGATATGTTGCCCCCTGTTGTTTGGAGTATGTGTTTGAAAGGTTGCATCTCTTACAAATTGCTCCTTTAATCCCACGCTTTACATCACAACAAAGTTCTGATGACATCTGTTACATGAAAATATTTTATTCATTTAAGTAGGCTTAAAGTGAATTGGTCTATGTATTGTAGATTTATTGCTATGATTTAAGAAAGAAAAAATGGAAAGAGAAATGAATTAAGAAAAGGTGCTGGTTATAACCATCCCCAATGTCTCCCTCTACCAGCTAACGAACATTTAAATACTTAATACAATAATTGGAAATAAAAATATTGTGGCTTACAGATGAAGAAGCACCAGACTTGCCATTTTCTTTAAAAGCTCTTTAATAATGGTTTGAAACAGCTGTAGTATGTTTTATGTGTTGTGTTGTTATTATTGACACAAGTCAAAAATGTCCTTATTATATATGTTACAGTTGCAATCAAATCTGTAGTTCTTGTATGAACGAGGTCACAGTCCGAGGGCTCCTGATATATTTATATTGTCATGAGAGCTTTAAATCTGTTGACGAACCTCCTGGTGCTGAGATTAGGTGTAAAAGAATGTGCCTAGGCTATTACATTACACTTGGATTTGAACTCTGTAGCTTTTTGGTCCCTTAAGTTCAGTGTGTTAGCAAACATACCCACCAGGTTTTGACGAAGAAGTATGTATGTAGTGAGAGTGGAGACCACTGAGCTGCTCTTCTGCAGCTGTCTGGACGTAAGAAGATCCACTGTGGGGCCTGACCTTTGGCCTCCTGTTATCACAAGTAGCTGACCTCAGGCTGTGTGGAAGTGCTGCTCAGCACCCTCAGGGACAGGCCTGCACACTGTCTCAACCTGTAGTGAACTACACAAATATCGGCAGTCAAAACCCCTCGTTTTCAGGAGGGGGGTGGGTACAGGGAAACACTAGACCATGAAGGTATAACATTAGTCCCAATCAAACTTGGCTAAGTCTAGTGGTTCATAATGCCTGATATCCTTTTTTTTATCCTGATATAAAAATTGTACTTAATTGTATTTAATTGAAAATAATACAAAGACAACATATTGAAACTAAGAATAAATTAAAATGCCCATATTGAAATTGTTATCAACAACACATTTCAAAAAGTTGAAATGGCGCAACAAAAGCCAAGATAGAAAAGATAGATTTTCGGAAGTAAAGATGGGGAGGGATTCACCATTCGGGCCAATAGTGCAAGAATTAAAAAGTAAAATAAAAAGTACTGTACATAATATCAGAAAAAAAGATTCACAGTATGCGAGGGGGCAAGGCCAAAAGACAGTACTGGATGCCATGTTCTTCCGACGGCACTAAATAAAATATAGACATGACTCTGTAGGGGAAATCACCACATGGGCTCAGGAACACTTCTGAAAAAATATTGTCAGTAGACACAGTTTGTCACTGCTTCCACAGATGCAAGGTAAAACTCTACCGTGCAAAGAAGAAACCATATATAAACAGGACCCAGAAAAGCTGCAACCTGCTTGGGGCCAACGCTCATTTACAATGATCAGATACAAAGTGGAAAAGTGTCCTGTAGTCAAAATTCTTAATTTTGGATTGCATGGATGCTGCGTAAACCGAGCTAGGAAAGAAAGGCTTGTTATCAGCGCACAGCTCAAAAACCAGCATTCGTGGTTGTATTGGGGCACATTAGTGCACATAGCATGGGTGACTTGCAATGGTAAAGCACTTTTATGCTGAACCACATATATGGGTTTTGGAGCAGATGTGCTGCCATTGCTTTTTCCATGAAGCACTTTCTTACTTCAGCTAGTCAATGGCAAACCACATTCAGCACCACCCCATATTAAAAAAAAAACAACATAGATTGTCCGGTTGCTAAACTGACCTGCCTGCAGTCCAGCCCTGTCACCTAATGAAAATATTTTGCTTATTATTAAAAAGGAAATGTGACAAAGAAGACCCTGAACTGATGAGCAGCTGAAATCCTATATCAAGCAAGAATGGAAAACATTCTTTCTTTGTTAAAAGAAGAGGCAATGAAAACAGATGAACACTTTTTGAAACGTATTGCTGGAATCAAATTCAAAAGGCACACACACACACACACACACACACACACACACACACATATATATATAACAGTTTAGTTTAAACATTTCATATGTTGAACCTTTTTCAATTTATATAGGGTTCATATGCCCATCATTGCATTCTGTTTTTATTTACATTTTGCCTAGAATTCCAACTTTTTTTAAAACGACTTTATATTACCATATTATTTTCAAGATATTGTGGAGGGGAGAGGCGGACTAGCCACCTTTTCCTCCAGCGGCACATCCTTCTTCTCTGATTACGTGCAGGTGTATGGGATCAGAAGGGGGAGTACAGACTCTTTAAAAATGGACACTCTCTCCAGGGTGAGAGGGGAGGATGTTGGCTTGCATGCCGAATGGTGGAGAGAGCAAGGGCTGAAAGAAGATGAAGGAGAGAGCTGAGTATGCCTCATTTAAGTTTGTTTTCTTTGTTTGTTGTTTGTTCGTTTTGTATTTCACTTATGCAAAAAGGTGTGAATAAAGCACTTTGGTTCACTCATGCTGGCTTGTCTGTGTGTCATGAGATTTCTTAGGTCTCCCATTCGGTGTGCTTGGCCCCTCACCCTACCGAGCCACAATATGCATCAAGTTTTTTAATATACACTGATCATTGTAAAATTAGTTGCACAAGCAATTGCACCCAGAAGGATTTACTCAACAGGAATGATTTTAGGTTTTATATGGTGAGACATGTGACTGATTCATGTTTCACACTCAGCTGGGCATGTGACGTAAGCAAGGAAGGACCTTGTTGCTGTACCTGACTGACCCAACAGCCATGATTGCAGGCATTAGGGGAGCAGTGATGCCCTCCATTAGTCATCCTGTGCCAGCACCATGGGTAGATGGCTGCACAACGCAGTACTACATGCATGCAGACCATAATGACCACTGCCCTAATGAACGCCACGTCAATGTCACCAAAGACTGCAGTGGTGTCAGATTGTCATGGAGTGACTCAGAATGACAGCGGGTCATCTTCAGTGACGAGTCCCAATTTTGTCCCAATTTTTGGTGGAGACCAAATCCATGTGTGGAGGCACCGTGGTCAGCCCAGAGATGAACAGTTTGTTGTCACATGTCACATGTCCAGTAGGCCTAGTAGTGTCACACTACCTCCACCCCTACTGCAACATCATCAGTTATTGTTCCTGGTAATCTTTATCTTTTTCGATGAGTTTTTTCAAGTGGGAAGTAAGGTGTGTGACAGCACATCCTGATTTCTTCCAACAAGATAGCGTCTTGTCTAGCGTCTAGTTTTGATGTTCAGTTTCCCCAAAAGTAGATTGGCTGCATGGGTCCAGTCATTTTCCTCATTTAACCCCTATGGATTTCTATCTGTGGGGTCAAGTCAAGGCACTTGATTATTCTGTGAACATACAGAATGTTGTTTATTTGAAAGACAGAATTATCTATGCTTATGTACCATTCAGCCATTTTTTTGGTGACAGTTTATTAGAAATGTGAGTAAAGGATAACTTTAATACTTGAATATGGTGGACAGTATATCGAACACAATCTGTAGACCTTGTGGTCAGTTTTCTGGTTTTACATAAAATCACTAATAAGGTAATGTTAACATAAACATAACATGTGTATTCTGAAATTCTCCAGTTTGATATATGCACACCAAATGTAACGCTAATCTAACGTCTAACGCTGGATCACTGTCTGTGAACCATTTTCATTTTACATGAGTGCTTACTTTTGAGACACCCTGTATATTTTAGGTGGGACATTAATTTGAACAGGAAATAACAGAATACATTCTATGTTTTCAAAAGGGGATAACACTTGCACCTGAAAGTCATTTGCATGTATTAATGAGGTACCGTGAAGCAGCTCTTGTGTGAGGGCCCCCAAAACTGAAAAACAAACAACAAAAATTTGCTTTGAAAAATTACTAACATGTTCTTAAATTCCTCCCACTTTCCAGAAAAACATACACTTGCTTTGGCATGATTGGAGGGTATAGCGCCTGAGGGGATAAGTAGAGTGGATCAGAAAAGTAAAGGTTTCACAGAGAATAGACATAGGAGAGCTGAGGCTCTGAGAGTGAAAGAGAGAAGCAGGGGGCAAAGAGCCACACAGGCACAGTACTTAAGTTGTCAGCATTGGGGATAACTGGCATTGCTGTGCTTACACACACACACAGTTTCTTGCTCTCTGACTTTCTTGTTTCTCCAAAGCCTGGCTGATTCTGTGTCAGCAGCAGCTCTTATCGGGGTGAGTTATGGGCCTGTCTGCAGTAATGGTCTGTCACACACTCTGCCTGCCAGCTGTCTGACTCTCTCTTCTCCTACTTGGTCATACCACATCAGTGGCTCTGCCACTGACCATTCACCAGGACACACGCACGGTGAACAGGGAGTGGAGAAAGAGAAAGAGGAAATACAGTTTGAGTTAACGTGTGTTTGTGCATTCTCAAAAGTATGGTTGGTAATAACTTGTTTTATTTTTGTATCATATTTTTTGTTATAATTTTCACACATTTAGTGTTAAAAAATTTAAATTAAATTAAAATGAAATGTGTTGGATGTGTGCATTTAAAGACACAGTATGTCGTTCTTAACACACTCCATTTCTTCTGATAATGTGTTTATGTATCATTCTACAGAACTAGTTAAATGTCAGTACTGAAAAAAAACATTTTGGGCTTTTAACTTTTGAACATTCTGTTTTGTCATTTTCATAACACCACCAAAACTTTACCAGATGTTTTTGGGAGTGGCAATTTAAGCTTATTTTGGGGAGAATTCAAAAACATGAGCCAGAACATGACTAGGGGACACAGCTTCGAATAAGTGTACACACATAAAATATCATAACATTTTTCATTAAAATACAAAAATGGTTCTTTTTTTCTTACACTGGTTTTCTAAGAAGAGTCATTTTTACAAATATGTTTAGCCTTAATGCTTGGATGTAATAGATCACATCATAGTTCTTGTAAATATCTAGGGACTGTATACTTATTTGTTCATTAATTTATTCATTCATTTATTCAATTATTCATTCAATTATTCATTCAATTATTCATTCACTTATTCATTCATTCATTCATTTACGTATTTATTGCTGTGAAACCTCAAAAAAACTTGTTATGGGGGATTTTTGTCCAGTCTTTCTTGCTTTTTTGAGATCCATCCACACATTTTTGAATGATGTTTAGGTATGTGGACTGTGAGGGCCATGGCAAAACATTCAGCTTGAACCTCTCGAGGTAGTACCTTGTGGGGTTTGAGTTGTGTGTAGGTTTTCATCTTCAGCTTTTTTGCAGACAGTGTGATGTTTGTGTCCGGAATTTGATGCATTTAATTGTATCCTTGTTCCCTCTAAAAGTTAAATGTTTTCTGTGCCTCTGGCTGCAGCACAAAGCATGAGCCATCAGTCCTCTCCTTCTCCTGCTTTATGATTGTCAGTTATTTGAACTTTCAGAGAGTAGACAGCTGCTAAGTGGAGGCCATGCTTACTGTTGGTACAGGATTCGAGCAATCATTGGGAATTTGTAAAGCTTTGAAAATTGCGTCACCTGGCCTTCCTAATGATTGTGAATAAGCCTTAGTAAAAGTCTTTTGGTATGTCAAAACCTTTGCACAGTGCTCCTTTTATTTATTTTTACTCTAAAACAATAATAATACTCTAATATTGCTTACAATATTAAAAAGAATGTTTCATCTTCAGCTTCTATACCTCCAAAGTTCAGTCTTACAGGCTGATTGCATTTCCTGCCCGTCACAATCCATGTGACCTTAATTATAGAATTACTCTCAGCAGTTTGCAAAACCCTACTCTTCTTTTCAGATGCCCAGTTTTTGGTCTCTGATCTACTGTAGTCTTACCTCTTTTTGGTCTATTTACTTGTTTTAGGCTTCTTAACAGCTACACATTCTTTTCTTCTCACTGGTGTGATCTGAAGGAAGAATGCAGTTTGATCTCTCATAGATGAAAACTTCAAGTGCTGTGTATCTGATATGGATAGTTTTGGTGGTCTACCAGGTGTTGTAAGCAATTGTTAGGAATCCCCCTTTCTTTTTTATTATTATTTTAAAGTTTTTAAGTTTTAAAAACCTCTGTTTTCAGTTATGTTCTGTTCCTTGGGCAAGTGACAGGAATTAGCAAGGCGAGATGGTGAAGATGTGAGATGGTGAGATTGGGCAAATGATTGTGTGATTGTAAGAGTCTCTTTGAAGAAAGACATAATATCAGTGACACCTATGGGAGTACACATCTGCAACTCGATGATTTTAAGATTAGAAGAATTGAAGTGGCCATAGGCGAGCTAGAGGTATTGCATTAATTAAGGGGTACGGTGTAATGTTCTGATAAATGTATGTTCCCTGATTTTTGCTCATCAGTAAAAAATGAATAACTTGAATTAATGTGAAAGGGTGATTTTTAATTTCTAAAATCATGCCCAACAAAGTGTTTTATACATGATAAAATAATCAAGAGTGAGTAAAGCTGCATTAAAACAAAATAAATGTGTATAATTATGCTTTGATGTCTTCACTCTTATTATGTTGTAATGCCTCCACTGTTATTCTTAAAAGTAGAAAATAGTAACAATAAGGAAAAGCTTTGATGGACACAGATGATTTTGAAATGATCTGATACCTTATAACGGTTTGCATTTTTCAGTTCTGATAAGCTGCTGAGTGATATTGTCATATTTTAAATATGTTATGTGTATTCCCCTCAGTAAAATTCTATTCATATATAGATGTATGCTGTTTTTCATTTCTTTTTAAAGGGCTTTGTTTGGACCCACAACAGCATGGAGGACTGTTTGCCATTTTTATATGTCTTTGGCCACTAGAGGGCATATCTGCATTTGAGGAGATTTGAGTTAGACAACTGATTTGCATTGAGCAATAGCTCATACTCAAGAACAGAAGAACAGAGCAATGTATCATAAAATCTAATAGAAATGAATAAGACTATTGATTCATTTTCCAATTTATATGCAAATGCTTTTTGTAATGCTATAAATTTCATTTGGAGGTGACTTCATTAGTCTCTATACATTTTGTTATGCATCTTATCAATTATTTACATGTACAATTCTATCAGCTTTACATTATATTAGGCAGGCAAATGTGGGTTTTGAATGCATTCAGTACTTCTTACACATTAATAATAGATGCTGGAGATGAGGAAACATTTTAAGGGCCATGCATTTCACAACCACACCAGAAGATGACACCTGAAGAAAACCGTGTTATGTCACTGACACAAAGATATGCTGGGTTCTGAGTCCTGTCACAAAAGACTGAATAAAAAATGAAGCTGAGGATGTAACCAAAGAATCATCTGTTATTAAACTCACTTCACTCCATGCCAGGCTACATCATATGGATCTTCTCCCCAGTGCAAGTTATCATTGTTTGTGGAATTTAGACTCCCATATTTATTGCTGTATCTCAGTACTAAAATAATTTAGTTAAACAATAAACACAAAAGAAAACGTGTTGTACCCCACTTAATAGTAATCTACTTAATCCCACTAAAATTAGCTAAATATAATTAATATAATTAAACTAACATTTTATTATTATTATTATTATTATTATT
>CM067478.1:15204999-15219840 GCA_034552555.1 Semaprochilodus insignis
TTTGTCTTTCTTTTTGCATCCCTTTTTCCTCCCACAGAGTCCCATTCATTTTTGGACACACACAAAGCTAGCTATTTCCGTCGCCCGAGAGCCACCAAACTTCACGTACTCACTAAGGGCAGGTCCCCAAACATTAATCCACAGCCATACTGACTCACACTCCTCTAT
The DNA here is from genome assembly GCA_034552555.1 of Semaprochilodus insignis. NCBI lineage: Eukaryota > Metazoa > Chordata > Actinopteri > Characiformes > Prochilodontidae > Semaprochilodus > Semaprochilodus insignis. The sequence continues at coordinate 15,205,168 of CM067478.1, forward strand.
ATGTCGTTTATTCACCTCTCGTTCCTCCCATAGAGTCCCATTCATTTTTGGCTCAAACCAAACCCTAATGTTTCCTTTGCCCCAGAGCCACTAAACTTCACGTACTCACTAAGGGCAGGTCCCCAAACACTGATCCACAGCCATACTGACCCAGACTCGTTTACTCATCCCTCGTTCCCTACTTAGCAAGCTGTGCAACCATCCTGCGTTTCCTTCAGGAAATGCACTTTTCTAGTTATTATTATTATTATTATTATTATTATTAGTAGTAGTAGTAGTAGTAGTAGTAATAGTGGTAGTAGCAGTAGTTTTGTTTTTGTTGGTGTTGTTGATGATGTGTTTGGTTTGGAGGCCTAGGGTGGGGGTGTTGTAGTATATAGTGTGCTAGTTGGTGTATATGTGTGCCAGTAGCTGTATTCTATCTCCATTTGTCATAGACCTGACAGTGATATCTATCTTTCCATCTTAGACGGGCCAAGGCAACAAGAGACAATAATTAAACCTTTGTGTGGAAAGAATCTGGCACAGGTTGTCTGCAGCTCACCCCCTACCCCTGACTTTTCTCTGTCTCTTGTCTCTCTCTATCTTTCTCTCTTTCTCTCTCTCTGTCTCTCTCTCTCTCTCTCTTTCTCTCATGCTCTCAGTCACTATCTCTCTCATGGGTCTGACACTTTTATTGTTGTCAGAGACGCAATATCCTGTTTTATCCCTTGCTTGCTCTTTTTTATCTGGGGCAATACTCTGCATTCATATATATATATATATATATGGTCCAAAATGGCTTGGACAATAGTCTGATTATACTTACTCACTAATTACACTGTTTTAGGTATGTTTTAATTGGAGGGTGTTTTTTTCAGACAGCAGTGAGATACATATACAAACAAAACCATATGCCTTTTTATATGTATACACCCCTCCCACAAACATACACAAATAAACATAATACAAAAATCATGTCCTTACTATTTTTTCACGTCATATTATCGTCTACTTTACAACTATCTGTGATGATGCTGATCCCAGCTATTCTGTTTCTGGCTTACTAGCAAGGCAGAGTACATGCTTTCATTGCTAACTTTTCTCATTTGCTGCAGTCTTTGCTGAGTGCTGGGTCCCTCATTCTGCCTGTCATGTGCTTTGGCTGAGATATCCCGAGCCAAAGAGCAGCTTGGAGAGGGTAATCCATCTCCATCACTTAAATGATTATCCCCATTAATCTGGTGTAAACTAATAAAGTCAACAGTGCCAGTGCTTGCCTGAACTTCATTAAGTCTTTAGTACATTTAATATGGCTTAATGTCCTCAGCTCAGAGACTGCTGCTTCCTCACCTGGGCCGCTGCTCCCCAGAGAACTGCTGGAAAGATTGAGGCCATTTATGTCGTGTTTTGTTTGCCTTTTTTCCCCCCCAGATTGTTTTTCTGAGTAAGACAGTGCCTATTGGTATGACGTGCGTGGATAGAAGGGAGGAGGGTGGCTGAGAGGGAAATAAGAGAGAATGAGCGGAAGAGAGAGAAGCAGCAGTGCTGGAGATTTAATTTGCCCAGCCAGACCTCAGATGGGCCCCCGCAGTCAAGGGTTTAATTTGGCTTATCGCGTTATAAAGACGACCCGGGCCAGGTAATCAATCATCGGCCTGTCAGAGGGACAGGCAGTTGTCGTAAGCAAGCACGACTTCCCAACGTGAGGCCATTTTAATTGCCAGCAAATTGACTGCTTTATTGTTTTTCGGAATGTCTTACTAAAAGTTTGCTCAATTAAGGCCAATAAAAGAAGCAGACCGTCAGCCCAGCCTCCTCTTCCCACCTCTCTCCATGCCCTCGGTGGGGAAAGGCCTATTGGTGGCTGTTACGCTGCCATCATGGGTCTTGTTGACACTTGACGGCTGAATGTGTTTCCCCTGTAAGCAAGTGGAGGGCCGTCTGCGCAGTGTTAGGAAGTGACACTGTTTACTGAGCTGAGTGATGCCGTGCTGCCTCTGACCATTATCCTGCTAAACAGAACATAACTCTCCCTCTCGCTCACTGTAGAGTGCTGTCCTGACAAAATAAGTGCTAGCTCCAATAAACAAAAAGAATAAGATAAATGTATATGCTTCACAGCCAAACAGAAATTTATGACCCTGTGTGTATCATGTCTGTATATCCTTTGTGTCCAAAGATGACATGCGCTCAAAGAAAAGTTAATTTTCTCTTTGATATTTTATTTTGAAACCAGGGACCCACCTTTAGGCAGGACCTGTCTCCTCCGGCTGAATATCAAAGGTCACGATCTCAGACAGCTTCTTGTATGCTTTGTGGGATGGGAAAAGAATCATTTTCCAGAATCCCACAAGACCCACGGCAGTGCATGACTCCAGCTTCCTGCCCCGATGTAGCTGCTGCTGTCAATATGACTCTCACTGGCTGCCTCACTTATATTTATGGCCCTGGTGCACTGNATCCCACAAGACCCACGGCAGTGCATGACTCCAGCTTCCTGCCCCGATGTAGCTGCTGCTGTCAATATGACTCTCACTGGCTGCCTCACTTATATTTATAGCCCTGGTGCACTGAGGTTAATCTGCTTCTGTTTGGCCAGATTCTGAGTGGTGACTTGTGACTCTGTACTTGTTTGTCCATAGAGGCATATTCTGAAGCCCCTTGCAGAAAAGAAAAATTACCTCAAGCAGAGTAAAATAAGCGACTGTATTACCTGGTCATTTCCGGGGCAAAACAGGCAAAGGTTACAGACGTGTTCATGTTGCTGCAGACCCAAGGAAAGTAATAGAACGCAAAATAACACACACCCCTTACAAAGGAGCATAAAATACGTATTGACACTGTCCACGAAAAACAACTATCTCCAAAATAGTATAATTACAGGAGAGGGCAAAAAGCAATTTCTGAGTGTTTTTGTAGGACTGTTATTCATGAAATGTTCACACAATGTAAAAAACATCTTACATACTCAAATGATGTAGAAAAGTCAAAAACTTTAGATTTAGAAAAATATGCATGTTTTTTCTCTGGAGAGCGATAATATCCAATGGCTGAGGTCAGCAATCTTTTCCACAAAGAGCTGTTTTGGCTGCAAGTTTTCACTTTAACCAACTGGTTGTGTACCTCTTATAACTAACCAGTTGATCAGCGACAGCAGCACTGATGTGCTGTAGTCCTGAGTTCACCTGATGAACCTGTTATGTTTCAGGCATGCAGCACAGATTAGAATCCATGACTCTAGCTGTCATTAAGCAGCCTAATCCCTTGTGTGTTTTGCTGCCGATTCTACTCCTTGGCTATCAGATCTACTCCCTCCAAAATGGGTGTTTTCTTTTCCTTGTACCATTAACTCAATCAGAGATAGCCTTTGACCTCTCAGAGTACTGATGCCTATAATGCTAAGAAAGCACTCTGGAGTTGTTATACATTTCAGTCAGTTGCTTTCAAAGTAAAGCATACCACTGCTGTCCAAAGATAAACAAGCGACTTTACAGGAGAGGGCAAAAAAATTCTTCATTTTTGATGCAAATGAATGTAAAGCAATGTAAAGTAATGTAAATGTAAATGTAATGTAAAGAGATTTTATTCCAAGCTATTTTGCAGTATTTCTATTGGTCTGTTTGTGATGAAATTCATACAATTTAAAGGCCAGTTGCTGAAAAATAAAAATCAGCAACTGGGAGATACAGGGTTTTCTTTGGACAGCTGTGATGATGTGAATTAATTTCTTATTAATCCAGTAAAATCTCCTAGAATAAATCAAAGAGATACATTCATCTCCAGTAGTTAAGTTTTATTAATAGAGCTAGACGTTAAAAACTATAGAAAAAATGCCCCTTTACGATAATGCTAATTTCTACTAGTGCCTCTAAGGGAGTCTGGTAGTATGTTGTTAAGTGCTAAGCTAACAGCATTTCACATAAACAGTTTTTAGATTACATGGGGATTTGAAGCTTGTATGTTAAGCTTGTTAACATATATATTTACCTTGTAGCAGTTTGACTTTCAGTAAAGAGTCCTAACGTAGAGCTGCTTCAGGTTCCCATTTCTAACAGCTGACACCAAAGTCCAGCTAGTGCTCACTTTCACAGTCATTGACATATTGGTGGATTGGTTCCAGAAAGTAATGATGTTGTAATGTTCTATTCTCATGAAACTTGGCCCACTCATGTATTCTACTGTCTCTTTCTAATCATGGTAGTAAATAATCTGACATGTTAGCTGATATGCCTTTAGTCCAGCTCCTGAAGTCCAAACCACTGGGAGATGTAGCCTGGCTGTATCTGCTTAGATACCAATGAAAAATGTGTGAATATAGTATAATTAAAGACATAAGGATTATTTAAAATGATGTGTTTTTTTATTTCTCAGAAGGCCTGTGAAGGTCTAGAAGGCCCTTTGGGACCCCCACTGTTTAATACTTTGGACTTTACCACACAGGAAACCAGACCTCAGCAGTGCTTGGACCATAGATGAATGTTGAGAAAATTTGCTATGTGTCTGCATTGGCCGGTTGTAAAGTTCAAAGGTGTGTCAGTTAAATCCTTGTACGTTGCTGTTGGTATGGAGCCGAACTGTCAGAGAAGACGCTAAGCCCTGGCCCACAGCCTCTGTCCATCAGAGCGGATCATTAAGTGCAAGGTGAGACCCCTGAGGCCAGTGCAGGCACCAGTCAGTCTGTGCCTATGTTTCTGTGTTGTACGTTTGGGCTGGAGGATCTGTTTGTTATGGTGTGGAAGACTGCATAATTGGGATGAGGGCAGGAGGCACAAGGCCAAACGCATAAACACAAAAACAGCCTACCTGTTGAAGGCACGGTGCAATGACAGATTGTAGTGTCTCCTGTTGCGCGGCACAGGGTAGGACCCTACCACAGGGAACTAATGATCTGCTTCAGCTGCACCATTTGTATATATTGTTCTGTAGTCAGTGGTTTAATGAGAAACAATTGGCTCCTTTTGCAGCAATGCAATTATGAATATAGTGTTTATGTAAAGCAGCTTATGCATTCAAATAAAATGAATACAATAAGAATATAATAATGTAATAAAGCCAACAAAAAGAAAAATTAGGCTGCATGATATATTGTTTTGATTAATCTCAGCCTTATTGTTTTCTGCAAAAGTGCTGGTCATCTCTTATGCTCTCTTATGTAGACTCCCTTTTCTCTGCCCCTTCTTTTCTCTTCTGTTCTCTTTCTCTGTTTTCCCGTTTTTACAGCCTATTTTATTGTGGCAGCCCAGAGCATTATGCATATTTTACTAAACAGTATACATATTTTATTACGGCCTGTCTGCGGGTCTAGCAACACATTTATCTAATCATAAGTGTAGTTTCTTATCTCTTATATCTAACACATGGATGCCGCTGAAAACTAACTAAACTGAGTGTAACTATTGAGAAATCAGGATGATGAGCTGACAGTTTACACACTTTGTTGATAAACATGTGACCAAGTTATGAAACCTGAGCTATCATGTGAACAAACATGTTTTATTGTACTTTGGAGGGGAAGAGACATCTGAATATTTGTTCTAGTGTTTTCTCAGTTGAGTAGATAGAATAGGCGACATCAGACAAGATAGCAATATGGGGTATCAAAACAGATTCTTAGAAAGTAAGTAAGTCTGGTTTATTCTAAACCATATAATGCATAAAGGAGGTTTAACTGACTGGATAGAAAGTGATTTTAGAAAGATTTTAACAATGAAAACCTTTATTTCCTCAATATCTCATGTATACCTCAAAAACTTGTTTGTAAACCTCACATTACCTAGCACATAAATTTTGAATTTTGTTTCTATAGTATCACTAAGTAATTAAAATGAATAAATAAACATCTATATTTATTAGTCTTTCAATCTGCCTCTAATTTCTGTAGAAATACATGTCTACAAGATACATAATACAATGATAAAAAAACCAAAAAAAAAACATTTAAAGTATTAAAATAAAAAAATTCAATTCAATTCAATTCAGTTCAAAATGTTACAACTGATACAGTCTAAATCACTAAGTTTTGCTAATACAGCCAGCAATGTTTTTTTTTTTTTTTTTTTTTTAATACAGACTGGGTAGACTGTTTTGTGAATGAGAAATTAAGTTCATTAGCATGGTGGAAGTTTACAAAGGCTACACACTTTGCAATAGACTCTTTACAGCCAAAATAAGAGATGTTATATAATGTTCCCTGGCTAAAAATACTGAAGACCATCCCAGGAGTATTGCCCACTGACAAATTTGTACTTTTCTCTGAGAGTGTGCCCACTAGTGGGGTGATAATTGTGAAATTCTTTATTTTCATTTATTTTATTTTATTTATTTTATTGTTTGAATCAGTGGTAGAAACTTTTGATTATGTAGAATTCTAAATCTGTAGTGGACTCTTCTTTTTTGGAATGATTGGTAGATTTCTGTTATTTGCAACAGATAAGGGTGGTTATTTGTAATGTGGTGTGAGTTTGATACTAATGCAAACAGCCACTGATTTAAAGTGGCAGGGATAAAAACTTGTACAGCTCTCTCCCTATAGAAGAAGAATGCAGTTTCTAGCAGTGCAACAGTAGCATCATCATTCTTTACCTCTTTTTAGATCAAGGCAGGGTGGTTTTGACATAGCACCAATCAGAGGGCACTAATCTACAGTGATGGGGAAGGAGAAGTGAAGGCCTCTTCTCTGCCTGAGTCAATGACACCCGGGGGAATGGGGGCAGGGGTGTGCATGTAATGACCAGTAGCTGGTGGGATGAATCCATCCATCTCTGTGAAGTAAACAGGTCCCAGCTGGGGTGCAGTGGTCAGGATGGGAAAGGGAAGTGGGGCTGCCCATCCAGCCTCCCCCAAATAAAACAGGCGACAGGATGCGCCTGCACTCGAGAGCATGGACGCACCATCAGCATCGGGGAGGACCAGCTTCCGCTGTCATGGGTGTCATGTCCCCTATCAGGCTCAGAGTGAGTCCACATGGTGCCGGGAGCGAGGCATGAGACTTCCCATGTGTTAGCTGGAGATGGGAGTGGGAATTCAGGCAATAAATCTGTTCTTAAATTCAACCACTAAGTCATCTGTCTCTCGTAGGCACCACGAGCATGACAATGAGCCTCCGCACACACACATCCTTCAAAAAGGGACTGCAAAGGGAGCTCACGTTTCAGGTACTATGGAATGGTGTAAAAAGAGCTTAATGTGTTTTATGTCAAGGAATGATACACTGAAAAATTAGCAACTAAGGTAACAGTAGCCTCCTCATTTCTAGATTTAATGGAAAATCTCTATTAACATTGGAATTCTATATTGGAGTCTATATTGTGAAAATAGGGTATGTAAGAACACTATGGCATCCTTTTACTGCTGTTATGTAATACAATACATGTTAATTGTGTCATAGCAGAAGACTTTTGACTAGGCTTGAGACTGATGTCCTCTCAAGCATTTGGTAAAACATTAGACTGCCAGTGAACTGTTCAAATTAAATTACATTAAATTCACATTCTGTATCAAACGATACAATGTATAGTTAGTTTGATCATCACATTACTTTTGCCTGCTCCATTCTGACTGGCACACTGTCAAGTAAAATGAGTCATTAGAAAGGAAGACACAACAAGTTAATGGAAGCCATATCCTTCAGCACTCCAGCTAATCTCAACAGACTTGCAACAGCCCAACACCCTCCTCTTTCAAATGTGAACACAATCTGATCAAAAGGTTCCTTTACTTTTATTCAATCGAAGCTTTATTTTTCACTGTTTGGCTTGAGTTTATGATAATACATTAATAACAATATGTTTATAGTAATGAAAATAACAGAACTGGGTGGAGTTTCTCTAAACTATCATCTTGACTGTTTCAGAAAAGAAGCTGCTAAAACCACTTAAAACCAATACTCGGTATAGACTGTTTGATGGTGTGGGCTTTAAAGATGTCAGGCCGATATTAACAAACAAAATAAAATTATTCTAATAATAATTATTCTGAACAGTAGTACAGTACATTACTATAGTCCGTTACAACATCACTACAATCCATTCAATTACTACAGTCAATTACTATACTCCATTATATTACTGTATTTCTTTATTGTAGTCCATTATATTACTATAGTCCATTACTACACTCCATTATATTACCATAGTTCATTACATTACTATAGCCCATTACTATAGTCCATTATCACACTGCATTATATAACCATAGTTTAGTCGATTACCATAATCCATTATATTACTGTAGTCCATTACAGTACTATAGTCCATTTCTTTACTATAACCCATTACTATAGTCCAGTATATTACTATAGCCTATTATATTACTATTGTTAATTACAGTACTGTAGTCCATTGTATTACTGTAGTCTATAGCTATAGTCAAGTCTATTGCTATAGTGCATTATATTACCATATTCCAATATATTACTATAATTCATTTGATTACTGTTGTCCATTACTATAGACCATTATATAACTGTAGTTCATGACATTAGTATAGTACATTACATCACTATAGCCCATGATATTATAATAGTCCATTATATTATTATAGTCCATTGCATTACTGTAGTCCATATCTGTAGTCCTTTACACTGCTTTAATCCATGACCATGATCCATAATTTTGCTATAGTCTATGCCGTTTCATCAGTTGATGGGATTTTTTAATAATTCAGTTCAGGTCAAAAATGTCCTGGTATGCTGTCCAGGAGTACAGCCAAAAAATCCCTGTCCTTTCCTCTTTGACATTCGTGTTTAAGACACTGCACTTGCCCGATTCATCAATCTACTAAATAGGTTAACTACAGTGAACTACAGTGGACTGTTTCCTCCTTTTATGGCAAATTCAATGGGTTAGTTTATCCTGAACTAAACCTACATTTCAAGCACTGCTACATAAATCTGGTGCATGTTCACCCAGAATGATCCGGTATGTTCTTTGGCTGCTTTTCAACTGTGTGATCAGTCAGAAGAAATTGTGATTAAAATTAGGCTGGATTTAAATAGGATTATGTGAAAACTTAGTAGAACACACTTAATTAGACATTTCAGTTTTAAATGAAATAACAAGATGTAATCATGTGCATTTAGAATCAGTTTCAACTCTGTTATATTTAGGAATAGTGAGTAAAACAAGCCTGTATTCAGTAACAGGCTATTATAGTTATATGTATTTGAGTTTACTTTTGTTAGATGTGGTTCTTTAAGGGTAGGTCTGATCCAGTCAGTTGTATGGAAACAAACCACTGAGTTTCAGAGCTCTGTACATTTTCAGAGGGCAATGCGTCTTCAACTTCTGAATGACGTATTGTAGAAAGAGTATTAGTCAGGACTGTGCAAACAGGAGTAGCTATTGCTGCTACTGCTTACTATTGACTGTTTCTAATTTGTGTGTAATGCGCTCTAACCATTGTCGTAGAGCTGGGCGAAAAGAATGAATTGTTCTGAAACGTTTATAAACCTAATAAACTTAATTAGAGAAGATATCAAATCATTCTGTCTGAACACGCTCTCGTTCTCAGCTCTGCTCGGTCTTATTTTCGAGTCTTACGGCTTCAAAACTAAACTTCTCCTGCTCTTCGGAGGTTATTATTACTGACAATCCATACTACACAACTACAGCAAACGTGATTTCGAATAAACACAAACGCGCATTAACATTGCAGTCTAAGGCAAATAACAAGGGAGTGAAATGTTTCTCCATAAAGTCGACAAAACGTGCTCTTTTAAGCACAGCACACTTCAGTTTGAACTCATTAATACCTAAGCTTTATGTTTATTCCTTTCCAGTTGTACCTAAACGAACTAAACATGCCACATATCAATACTGCAATATTCCGCCCAACCCTCCAGAAAGTGATGAACTCTGAAGTGCCAATAAATGAATGTACATTCCTGCCGTTTACAGAGAACCGCGGGAGACCAAACCATTTAAGGGTGAATAACATTCAGGTGAGGTAAATGTATTAAATTATGCAGTTATTGTCGTTATTTATATTTAAATATATTAGATATAAGGTTTCTTCAGGGGCATGTGGAGGAGAGAGTGCGCTGTACAGGCTCGGTTCAGAGGCCGTGTGTACCGAATGCGCCGCGGACTACAGAGTGCAGGGACAGCAGCAGATCCGCCCAAGCAGAGCACGAGCTCTGACTGATCATCAGACACAAACCAATCAAGCTGAGCTCTGGAGGAAAGCCCTCTCTTATCCTCCACACTCTTCCAGAGGGCTTCAGCCAGAATCACCCGAGCACCAGCCGCCATTGGAGTGTTTAACCCATTCGTGTCCAGCGGCGAGTTTCAGTCTGATATGGAAACATGCCTCAGAGAGGGTTCCGCTCGGCCCAAAGTGACGGAACTTGTGTAGTTACAACTTAGATGATTAATGAACCGTGCATAATATTATCATTACATGTATTTTTACTGTAATACACAGTCGTGTTTTGTTAAAAGCAGTGGTCGATTGAGACAAACAGTCTGAAATTAGAAGGTAAAAATAAGCGATAGAAACTAAAGGACAAAAGCTTGAACATGTTCTTCATATTAGTACTCATGCAGGTATGCAGATGCAATATGGCATTTGTCCTTCTTAAATGCTCTAATGCGGAACATAATCACTTTAACTGAACAACATCTATTCTATTGTGTTCTGTTCTGTTCTGTTCTGTTCTGTTCTATTCTATTCTATGCAACAGTGTAGCTTTTATAAGCTCGTTTTTATCAGCGCAGAATTTCAGAGTTTCTATCGTATTTTAAGGTTTTTTTTAAGCTCTCCATGATTTAATATTTTTGTTTTAGCATAATTATCTGTAATAATGAGCCGAAGTCCTCACTGATATTGTACTACCTCTCATTTTTAGAGGGTATGTACAACAGCAGCGGCAGCCTAAGCAGTTCCATTAAACTTTCATGTTAGTCAACTGGATAGTCTGAATATAAAGATCATCAAATATTAATACTGCACCGCGACTTATGTTAAATAATAACCTCCGTGCAGCTTTATACACAAGCACAACATTAACAAACCGCAAGCTGTAGTCTTATTATTCACACTTACCACTACTTATTATTCACACTATATATATATATACATATGTGTGTGTGTGTGTGTGTGTGTTTATTGTTATAATATTTTATGTATAAGATAATTATTATGTTTGATGTTATACAAGATAAACGAATACGCTGTCAGAACATCATTAATTACAAATAAATGTGGTTCTTTTTTACCCATGAAAACGAAATTATTAACCAGCATGGGGAAAAAATGCTAACACTGTTTAGCTACAGCTCACTGCTTCATCATCTATGCCTGTACTCGTCTGAACAATCAGCTGCGCATCTGCAGTGAGTTAAAAGCCTGTAATTACTCGCGCTGGTCTACTTTAACTCATTAAGCCTGAGATGTGAAAGTGTGGAGTAAAGGTGGTACTGAATCAGAGGGCGCTCAGAACTCCACCAACTGCACCAACACCACCACCGCTGTACTGCGAGGCACCGAGGGGGGCAGAGCTCCCGTCCCGCGTGTGATGATCAGTTTATCAAGGTGTGAGATTGATGTTTATGCTTCGGTGTGGACATGCTTCTTGGTATTGACTGGCGTGCTGGTTAAACGCAGCTTGTTATTTAACTGGCGTTCAGTCAAACTGAACTGTGGCGTTCAGTACTGCACACACCCAGCACATTTCGATCTAGATTACTTTCCTTCACTCTCAGAAGAGGAAAGCTGCAATAAATAAATAAATAAATAAGTAAGTAAGTAAGCAAGTAAGTAAGTAAGTAAGTAAATAAATAAATAAATAAATAAATCTATTAAATGTTCTATTAAAATCGTAGTTTCTTTGTTCTCCAGTTCTTAGCTGGAGAAATGAGACTGTAAGGTTTAATTTGTATGTAATGTACATAGTGTAAATGTAAATAATACACTGGGACTTTTTCTTTTGCTTTTATCTATTTGTTTATGGAAGGAATAGAGCGGTTCTGAATTCTTGCTATTTGGTGTCTTGTGATGTCGCCCTGTGTTAATATTTCATATGAGGAATATTCCCAGTCTGGTGGCCTCTATAAGTGAGGGGGTTTTCTAGGCTTTGTCCCGGATTACAGGGAATGAGCTCGTCGTTATTTCTGCAACCAATTGGATCTTGAAGCCTGAAAGTGCGGTCTTAATCTTCTCCGGCCTGTTTGGCATTTTGATTGATGCTCCTGTGGCTCCATCCGCCAGGCGCTCTCTCTCTGTGTAAGCCAAATAGGGGGCAGAAAAAAGAGAAACGACTGAAGTTCAGCCTTTCTTTCTCTCTCTCTCTCCCTCTCTTTCACACACATAAGCGCTCACTGCTTTCAGGTCGGGCCGAGCGAAGACCGAGCCGCGCTTCTACACAGCTGGCTGATCACACGCTCGGCGGCGCGGAGAAACCGACGGGTCTCCGGGAGCGCGCGCCTCTCCGGACCATGGATAATATAGGAGCGCATCTGCAGCACACGCACGTGGACGCCATCAGCTTCGGGATTGACCACATTCTGAGCAATGCGGACCCGAGCAGCTGCATGATCTCTAACCCCAGAATGCAGGACCTGGACTGCGGGCTGGGGGGCATCGTCAGCACGGCGTACAACACGGTGACGGGCCACTACGGCGCCAACAACGGCGGATACGGCGGCGGCGCGTGCGGCGGCTCGTACGCCATGAGCTCAGGCATGAACATCAATGGGAACGTTAACGGCCTCAGCGCATCCGGTGTGATCCGCGTGCCGGCGCACCGGCCTCTTAACGGCATGCACGCGGGCATCGCGACCAACGGAGCCACGGCGCCCAGCAGCATGAGTGCTATGAACAACCTCACAGGACTAACGTTTCCGTGGATGGAGAGCAACAGAAGATACACCAAAGACAGGTTTACAGGTAACACCGGACAGAAAACTGACCTCAAACTGATTTCTCTACTCTAATCCAAAAAAACGGTTTACTATCACAATAACAGCACTGATACAGCATGGCCTTTCACTGTTTAGATACAGCTGATATCTCATATCCGGTTACTTTAATACGATGCTGCTATTACTGCGTCAGTATCATTTTACCAGATTTCCCCATTATTTATACAGATATTGTACATTTATGGGAAATAATATGTCATATATTTAGACTGATTATGCACTGTAAAAAGCGTTTCGTTGGTCCAATTAAAAATACTCCAATTTGTTACAAACTAATTAATTAATTAGGTTAATTCAACCTAAAAAGGACTCGAGAACGATTATTAGAGCAATATTTTTAGATTGCACTTTTTACAGTGCATTTTATCTTTCAAACATGGCTGCAAACATTATAAACACAGTTCTTTGAATTCATTATGAAACATGTTGGATTCTGTAGAACCTTGAAAAGATGGTTCTTCAAGGGTTCCTTAGTAAAGGAAATTATTTTACATAGAACATTTAACTGACATGGTTCTTCAGACTGATGGAAAATGTGCGTAGAAAATGTGTGTGTAGGTGGCTCTAGATAGAACCTGTGTGAAAATGCTTCTATATAGCACCAAAAAGGGCTCCTCCTCCTGTTTTTACTATGTCAATCTTTAAAAAAACAGGGGAACCATTTTCAAGGTTCTATATAGAACCATATACAGCGCATTTTCCTTTTATCTGAAGAACAATTTCACGATACAAAGAACCCTCTAATCATGGGTTCTATATACAACTATTTTATTCACCAAGGAACCCTTGAAGAACTTCTTCTTTTTACAGTGTGCAGCATTTTAAAGTGTACATGACTTTAAAGTGTGCAGTATTTTTACAGTGTGCAGTATTTTTACAGTGTGCAGTTTGTACTATATTAGATAATATTCTGCTGATTCTGCTTATTCTGGTTATATTATTATGGATAACATTACAGGCCTGTTGTTGGTGTGCTGTGAATAATACTCAGGCATACTCATCTGAGATTAATCTGGCCTCAGTTATCAGGTCACCAGTCAGCCTAATTAAACTGACAAGCAATTCATTTAGCACTCACGAGCCTAATTTAGGAGCAAGCCGGTCCTAAATTAGAGCACACATGCTAGAACTCCTTTATCCCGCTTCTCTACGCAGCCTGTATCTGTCTCTAACCTGAGCACATCTCCTGCACGGTGTTTGCTCTGTTTATGTTTGGTTTTGCTGGAGATCCTTCACACATGGAGCTCTACTGAGTGCCTCTCTGGTTAGGAGCGCTGCTGTCTGTATTCACTGCTTCGCTCTCTGCTGTTGCTGATTTTCTCCCGCTTGCTTTCGCCCTGTTTCCCGCTCCAGTGGCCCTCTCACCCTTCACTGTAACACGCCGTATAGGTCACCCCTACCAGAACCGCACACCCCCTAAGAAGAAGAAGCCCAGGACGTCGTTCACGCGCCTGCAGATCTGCGAGCTGGAGAAGCGCTTTCACCGCCAGAAGTACCTGGCGTCAGCAGAGAGAGCAGCTCTGGCGAAGGCACTTAAAATGACTGATGCTCAAGTCAAAACATGGTTCCAGAACAGGAGAACGAAATGGAGGTGAGGTTCTCTGCTCTAATCTGGCTCTGTGAAGAAACTCTCACATGCATGAGTAACCATAAGATCATAAGACCATCTTTTATAGCAAAACCAGAAGAAGAATCCTTTGTGGTTAATGGTTAATATCTTCTTCTTCTTTATATTATTATTATTATTATTATTATTATTATTATTATTATT
>CM067478.1:15220197-15242550 GCA_034552555.1 Semaprochilodus insignis
TATATATATATATATATATATATATATGGAGTCAGAATTGTATAAATAACATTTAATCGTTTTGTGCCTGTAAAGCTACATTACATAAAGTTATTACATGAAATGGTTTATAAATGCGCTACATGGCCCCTCAGACATTGTATTAGCATAGTTTTCCATCCTTAAAATGGTTTTATCCTATTTGCAAAAAGGTAAACAAAGAAAACTAATTTTCTGTTGAACGCCATTTTCTCATTAGAAACGTGACATATAGAAACTCATAAGGCGGGAATGTGTATACAATGGTGGTTTTGGGCAGTAATTAACGCCGTTTTATCCTTATGAATATTACAGAACCTATAAGACGTGGTGGTTTTGGATAGTAAATAAAATGGCTAGAACTGCCTTTCAGACGTGGTGTCGTCTGGTTCCTATCACCACCACTGTTCAGATGATCTGTGTCAGCCTAAAAGTATCTACATGAATCATTTCACATCAAACCACCTCAATGACTTTTACCTCCCAGCGACTGAATTATGCAGGTATTTGGACTAATCGCTGGAATTCCCCCCAGCTTTACTATCTCACCGTCATTCAGTAGCCCGTGTGTTTGACCGCAGCTTTCATTCATTCGTTCATTTTCTATTAAAATCAAGAAATTAACATTTCAAAACATTAACTGAACAAGTCCCAACTGTTTTGAATTGGTGCTGAATTTAAACCATTGACATTTCGGTGAATAGCGTCTTTAAGAGTCTATGGCGGCACTACTGTTAAATCTTTGCTGCACGTGTACAGTGAAAAAACATTTTCCCCTTCTTTTTGCCGCCCGTGTTTCAGAAGACAGACAGCTGAAGAAAGAGAGGCCGAACGACAGCAGGCCAACCGCCTCCTGATGCAGCTCCAGCAAGAGGCCTTTCAAAAGACTCTAAACCAGCCCGTCAGCCCAGACCCCATCTGCCTGCACAACAGCTCTCTGTTCGCCCTGCACAACCTGCAGCCATGGACTGAGAACACCGGCAAGATCAGCAACGTCTCCAACTGCGACTAGCACTAGCTCTTTTACATGTCCACATCAAAGCCCCCCAGTGCTGAATTCACTTCCGACTGGACGCAGACGAGCTCTCCGCGAGTTCATTCAGCGCTGAAGATTCTGCTGGGTTTGTAGGCTAGGATTTAATAGCATACGCACCTCACGTTCTCACCACACAGACCTGTTACAAGGAAACAGGAATCAGCTCTCGTATTTATTTCACAGCTCAGTCCTGTTTTTGAACTAGCACCCATATAGACCTCCAAACCTCCAGAGGTGAAAACGTGCTTCAGGTCCAAGGAAGAGTAAGCACAGTAGGCCCTGACACGTGACGGAAACTGGAGAAACACGCTCGCCAACTGCTGTAGTCTAATAAGGATTGCATTAGTGCATTCACACATGCACAGTATTAAATACAGCACATTTATACACGCTCTTCCCGTCTACCACGATTAAAGCAGATCAGAATCGTCCAAGCTGGACTTTCTTTATTAACGATAGGAAGCATTGGGATTTGCAGCGTCTGGATTTGTTTAGATCATTAGGCTAAGCAGAAAGTACGTCTACTTAGCCCATCACACCTAAAAAAGATAGTTCTTTAGTTCAAGGATTCTTTAGTAAAGGTAACCACTTTAATGGTTCTTGGATGGCAAAATGTCCATTCAGACTGATGGAGAATGTGTTGAATATGGTTCTATATAGAAAATAGCTTTATAGTGCAGCAAATAGGTTCTGCAGTTGATATGACATCAAGCTTTGTGCTACACAAAATAATTTTCAAAAGGTGTTATTTAGAACCATATTCAGCATATGGTCTTTAAGTCTAAAGAACCATTCCACCTTGCAAATAACCATTTAGGCATGTAAATACATTTTAGATGGAACCTTTTAGATTTTTTTTTCTATATCATAGTAAAAAAGGGTTCTGCCTATAAAAATAGCATAACCCTTTTTGGTGCTATATAGAATCATTTTCAAAAAAGGTTCTACATAATATCCAAGACACAAGGCATCCTCCATTATTCTGAAGAACCATTTCACCATGCAAAAATACATTTAAACAATAATTATGCATAGAACTCTGGAAATGGTTCGATATTGCAGCAAAAAGAGTTCTACTATTGTTACTATGTCAAGCTTGCCATGATGGCTGAATCCATTTCAGTGTTACATAGAACCATTTTTAAAAAAAGGTTCTATATAGAACAACGTACAACACATTCTCCAACAGTCTAAAGAACCATTTCAACGGTTCCAATGAGCAAATGGCTGCAAATGCAATGAGTGCAATGAGCCATTTAAGCATGCAAATGATTCCTTGAGTGTTTATGGTTCTATACAGAACCCTTGTCTTACCTACCAAACCTTTAAAGAGTCATATTTTTGAGAGTGGAGTGTAGTTTCAAGCACTTATTATGCAGGCAGGCAGGTTACGTCACCTACAACCTCCTTACCAAATTAATCACATATCTATTCTTTTCCCACCATACATATATATATATATATATATATATATATATATATGTGTGTGTTCTAATTTATGTTAAATTCAACTCATATCTTTTAATTTAATCTAACTATATTCAAAACAAGGCACAGGAGGATCAGTTCAAGCCTATAGGAGCCTTAACGCCTCAAACTATAGACATATTTTTCTTCACCTGTTTTACAACCTGGACTAAGGTTTGAACTATAGTCCCAGTTTTCAGAGGCTGAATAAGTGAGATTGTATCTTCCCTCAGTAATCACCTTTTCACCGTAACTGCCCAGTCATCCACTCTCTTTAGTGCTCTTATCACCATATGAGGCTGATGGTTTATGTTGCAGAGGAACTATGGCAACCCACCGTAGTCAAATGAGATGGATAGCAGGCAGATATGTGATGGATTTCCTCTCAGAGTGAATGACTGCTTGGGTTTCATGATAAATGTATGTTCTCCTCATTGTATGGGGAGTGCCACAGCATGGTTGTGATATTAACTATGTGCAGATGTGAGAGTGTGTCTGAAACTAACCAGGAGCTCTTTCCGTTACTGCACTAGAGGAATGTAGGATTAAGTTTCATCAGCACTTTCCAAATATGATATTGCATTACACAAGTGTCCATTTAAATTTTCCAGAATTATAAGAGATGGGGAGCATTCTGGCATTTTCAAAAGCTCTTATACCCGAGGGAGAAATAAGATAAAATGATATTTCCATAAAGGAGTAAAGTCTGCTTTGAAAGCTTTTATAAACCTTTTTAAGAGACCCACTTTCTTCATGAACGATGGCAAAAATACTGACACAATTACTCATCTGCAAATGTCTTCTTCTACTTTTCTCTTATTATTTCCTGTAAGCAGATAATGTAAATGTACTGGACATGAACATTGTTGTTATAGCTACATTTCAGCTTTACTACCCTGCTTACCAAGCAGCCATTAGAGAATGGGAAGTATACTGTATATAGACCTAATGCACAGTGTTTATATTTGTTACTTTGTAATATCAGAGTTCATGACATAAATATATGTACATGACCGCCATGAACATGAGAGAAGTAGGCTAGAGGCATTTCACCATATGCAAACAGCTATTTTAGTTTGTGCCAAAAGCATTTTGATGTTTTGTTCCCTGTTAAGAGCAACGTTGCTGTTTCTTCAGAACAGCTGTAAATGTTTGTAAGGATGCACCGATCCGATATTAGGATCGGATATCGGCTCCGATATGAATTATAGCAGCTGGATTGGGTATCGGATAATTAGATGTACTTTCACAGCTCAGCGAGGATCGAACGTGGTCGCTGTGATCACAGACCAGCGCGCTACAAAGTGAGCCAACAGTTACCCAGCAGAGCGGACTCAGTGTTCAGAGGAAAAACTGGCGCGATCAACGGCGCAACATAAATGATTTCCTCAAACTAAGAGGAACGTCACAATGAAAAATGAAACCTTCCTTAAGCCCGAGCCGAAAACAGTTATTTCTCGGCACTTCAGCGGCGCTAGCGCGCTCTGAAGAGGGGGAGAAGCAACCTGCCTCGAGAGGCTCGAAGCCTTTTACCTGCTAGTCACAAGTGCACGTGGCACCGTGAACTCAAGACTAAGCAGACAAGGGCCAGCACTCTCACGCTTAAGTAGCCTGAGCTGCAGGTGTTGATTGCTCATTGGTTGCCCTTTGTCTCCCCCGAGTGGCCGGAGGTGGATCTGCAGGAACCCTAGACCTTACAGTAGACTTGACTTACGAACATGAACAACAACATGGAGCGAGCCGGAGAGTAAGCTGTATGAATAAGCTTAGTAAAGTATTGTTTATGTCAATCCTGGTGTCTTACGTCGCTCCAACATGGTGAAGTATACGGTTTATTCATTCAAAAATGGTATCGGATCGATATCGGGTACCGGCAGGTATGCAAAGATTATGTATCGGAGCTGGTATCGGAACTGGAAAAGCTGGATTGGTGCATCCCTAGTTTGTACGCTGTTGCTAAGAGAAGTGTTGATAATACTTCATTATCCAGAGTTAGGCTAATAAAATACTGTATAATCTACAATACTGCTAAGACGGGATTCATTAAAATTCTGTGACATATGTGTTCTAATGAAGGCATATCACCAGTCTTTTGCATTTATACGTTTTCATAGTGCCCAGCATGCAGCCTGTTTCTGCTATATTGTTTTTGTTTAATTAAACGTCCAGTAATTATTCCTTATTTCTTTTTATGAAAAGTTTGAAATGATCATGTTAAAATGTTCACAGCTAATAAACATCATGATTATTATTGTTAATGGCTATTTATTTTCTAAACTATAATATCCTTCCATGGTATACTCCTCATTACAAATGTCCAGTATACTGGACATTTTTTCCCAGGTATTGTAGCTCTACAGAAGCAGGTACATTACCCCACTTAAATGTTACGTGTTTCTAGAGCTCAGACTTTCTATTGGCGGATCATTCAATGCATCTGGTCTTCTTTTGCCTAATACAAAAACAATTATGGCAGTTTGAGAGACAGATGCTCACCATCTTCAAGACCAAATCAAACACTGTTTCTGATTGAAGCTGTATTTATTTCAGAAATGTCCCTGTATGTATGTCAGTTTAGAAGCTTCCTCTTGTGAAAGTAAAAAACAAAATATTAGATTATTATTCCTACATACACAAACTGTGAGATAAAGTTTAATGTCCAGTGTAGTGAATGGTGCTTTGATTAGTTTAATAGATTTCTTTGTTTATTTAATTAAAAGTCGATTATAATGTATATTTTAGTGAATTTCACTGTCCATTATACTGGACATTGAAATTAGGCTACAATTTGAAGATATTTGAATATATTTATTGTCTTTGAGATAACAGACCCAAATGACATGTTTCAGATAGAATTCTCTGAACACACATACTGGACATACTGGACACTACATACTGGAAACTGAGCTTTCCCAGTAAACAAAAAAATATATGATTCATGTGATATGCAATTTAGCATGTAGCAGAGAACATGTTTGGTAACAAAAACTAGTTTGTTTTTAATGTAGATAGATAGATAGATAGATAGATAGATAGATAGATAGATAGATAGATAGATAGATAGATAGATACTTTATTGATCCCGAAGGAAATTTAGCAATTTAGTCCAATCTTAGGACTAAAAAGGGTATAGAATTCCCAATATAGACACTATATGTAAGGGAGAAAGAGCGAGATATAAAGAATTACTGAAAAAGAAAATATAAAATTATTAGAGAGAATTATAAAATACCTCTTTTGTTGTTGCTGTTAATTCTACACTGAAAATGTGAGTAAATTCTAGCCTTTCACTGAGGAAATTATTCAAAGAAAATGTCTAAAATATTGGTACGTTGGTATCCATACTACAATCTTTAGGAATTTTCAAATGGTTTTCCACATGGAAAAAAAATATTGAGCTTCAGTCTTAAAAAGGTGGTTCTTCAAGGGCAATGTAAAAGACAATGGTTCTATACAGAACCATTTATATGTAGCATGCAGACAGTTCTTTGGGTGTTCATGATTCAATAAAGCACCACTGTCTTTACTAAAGAATCTTTGAAGACCCATCTTTGTTGAGAGTATAACTTTATAGCTCTCATTTATCCATATATCATTTTAACATGATAAAAACCATGGAACACTGAAATGACCTGAGACAAAAGATTGCAGATGTTCATTAGAGATGCTATTGCTACACAGATAACATAAATATTAAAACAATAATTAAGCGACACAAAGAGATAGAGCTGATGAAACTACTGCAAGAGGTGGAAACATGTATTTTGCCCCATGCAAAGTGAGGAAGATGGTTTGCAACTCCTGAGGTTCACAACTCTCCAAAAACTCCAAGATGCCATTGCAAAACCACAAACAGTTTGCCAGAAGAAAGGTTCTACTGTAGTCAAACCACAAATGTAGGCCCTTGCTGTTTACTAAACATCACTATCACCTTTGATTGGAACCTGTTTCTGTGGTCAGATGAGACTCAAAAGAGCTTTTTGGTAACAGACACCAGTGGCGGATTTGAAAAGAGCCAAGCTTTTACAAAAAAATCTGTGCTGTTAAATATGATGGTGGATCACTAATGTGTGGCTGTTTTAATGCCATACCATGAGAATATTGGTCCATGTCAAAATAGGTTCCATTAATCATAAGTACATTACTAGACACAAAATTAAATAAAAAAATATTAACAACTATATGCATGATATTAAAATTAAAGAACTAAATATAGTGATGCTGTTATAGTGCAAGGAAAAGAATACAAGCCAAACAAACAGCACTGACTAAAAGATAATAAAACTGCAGCATTGTGTATAGAGTTACTCAGTGACAGCTGATGTACAATTAGACACAAGACTTTAGTTGTAGCTTTAGTTGTAAAGTGACAGCAGTATTGTGTGAGAGCGAGCTGGAGGTGGTTCAGTAGCCTTATAGTCCAGTACATTGTAAACGTGTTTTTAAAGCATAATTCATTTGAGGCAACGGATTACCTCAAATGATTTGATTAAACTTTACTTAGGGTTAATTAAGGTTTACAGTGTAAGTTACGTTTACTCAACTCATTTGAGGTAATCCATTCCCATTTAAACTCATTATTTTTGTTCACTGAATTAGAGTTCACTGAGTTAAATACACTTAAACTATTAAGTTTAACAAACAAATTATAAATATACATCACACAGACTGTACAGAGTGATTGTTTGAAGAACTATATCAGTATTTTTTTCTTTGATTTTCACAACAGTGATATAATAGTAAGGATTACAAACTAAGAAGGAAAAGAAAACTTTTAGAGTCTTCTACATTCTCTAATAACTACATGCTCTAATACCACTGTTAGAGTAGACAGTAGAATTGGCAGGAATTGTTGTCTTGTTTCAACTACTCAGCAGAGTCACTAAAGCACATTCATGGTTAGGACACCCAAAACATGTAAAGTGCATTCAAAGTTATAACATGTGAATATATGACATTAAAGTGCAAATTAACATCAGGATTTTCAGTGTACCACCTACCTAATGGCAGATACCTGATGGAGAACAGACTGTGTGTTTGGTTATTGGGCATTATGAGGGAATGTCCTGCAAGGTTGATGACCTATATTGTTCTCACTACTCTGGGTCATTATAAATATAACATCCCAACATAGTTGTTTATTTCCTACATTGTAAAATGATTGATTTATAAAGTTTTACAGGGAATGGACGCATTATAATGAATTGTTAGTTTATAATTTAGGTTGATTTATTCACTTAGCTGTTTTCATAAAAATATCAAGCCATTTAAGTATGTTCAAGAATTGTTGTCCACTCTGACATGGGATAATTTTCCCATTAAGAATGTGACCTTTAACATCAGTGACATCACAAACTTCATGTTGTTTTACCTGTAATAAACTGAATGAACCTTCTGCATGGTCAGTAACAGCATGAGCTGATTTCACCTCATACTTCTCACATTGTTTCCATGATCTGCTCAAATAAATTAAAATAATCTGAAATAAAAATAAATTGGAAAAACTAATTTCTGTCTATAAAACAACACAAGCTCATCTTGACTGCAGGTCTGTAGGTCTACCGTGTGTTCATCAAAGCTAACATTAGCTAAAATTGTCCACCCTGTCAGTGTCCATCCTATCGTATATCCTATAGAATGGCAGAATGGATATGACTGACTATATAGTTTCAAGAATACTGAAAAATAATTTATATATGTTGTGTTTGTCCCATGAATTATGAGGTCCTAAAGTGATACTGATGATGATCCACCTGCATCTGAACAGCTGAATGAAACCTCCTCCCCTACCTATTTTCCCTGATTTCACCTGATCTGTATTACACAGCTTAAATGTATTGTCAGAGCTGATGAGCATGTGAATCCACAAAATCTCCAGATCAGGCAAAATAATTCAGCTACTTGATTGTTATTATGGCCAT
Organism: Semaprochilodus insignis; assembly: GCA_034552555.1. NCBI lineage: Eukaryota > Metazoa > Chordata > Actinopteri > Characiformes > Prochilodontidae > Semaprochilodus > Semaprochilodus insignis. The sequence goes on from CM067478.1 coordinate 15,228,640, forward strand.
TTGGTTAGTGATGGGCAGGCCTCACAATCATGATGGTGTGGAGAGACCAGGTGAAGTTGCTAACTCTTTACACAACTCTTTTTGATATGGGGGTAAATGGGGGTATCCCTTGTAAATGGTTGTATCCCCTATAGTCAGTGATTACTCCCTCTATCTTGCTGAGGTTGAAAGAGATTGTTGTCATAGCACCACAGACATAGCACTGATCTCCTCTCTGTAGGCTGTGTGTATTTCTGTATGTGATGAGATGTGACCAGGCTGGGTTGTCATCAGTAAACTGGTAAATGACACTGTACATGAACACATCATTGAAAAGCACCCATGCTCAGAGTCAGTGTGGAGGAAATGAGCTTACACAAAACACTAGAGAGTAAATATAAACACTGACTTTCAGTTTCCCAGACAGAGATTAAGCCCACACACCTCAAAATGTTCTTCAAGTGTTCTTTAGCAAATAACAATGTTCTATATACTATGTGCTATCAGCACTGTATGTACTATGAGCACCCAAAGAACCCTTTGCATGTTTAAAGGGTTATTTTATTATTAAAGGGGTCTGCAGATTAATGAAGAATGTATTGTTTAGGGTTCTATATAGCACTAAAAAGAACCCTTGAAGAGCCAGCTTTTATACATATAGTCATATAGGCTACATTTTCTTTTGGATGGAAAATCTGCATTCAAAATACTGTGTAGTCCAGTTAGACTTGCTAGACATAATAATGTTTTTGCTAGGAAACCACCACTGAATATTCAGTAAATAATAGTTTATTCATTGGGAAATGTAACTGAACTAGCAATTTCATGATTGAATAACAGGGAAATAAGAGTCTGCACCAGTGTAGTATGAGGACAAGCAAGAACAAGAACATTTTTTATTTTTTCACTGTAAGATCGTGCTGATGAATTACTACAAAGACATATCCGTAGTCCTATATCACTTATCTAGAAGGTTTTAAGTTGCTATGTGAAATGCATATAGTTATCATTTATGTTCTAACATTGGTGAAAAGTTAAACATGTATAGAACAGTAAAGGCTGAGGAATATTTCATTTTATTTTTATTTCATTTATTTTTATTTAACCTGAAAAGCCACATGCTCTTAAACTATGATTGTTATTAACATTATCTAGATAAATTGGACATGTGCATGGGTGCATTTCAGATTTTAAAAAAATCTATAACTGATGCTGATGATGTCAAGATTTGTTTTCTTTGCTTGGATGCAGAAACTTCTGTGAGACGTGAAGCACATTACTAATAATAAATCATTTTAATTTTAAATAATAAAATAAAATAAAATTATCGTCTTACATTTATGAAAGTTAAAGGCATAAAATGTTAATAACATTTTCCATTATACGTGTTTCCGTGTTAAACAAGACCGTCTGCTTCTTTGCATTCTGGCAGTTTGAGAAATTAACTGGACTCCCGGCTCGATCGCGTCGCTGAGATGATGACGCGCATCCAACGTCATTTTAAGTTGTCCGTGTAGCGTGCAGTTGTGTAAGTGTCCGTGTAGCAGGTTGGAGCTCCGGAATGTCATTTTTACGCCTTTGGTCTTTTAACACGCGATGCTTAATAAAGAATGCATTACTGCAGGAGTCGGTAACAGGTAACTAACTCATTAAGCTGGTTTATCAGGCCTGTTTTAATTAGTTCCTTAAGCTGAAGTGAGAGACGACAGTCATCTCTGAAGCTAAGCTAGTTAACCCAGAGCTAGACTCACGTTGATGTAATGTTGATATTGTAGACAGTGGTTAATTGCTGATGTTGGAAAACGTGGCTAGAGCATTGACTGGTCTGTGCAGTGTTGTTGTGGTTGGTGTTATTGCAGCTTGCTCCAGGAGAGCCGGGTATTCAGCCGGAGGAGCGGTGAAGGATAAGGAGCCTCTCCGCAAAGCAAAAACACCACAGGGGAGGTTCGACACTGAAGACAAGAACTCAGAAACCAAAGACGTCCTTGAAAGTAGGTCATCAGTGCAATATCACGATTAACGGTCTAACATTACTACGTATGCACCGCGTGTATAAATCTTGTAAACCACAATATGAGTTCACTTTTATTCAGCTTTACTGTCGACATTAATACCACCCTGCTAATAAAGCACTGTGATAACCATCACGAGTAAAAGTTGCTGTACTTTCTGACGGGAATTATAGTGGATCTGAAATGAGTCCCAGAACACCTGTTGAACCGTTATAATTCTTTACATCTGCGCAGTGTTTTCCTTCCTCCCAACACACCTGATCCAAACAGTCAGCTCAGGACTGAATACCATTAGTGGCTATTGGGTATCACTAGGAATCAACAAAAACCTCTATGATTTGTTTTGAGCGGGGCAGTACACTGTAACACATTGGTCTCCGAACATAATTCTGTAGAGATACTTTTCAACTTGTATCCGATAAAGTTCCCTGCCCCTTACATAACTCCTAATATGTGATCCAGTCAGTTAACAATTTGGGAGGGGTTGATCACCTGAAGCAGGTGTGGCACATTTTGGTTTGGTCTAGGCTCTACTGGAAAATACTAGCAGATGTTAGTTTGGTGGTTCAACTCATTTGTTACTTTAGTTGAGGCTGGACTCTGGTCCTCAGCTCCTCAGGCCCAAGTGGATATAGAAAGAGTTAGCAGAATGCCCTCTACAACATAATGGAATTATCGGGCCCACTAACTGTTGGGCTCTGTTAGCATTTAAGCTGTCCGCTTGGCGTACGGCTTGGTGTACACAAGCACATGTTGAGAATATGGAGAAGATTCATATGTCCAGACCACTTTTTCCCTCAAATGAATTCTCAAATGTGCATTTGTCTTTGTAATAACAGGGTTTAGGCACAGCAACTCTATTGTATCCTTCAATGTGTAGTTGTGGACAAATTTTGTGTTGATGCCTACTGCACTGCCATTCTCAGTCACCTGAACAGTTGTCTTGTGTGTACTTTCCACATTTTTCACGCTGTTCACGGGTATCTTATCGATAGACTTAAAAGCAGGTGTCATTTTAGTCACTGTTACTACTCAAACACACAAAAATGAACCCTCTTTTAAAGTCACTTAGAGCTTTTTTTCTTTTGTCATCTTGATTCAGAATGTGCTTGGCTGTGCCTGCTGAACAGAGCATAGTGGGCTATTAATTATGATTTTGTCATGTAGTGTACCTGTCTGAGTTTTATCCTGTAATATGCCATATGTATAATTTTATAGATACATAGATGTATGTATAATAAATGTGAAGATATCTGAGAGTGTAGTGTGTGCTAAAGGGTAGAGGTAGTAGACTTCAAGTTGTTACCAGTGACAGTCTAAGTGTAATAATTATAAAATGCATGTAGTTGATCATTACTATGTTTTTTTTTTTTTTTCCCCTCCCCACCCCTAAACAGAGTTTCCAGATGATGTGAACCCACACACGAAAGAGAAAGGTGGCCCCAGAGGCCCTGAGCCAACACGGTATGGAGACTGGGAGAGAAAGGGACGTTGTATTGACTTTTAGGTGATTTATTTTTAATGTATTTGAGATGACATTGTTCATCTCATTGGATGATTATTGTAAAATTAAGTATTGAGGAGGTGAGCCAACTTACTCAGTAGTACACATTGACAAGATGCTTCCTTTACGTCTGTAATTACATTTTTGTTAAATACTTATTTTTGTAAAAAGAAAAAGTAGACTTTGTGTACCATTAAATTATGTCCATATAAACAAATTAAAACATATGAAGAAAATAAGTGTTTTTCATGTCTGTGTGGTTTCTACCTAATAAAACAAATCTGCCAAAGGCTTTATTTAATGCTGTTGCACATTCACCAGTTTATTCTTATCTTTTCTGTAATGATTATACTGTAGCCACATTATATATTGGCCACATTATGGAGTTGTGGAATAACAAATTTGGTAGCTTAATATGGAACTGTTTTATGTTCAGTTTTTTTCTCTGTTATGAGGGTAGTAATTATAGCTCAGCGGTTGGTGTAGCTCAGCGGATAACACCACTACCCACCAGGGAGCCACCACCACATGTGGGAGACTGGGGTTCGAATCCTGGTATGGGTGACTATGCTGTGCTACACCAATAAGAGTCCTTGGGCAAGATTCCTAACATGCACTGGCCTACCTGTAATATGATTAACCTTGTAAGTCGCTCTGGACAAGAGCGTCAGCTAAATGCCGTAAAATAGTAATTGTTTGAGATTGTTTTGGTACTGGCATTTAAATATGACCATGCACTCTCAAGTCATCTAGCATACACTCTACACTCTCCAGAAGTAACAGGTGCTCGATCTAATTAGTGAATTCAGCTACTTTAAAGTATACCTATTGATGGTTTAGTTAACTGTACACAAACAGCTTGTAGGATTTCCATAGAAAAGCATTGCCAAAAGACTGGGATGCTTTGGAGCAGCTGCACATAAGCCTTTGATCACTATGCTCAATGCAAGCACTGATTAGGAGGGTTTAAATCTCAAAGCCCATCACTTTGGGCTGTGGAGCATTCTCTGGAGTGAGGGGCCACCATTAAGTACCCTGGGAATGAATTTGAGTCCTGTTTTGTGAGCAGACATCAGCATCTGAGTCCACAATGTATAGATAAATGCAATCAAATCCTTACCACAGTTTTGCAGCATCATGCGTAAAGCCTTGACAGAAAAGTGAAGCAAAAGAGAGGAATCTCACTGTTAATACATTTGATTCAGAAGAAACGTCAGGTCTAACTGTATCTGCAAACTTTACGGTGTATTTTGTTGCTTGTAGCACTGGTCCTGTAGAATAGAGGACTGCTTTCTGTTACCCTTTATGAAAATAAATATACAAATGCTTACAGATGTTTGTTGATCTAAAGTGTAGGTCAGAGAGCTGTGCTATACGTTGCTGGTACAACCATCATACATTGGTAGTTGTGCAGTATGTCCATGTGAATGTTTTCAGACATCAGAGTTATAGTACTGATGCAGCCCATTGGATGAGTGCACGTCTACAAGATTATACCACATATCCAGTGGTCTTACTGTTACTGGTGTGGGTAGACAAGTTGCTGCTAGGTGTGATAACGGGAACACGCGCGTCATTGACATTCTAAACCTGTTTTGTTTTTACGTCAGAACAGCGGACCAATCACTGAGAAGCACAGCAACGCTTCCCTACGATGACGTAAAACCACGGTGATTTTATTTAATTCACAGTTATTCAATGTATGTGGATTATTTTTAGTAGTAATAAAATACATTTATTAAACTCCTGGGGTAGTAGTAAATATGTATTCATATATGTTACTTTATTAAAACAACACTTCATTCATACGATGATCGCTTCCGTTTCCGGGTAGTCGCTTCAATCTGCCATATTCCGTCGATTTCTCGCAACCGGGACTTCAGCAGCGCCTTTCTGTACGTTGTACGGGCTCTTTCCCGGGGGATGGTCTTCCATTTAACACTGATAAAATAGACAGAGAGACGCAGGGAAAGGCTGGTGATTCTGTGAGGAAGCGTTAGAGACAGAAAGGCAGAAATGACGACGCGTTCGGAGAGGGAGAAGGCTCAGAAACTGAATGAGCAGCATCAGGCCATCCTGTCCAAAATGCTCCGGGAGGAGGACAACAAATACTGCGCCGACTGCGAGGCGAAAGGTAAGCGCTGCTGCCGAGGAGTCAGCGGTATGTGTCCGCGCTGTGGGAATTAAATGAACGTCTCGGTGTCAGTCGGCGGTTTGGTGCCGCATTAGCTTACGTAGTCATTGACTCTCGGTTTAGCGCTAGTCGGTTAGCCAGCCAGCTAACAGCCGTGTCTCAGCGGGCTAGCAGTGCTAAAGGCGGCTAGCGAGCCGTCGGTGTGTTAATACAGGGAGAGAGGGAAAGAGGGGAGTGCAGCCCGTCAGTCTGTGGAGTGCCCTTGAACGATGAGTTATAATTTATGCATGAATGGAAAACGTGTCTGGAAGTGATAATTAGACTATCCGTCTACCATTATATTGAGCATTCATTTAAAGTGAAACCTTCCTCACTGACAACAAGTGATGTGTTAACCTACAAACCACATCTGGCAGTGACCCCTCGGCGTTAATATGTTACTAATGATATGATGTGAAAACTGTAGCATCCGGTATACGAACACAGTTTAGTCGACCCAAAACTCACGTGAAAATTTAGACAGTGGTTGCAGTTGACAGATACTGGTACCGTTAAGTACTTTCACTAATCGCAGAGACTTTCATTCCAGCTCGCAGTTTGCTGCTACTATCAGTATTAGGGATCTTGTGAATAGTGCTAGTTTATTTAGAGGAAGCGTAAGATGACTCATCTGTGATGCTCCTAACTTCTCAGGTGCATGCAGGCAGGCTCCGAGTTCTCTCTGGTTGAGCTGGTTGAGGGATCTTGGGTAACATGGGATTTCATGAATATTTCATTGTGGAACTTCAGTCCTGAAAGAGCAGATTTGTTTTGTTTTCGTGGGCTCGCTTGTTGAGGAACAGAAAAAGAATAGAGTGTAAGCTCCTGGGTCACTTCCTGTAGTTTGTTTTTCAGTTAGGTTTTGGTTTAGTTTGGAGTCATCAGGAAACAGTATCTACAGTACTTTGTATATTGACAGTTTTCTTTTTAAATAACCCTAGTTTTGCACAAAAAATAAATTACAGCTTCACCTTTATCCTAGTATATTAACTACATTTAAAACAGTACTGCTTTGGAGGGTATCCCCGAGGTGTTCAATCAACCAAAACAGAATTTGGTTTTTATTTAATTTTTTTCTTTTTAAATCTCTGCTCTTTCCAGCATCATGTTCAGCAGAAGAACAGTTCACGGCGCTCCAGGTCTTATCACAGGGTAATGTTAACTTCGATCATTGACCAAAATGCATCGTTAAATCACACTGCCACACTCGACCAGCCGAATATGACCGATGGTCTCGTTAGCACTCAGTTAGCTCAGATGCATGACGCAGGATTTCATGCATGATCTATAGTAGGGATGGAAGGAAATCAATACAGCATAGTGTCACAATATAATCAGTATTTTATCATAGAAATGTACAGTCAGATTTTAATTACAGTGTTAGTCAGAATGTCTGCTCCACAGTCCCCTGTTGCTGCAATAAAAATGATAGTGATGAACAGACTGAAAACTTTCTCATTAGCTCAAACAGATGCTGACAAAATTTGCAGTTGAATAGATAATTAATCATGTTAACACAATATACATCATCACGGTACTCCGCATAACGTTTTTTTTTATTTTTTTTATTTTACCAATATCATGTCATTATTTAAATATGGTGATAATACCATATCTTGGGCCATTGGAGATTCCCTTCCCTAGTCTTGAGATTATCAGTTAACAGCCCCATTAAGCTATGTTTCAACCTGTGTTCAAGCAGATGTGCATTGGTTGTAAAGGTAGAACATGCTCCGTTGCTTGTTTCTGCTTGTGTGTTCTGAGACACTGAAATCTTGAAACTTTGTGTCAGTTATTCTGTAAATGTGAGCGAGATGTTTGCATTCTCATTTCCTCACTTGCCTCACTTTTTTTTGTTTGCTTCCTCCATTTTCTTAGAACATCATTTGTTGAGAAGCAGAGCGGCGTGGGACTGGGCTTAAGTTTAGATGATTTTAGCTGATTCCTCATAGCACCTTTATAGGCATCTCTCTCTCTCTCTCTCTCTCTCTCTCTCTCTCTCTCTCTCTTTTTTTTTTCTCTTTATTTTTTTATTTTTTATTTATTTATTTTTTTTAAAATGTTTTTCTCATTATTTGTGATTATGGTACAGTGTCACAGGCCTCTAAATTCACGTGGTGTTGTCCCACTGTTAATCTCTTTAAAGCATTCCTGGCTGTAAATTCAGTTTAGTTGTACTGAAGCCTAATTTATGACATTCAGCAGTTCACCCTTATAATTGGGTCTGTGTTATAGACAGGGTCTCTCACTACTGTAGTATTTGAGAGAGAGAGAGAGCAATGTGGTGAGCTAAGTTCTATGATGAGTTCCAGGACCAGTTCACTGTTTACTCAGTAAAGAAGTGTTGCTGTAATTTGGTGAGTTTTCTCTGCAAGTAGAAATCACTGGCTCTTTCAGCTCACCTGCTGCATCAGATACAGACCGCCAATTTCCATCTCTGGTTTCTGTTGTGTCCAACAAAGAGGAAACAAATTCTTTGGTTTCTGTAGTGTAGTCATGCATTGTCCTATCTTCCCGTCCCAAGGCCGATATGTGTGTGCAAAACCTGAAGTGGCTAAGTGTGCCATGTGCACCGTAAGCCTAAAGAAGTCCTCTATATAGACGTAGCGACTATCGTTAATTATAGCCTCTGCGGCCAGGTAAGCAGTATTCTCTCTGGTCAGACTGGTTAGCATATCATGTGTAAACACCTGCTGATACTGGCTGTTTGTTGAGATTGAGCTTACTGTGTGGTGGACTGATTACTGGCTTAAAGCAGGAAAGACAGGCTGACATGCACTGCTGTCTGCCAGATAAACCGAGAAGGGTGTATGGCATTAGCAGAGTTGGGTGGGTTGTGTTTCGTGGATGTGATGAGATCTGACACAGTGAACAGCCATACATGACTGAGCACAGTGGATCTGTTTTTAATACAAACTCATATACAAAAGTATGCAGACATCCCTCTTAATTGGTTTCAGGTCAGAACTGTGTGTCAGGAGGGTCATGAATTGGGTTCCCATGGTCGAGCAGCTGTATACAGTCCTAAGATCACTATGTGCAATGCCAGTGTGTCTGGAGTTGCCAGCTAGGGTGGTGTAAAGCACTGAACTCTGGAGGTATTCTCTAAAGTACCTGGCAGTCTGATGGACGGATCTGGGCTTTGAGTTTTAGATGGATAAAGGTCTGGGCCTGATTTTCAGCAATTATTTAATTCTTTAGCACATAAAAACATTTGGCACAATTGCATGCTTAAAGAAAATTGTGCCCACAGTTTAGAGAAGGCCTTTTCCTGTTCCAGCATGAGTGTGACCCCATTCCCAAAGCAATGTCCATACAGACATGATTCAACGAGTTTGGTCTGGAGGAACTCCAGTGGCTTGCACAGAGCACTGACCTCAGTCCCATGAAACCTCTGGGATCAATTGCAGCGTTAATTGCATGCTAGATCTTTATGTCCAACATTATTGTTTGAACTTACAAATGCTGTTTTAACTGAATGGGCACACATTCCTTGAGGAAAGCCTCCCCAGAAGAGTGGGGAGAGCTGATAAAGCCACCAAAAGAGGACAACTCCGTATTAATTGCCATGTTTTTGGATATAGGTTGTTCGGCAAGCTCATATAGGTGGGATAATCAGGTATCCACATACATTTGGACTTATACTTTGTACATATTCAGACACACACTAGAAGACCAGTGAGTTGTCAGTGAGTGCCACCTTTGTTCAATTACGTGCGCACCAGTTTTGGTATGATAGGAATGCAAACCATAAACTTCTACTTTATTCTTTTTTTCTTGGTCTTCTTAATTTTCTATGCATGCCCAAACTTACTTGTAGGCTCTTGGTTTTGCCTTGTCCTCTAATGGGTGTCCCTGCAAGTGTGACTCACAGGTTACATCACAGGTGGTCCCTGCCTTAGGCTCTCACTACTCCTGTCACATGCCTGTTGCCTAGCAATTAGTATAAGCCCTGTATCGCTGTGGGGCAGTTGTGTTAGTGTAGGGGGTTGCTAAATGATTATAATAAGGTCATGCATTCAGGAAAAACTGGATTGCCTACACCTACACCAGTCTAAATATGCTGCTTAATTTTAATAATGGCTGAAGCCCAAGGAATGGGGAGATCTTGGGAGACACTACATTTTTCTAGACAGAATGTGTTTATATTTAAGGCTTTATTTAGTGGATTTATTCATTGTTCATTTGCTTATTGTATTGCTGATAAGCTGTATGTGCTTTCTTGACAAATTGTCAGCCCATATCAGGGCAATGCTACCAGCCTGAGAGGGAAGCTTGTCTCTCTGAAGGAATACTCCAGTCCTTTTGAACCAGATCTCAGTTTCATATTGTTGATTACCATGGACAGTAAACTTAAAGTAAAAAATAAGCAGAAAAGCAATTGATTCAAAACACACAATGACACATGCTTTAGTACCTACTTTAAGTATCTTTTGAGTCAGTGAGTTTTCCATTAGTTTCTAAGCACTGTAATATTCCATGGTAACCGACAGTGCGCTGTAGATGCAGCTGGTTAAGTTAAAGAACATTTAATATACTCCTTTAAATGTTTGTGTTGAAAGATAAATGAGTTATTGTTCATATTCATATTAATAACATTTAAATGATCAGCCTATCACCACCCCGTGAAGTATCTTAATATCCTTAAAACACTGGAAGTTTGTTCTGCCTTGAGGACAAACAATACAGAATGCAGAACCTTGTAATGTTTGCTTTTGGTTTAAACCTCTGCCACGTTTGACTTGTACACGTAGTGTTGTAATTGTTATCTTCAGATATCACCGGCACTAAGGATAGTGTTATGAGATGATGTCCCCTTGTAACAGATAAAAGGGATAGAATTCCAAAGACGTGTTTCAGGCAGCTGAGAAAAACCATTGCAAGTCCTTATAGGAATGTTTTTTCACTTGGGGGCCATCTTTGCAACCATACAAACTATCTCTTTGAATGGAGACTCAAAAATATCTCTTTGAATGAAATACTAGAAACGGGCAAATTACCATTTAAAAAGCATATTTGAATTGGTGATCAAATCTGACCAACACCTCTGCCTGGTACTTTGCTGACTGTTTTAATATAGGTCCCTTTTAAGATGGTAGAGTTAACCATGTGTGTTTTTCCTGGAAGTTCAACATGTGACATTTAAATACAATTAGTTGTAGATACCTGAAGTTTCTACCTATAATGTCTTTTTTTGCTGTGGTCATTTGCGGTGTGATAGACTGCTGAAGTCAGTGGTGCTGAATTAACTAGACTTCTTGTTCATCTTCCTTCGGTGTTAGGCCTATTGGTTTTTGCTGGCTTTTTATGCTTTCCTTGTTTGTTTTATTGGAGATCCAAGTCTAAGGTGTGCATATTTAAATACTTGCTCTAAAAGGAATATATTGATTGTTATGTAGCTCGAGGTCCTTTTGTTTCTTTTAAAGCCCCTCTTCTTGTAATATTACCTTTAGGGTATCTCCAGACTATAGCAGGTCCAAGAATCCCCACTAGCTTGTTTTCACTGTGTCTTGCAGAATGGGCTGTTGTTTTTTCCCCATAGCCTTATTTTGCTTGGCTGTTTTGGAGAAGTAGACTTATATACTGTCCCCTGTGAGTGCTTTTTAGTGTCTTGCAAATAACACAGGGGGCTGCTCCTTTTGTCATTAAAACCATATTTCCCCTCCAATTTCCTTTATCCCGTCCTAGAGTAAGCTGTTTGGCACAAAGGCATTGCACAATACACTTACCCACTGTTTCAGCTACAGAACCGATAGGGCTATTATTTTCCCAAGGAAGTAACATGCTACCATGTTGGCACCTCCCTCTGTATTGTTGAAAACCAGCTTAACCTGGATCATTGGAGATTTGTCAGCATTCTCAGCATTGGAAGGATAGCACACAACTAAGTTTTTGTTGCATATTTGCTGACTGTACTAAATTGTGACTCTGATCGCAGTATCGTTCTAGAGGCTAATAATGCTCTAATGATTAACAAGTTATTTCTCCTCTCATGTTCTACCTCTACTCTAAGGTTTGTAATGTCAGTTTCTGTTGATTTTCTCTTCTCTTTCCTTACAGAGAGCAGGATCCATTCTGTTCAGTCTGAACATGTTAACAGCTGTGCAAAACTGTTGTGAAAGAGATGAGGTCATGCTAGTACTGGAATGTGGGTGCATAGTAAACGCTGAGCTGCCCTGTGACACATTTGATGGGGAGTGCATGGCATACATTGTGCATGTAATCACACTGTAGGTTTCACAATAGGATAAAATACAGTGTACTGTAAATTAGGACAGCCAATAATTGTTTATGTATAGGTATGCAGTAATATGAGATGTACATATATCTGTCAGTGCTGATGGTCATGCAGATGCTGATGGCGATACATACTAATTCATAAAATATCAAAATTGAGGCTAGGTCTGCCTAGAGTAACTTTGCAAGGGAATGCAACATTTATTTACAAGAGCAATAAAACCTATAAAATGCAGCTACTCTAGTATACAGCCCAGCATCAATAAAGGCATGGAGCTTCATTCTGTGGTATCAAGAAATAATAATATTTTAATGTCACATGCATGTTTAGACAACCTATATTGTGCGCTGTTATACCAGTCAAAGGAAACAATGAAAGTTGTGGTGTCCACCCCTAACATAAAAGACAAGGAATGCACAGTCCCCCCTCCATAATGTTAGCATCAACAGCTGTTTACTTACCAATCTAGAGGAAACTTTGTTCAGCATCAACAAACTCTTGGTTTGCTACCATATCACTTTATTTATTTGTTTATTTGCTGCCCAACGTGGTTTGTTGGAATGGTCACTTGCCAAGAGCTTCAGCCTTTGTTATATTTACTGATCCTTTCTTTGGCACTGTTCGTCTTAATTTGTATTAATGGTGGACACAGTGGTGACTCACCATCGCCTCTTGAGGTACAAAGTGGTATTATGGGATGGGATTATGTATATATGTGTGTGTATGTGTGTGTGGGTGTGTACATGTATGTTTCATTTCGGATTTGTTAAGTTTGTTAAGTACTTAAGTAATCTGTTAAGTACTGTTATGACCTTTACACCACACGACGGCCATGTGAATCTGGTAAATAGTGAATGGTCAATGTATGTAAATGTAGCGGTCAGCCAACATGGCATGATCATGTTATCAGGATGATTGGAACAGGTCGCCTACCTCAATGGTATGGTCTGGTCAGACGCAGTTCTGAAACCTCCCCACTGGCATTACGTTCTGCAGAATTAAAGAGTGTTTCCTAATTCCTAAGGCAGACTGGTCTGGTTTTGGTTCTTATTATTTATTTTTTTAATTAATTAATTTATTCATGTGGTGAAAAACACCTTTTCCCATGTGACAATATCTCAGCAGCACAATATGTAGACATATTTTCATATTACAGATTTATTTCTTCACATTCATGTTGCATGTTGATTCATTTTTGTTAGTTCTTACAAATTGCTCTTTTAATGACCACAAAGTACTGATGCTGAGAAAAGTGTAGTGTGATGTGATTTATAGATCCGGCAGTGGATCTAGACGCCTGTTTCTGGTTCCTGGTTATAGAAATAAAAATAAGATTATCTTGGTTTTAAAAACACTGTAGTCATTCTCAAAAAGTCACAAATGCACTTTCTGCATTGCTTAAAGAAATGTGGTCTGGAGAAGCAACTCCTCAAAACTTGTACTGTAGCACCTCAGAAGGTGTCCTCATTAGAGGATTCACAGTGTGGTATAGCTGTGTCTGTTCTACTGTACCTGACACATCTGCCCTTCAGAAGATTGTGGCAGAGGCAGAGAGGATTATAGGATGTGACCTACCTTCCGTCAGTTAGACTCACACAATGTGCTGTCCTAATAAAGCCAAATCCAATATTTAAGATTCCGAACACCCCTGCCACATGCTGCTTTCACTCTGGCAAACGGTATTGCACTATCAAGTAGGGTGGCACAGTGTTGTTTTTAATTTGTTAATCATTATCTCAATATTGACCTTTGCAGTAGTGATACTGCAGAGGACTGCAGTATGCAAATGAGCCAATTGTGTGCCGCTCTGAGCATCCTGATTAATCTCGGATCAGTACGCTGTGCATGTTTTAATGATTCGAGGCATTCATACGATCCAACAAACATGCATGATTTTCATTCAAATACTGTGGGATTGTATAATCACATTGTATGGAATTTTTGTCAGTAGTTTTTTTGTATATAGTAAGGCCTGCCACACACACGTGTGTGTGTGTGTGTGTGT
>CM067478.1:15247523-15263390 GCA_034552555.1 Semaprochilodus insignis
TTTTTTTCCCCCTTGTGTCAGCTAATTCTCTCTGGATCTTTTTGAATGGTTTTTATCTTTAATTGAAGTCTTAATTCATTTGGTGGCTTTGTAGTGTGTGGTGTCATGTGTCTGAAGCCGGCTTATGAGGAGCTTTAGAGCTTGCGGAAAATATTTATTGTATTTATTTTATATTTATTTTCCCCTGGAACTGTTTGGATTATTTTTTATTATTTTTATTTTTTTTTATTGTGGACACAGGGCGGTAATCTCCTTATGTTTAGGAAATTTGAAGACAGATTTGAATGCGACACCACGTCAAATACAGTTAGCCACAGATGATTTCATTTGGATCTGCATTTTCACAGTGTAGGTCAGATATGCATGTTTTAGTGTGGTTGATAAATGTAGGTCGCACAGCAAGTACTACAAGCTTTGTAATAAATGATGTGTTTCTACATCTGACACCCATTCTCTCATTACTGCATGTTGATACATGATTGATATGCTTATGTCCTGTTGTTTGTGGGATATGCTGTAGTGTTACACAATTATGCAAATAGAAGGTGTGCATGTACAGGAGGAGGAAGTGGCTTTTGATTAACAGTTATTCTATTTGATCTATCTAGGTATCAGCACTCGCCCCCTGTTCGGGCAGTGTCTAAGCTCAGGGTGAGTTTTAGGCTCTGAACTTCCTGTACCAGCTGGAATATTATCCAACGGAACACTAAGCACGGTTGTAAGTCGCTCTGGATAAGAGCGTCTGCTAAATGCCGTAAATGTAAATGTAAATGCAATTATGAAACAAAATGCACAAACCTCTTTCAAAATGATCTGAGGAGGAGGTGTGCAGTTACTTTATGTCTCAGGCAGCTTTGCAGGTTTACTATACAGCATGTCGATAGTTGTTTCATGGATCTAAATAAATAATAAATCCAGCAAAGCCAAGAAAATATTTCTGTAACTGGGAAAACTTCTTGAGACCATAGACATTTTATTGTATATGTATGCATTAGCATCCCTGAGGTATAACAACATCTTGGGACCAGGGAAGAAGAGGCAGGTGTTATAATCATTTCAGGTATCCGTTTGACCAAAAGGGATTTCAGAGAACCTCAGAAGAAGAGTTGGAAACCTCCAATATTTGAAAGGATTACAAGGGAAGAGTTGCTCATGTAATAGTTGTCGGTCAAGCAAATGAAATGAATTTAGCATTGCTTGTACTAACTGGGCATGTTAGAAAAGTCTTTTCAAGGGAAAATCATTGACACCATACTCAGTCAAGTGACCACTGTAAATGCGTACAGTGTTATGTTTGGAGAAAACAGTGCATGTCATGCCAGCATCCAATTCCCATCCCAACTGAGAAGCATGGTGGTGGGAGTAACCTGGTTTGAAATGATCTCTAAGAGTCCATTTGTTCACAATATCTTAAAATATTCAATAATTCAATTACAAATTGTTTTGTACAGAAGAATAAAAAAATAAATATTTTATTAATGTGAGCTGAAAATTTGTCAGCCGCCTAGACACTCCAGTATATTTTTTTTACAGCTCTAACTTTTTCTCTACCATGTGCCTGTTTTATCAGCTGGCAGTCAAGTTGATGTATATGTCTGTACTTATCAATGCTAAACGAGAACATTTTGCTGAAAAATGGATAAATACGTTGCATGAACATTTTTAATTCTTCTTTATCTCCAGTGCTTGGCCAACTCTTTGGCCCTAGCGCTTATTTTCAGTATTGCATTATTTCTGCTGCTGACCAGGTGGGTAGACATTTTAGTCAATTATGGACTATTCAATGATACAAGGAGTCAATCAGCTTAAAATTATGCACAGATTTAAGTCATTGTTAAATTGATGATTAGCCTAATCATGATGAAGTGCTCATGTTAACCTTATTGCTGTGACTGGCCAATAGGGACGATAGGAACATTAAATGGTCATCAGTTGTCCAAAATTGTCTGCCTACTACTGAGTCACTGTGTTGCGTTTATGGCTGAGCTGGGTATTTTGTTATCACGCTGGTCTGAATTCAGTGCTTAAAGATGGTCTTCAGTAATGCTGGTCTCATTGCCAAGACACTCAAGGGTCCTTGCTGTCGTCTGCTTAACTCTGACTCATATTCCCCAGCATGCTGTGCAGTGTGGGGTCTGTAGCATCAGCTGCTTTTATTGGCCCTGTGCTGTGGTCTCTCATGAGTGCAGCCAATCAATAAGCACTGACAGAATCTGCTTAAAACAAGCCCTATGAGTGGGCTGCAGCAGGAGGAGACAGATGGGTGCCCCAGGGAGAGTGATTCATGACTGTACTCTAGGAGAACATGGAGACTTCCCTCCATCTTTTGCAGCTATAGTAAAGATGCTTAAAGGGCTATTGCACCAATTTTCAAAATTTAATTAATTTGTTAGGATTAATATTCTTCAAAGCTGTTCAAAGTGGTCTGATGTTTCTCCGTGGTACAGAAGCTTACAAGTCAGAATTAAGCACGGCTGTAGTGATAGGAACCAGACATCTGGTGAGCTTAATTCCTTTAAAAGGTAACTCACAGAAATGGTTACAGAGTCGGTTTCAGCTTTGTTTTTGTCACACGATGATGGCAAAATTTTGTTGTTTGAGTGCTTGAGTCAAAGCTAAAACTAGCTTATGTGTGTGAAAAATAAAAAAATTTGGTCTCCAGAGATTTGGCACAGCTCAGAAGTGAATATTCAAAGCTTTGTGGGCGGTGGGGTTATTAATGTGTATTAATATATATTAAGCCGTGACTTAGTGACTTTCATGTACAGGTCATTGTCTCTACTGTACTTGCTGAGGCTCTCGTTACTTGAATAGATAGAAGAAAAAAAAAAAAAAACTACTCAGTTGTCATTCTGGTGCTTTCTTTGTGATGAGAAAGAGAAGAGGAAATGGCTGCAGTTGATGAGGTGAGTTGCAATCCGTAAACGAATGTCAAAAACAAGGTGTGGTGCCACAGGGCTCTAATTTAACTAGCTGGTTAACCTAGGTAGCTGAAGCTAGTTGTATTCTCTTTAGCTGGTCTTCACATGAAACAGCTAACAACATGAATATGAACATGTGGGTTCATAGCAAGAAACATCATACAAAGCCCACAATCTACTCAAGGGTGTCCCCAAAGGGCCAGTTTAGCGTTTGCCGGTGGGAGCTAATGTTGGCTAGGTATGCTAGCTATAGCTAGCTAACATCATAGCCCACTGCTACCAAACTTAGTTTTTCTTCATTGGTTTAAGAATTGTAGCTCACCTTATCAACTGCAGTCATTTCCTCCTCTTTCCTCATCACAGAGAAAGCGCAGGAATGATAATCGAGCAGTCTTTGGACTCTGTTCGAACAACAAGGAGTTTCTGTGTGACCTAGGTGGCATGCTGAGTAGACAAACTTCAGCCGCTCATTGGAGGTTTGAACCTGGACGTGTTAAAACGTGGATTGGAGGTTTACAGGTTCTATGACTGTTGTTTTGTCTGTCTCCTACAGCTGCTAACCTGAACTGAAGCGTGACATTGAGTGAGTGTGGCGGAGTGCATTTGTAGGTCACCTTTATTGAAAAAAGAAGCAAATATCTGAATCCCAAAATTAAAAATACCTACCAAACGAACAAATATTCGAATACTCGAGTTCAGCCTTAGAGAAAAGTCTAAATCTAACAGTGATTTTCTGACTTTCATTAGCTCTGTAGTGTCTCTTTATTAAGGCTAAAATGTTTCACTGAAAGTCAAAATTTAAATTGATACAGTATGGTGTGATAAATTTCAGTGTTTTTTGTTGACCAATAAGGAGTGCTTGGGGGTTTTAGTTTATTACAGCATTCAGTGTTATAAAAGTCTCATACTGCTTTGTTTATTTTATTCAGCTGTCACCCCTCTCTTACCTGAGCACCTCCTGAAGCCAATTGAATGTTTGCTGGTCATATGGTGTTCCTTATATGCCCCCAAGACTTACTTCAATAGTGGCCGAGTCAGTAGTAGTCTCATTTACCCCTCCCTAGCAAACCCTGCTCATGCCAACACTCTCTCTGGTTGTGTTAGCTACTTGTCCTTGTAGCCCTGCATCATTTGTTTCAAAATCATTATAAATAAGTATCATGTAAAATAGATGTGACTTTCCCATATATTTTCATACCCTGTACACAATTTTCATAGCAGGTACACAAATGAGCAAAGAATGATTCAGATTTGTCTTGTCAATATTTGATGTGTCAATTATGAAATCATCCAAATCATGCTGTATAAGCTTAGCCTGACAGTTTCTTGTTTGGTTAGTTTACTGCATTGCAATGCCAGATACAATCATTCTCTCTTAAACTCCCTCTCATGCTCTCTCACTCTCTGCTACTGTTGATGCAATGTGCATTCAGTGTTGGTATCTCTCTTCACAGTTATTTTTCAGATAAATCCACTGCACTTCACATCTCAGTCTATGTCACGCTTAGTAACAAGCAATACAGATGTGTTTGTAGTTCTCTCCTCATGCTTCGTTTGTGGATATATTTATGTGTGTGTGTTGACAGGAGGCTGGTGAGTATCTGAAATATGGTTGACAAGAACAGCAGAACCGAATCATAGCGTTCCAGTACATTAGACCCCTACCAACAGCAATTAGCTGCATTAATGTGTTGGGTGCTCTCATACTTCCTGCACATTAGGCCTTGTCAGAAGGACAGCCTGTGTGGCTTCAATATGACACATGCTTATGGTTCAGCCTCATGGCCTCCCTGTGACATGCCAGGAGGTTGCCCTGCCTATGTCTGTCAATGTATTTTACAGACTTTGAATACTCAGTGGTGTTTCTGATTGAGTGCTTGTACGGACCCTTTTCACCTATGGGAATTCAACGTGGCGTAAATCGTCATAGTAGGGACTTTGGCGTGTGTTTATGAATGAGAATGTAGAGGTCTCACACATTCTTTACATCCCTATTCAGATATTTACCTGGGCATTCTTTTAGTGGAGCAGTTTCTGTTTTCAGAGAGCAGCAAACTTGACCAAGTGTACAATAAAAGTAGGCTGTTGACACTGGGTTGGTGAGCGGTTCGGATTCAAAGAAGGTAAAAGTTATCTGTGGTCAGAAGACAGAAAGTAAAAAATATTGATGGCACATTTGCTAGTTAATGTTACATAGATGAGCCTTTGGACTGCATGCTTACATAAGAACCCTGACTTGACCATTTACAAAACTAGACCCTGTGCTAAATAACGTTATCATTAGACTGGTGGAAAATGTGAGAATATGAAACCAAATCACACAATACGACCAAGAGACAATTACTCCCAACCTGCACAACATTGACATGCTGAGCTTACTTTAGTTGATCTTGCTGGGTAACTAGTCGTGAAGTCCCCCACTTGCCTTTGTAGTAATGCAGGTGATTTCTTAAAGAAAAGCAGTTCGACATGGTCAAGCTTGCTGCTCAGCGTTGTAGAATCTACCACATGAAATATGAAAAACAGTTCAAATCCTGATCTTAGAATATAAAAATAATAGTGAACCTTAAAGTATGTAAACCAAACAGTATCTAAAATTCAACCTGGCGTTCAAGGGATCCCATTTTGGCTTACTAGTCCGGCGTGTGTTGCTATTTATGCTGATGCCAGGCTTCAATGGAAACCAAATGTTTACTATAACATCTCTTTTTTGGAAATGCTTTTGGTTATGCATTTCTCCACACAGAGATCTTGCATCTATTTTGTCTTTGGTTTAGAAAATTGGTAATGATTAACTTTTTTCACTAATCTCTTGGTAAACTGGGCAAGTTTTCACATTTTGAAGTTTTTCAGAGGTATCCAAGACCTAGTAACAGTCAGGTTACAAAGGACCAACTGGGTGAACTAGTTTGTTACAGCGCCTCTTTGAGGCAATGCTGTGTTAGTTAAGAATGCCCAAGACAGAATCCTGTTAATTGTGAATATAGCAAGCTAAATGACCTTTCCCTGAATTGTTTTCTTCTTTTGTTCATCTTCTGTTCTTATTTTTCCCTAATGGAAAGCATTATATCACAAATCTATGGTCAGAGACTGCCCCCACCAGCCCCCACCCCCAAATTTTGATTTTGAGACATTCAGTGGGTATGAGGGGTTAATTAGGGGTATTTTTCCTGTATTTTGCAAATTGCATACACGTAACACTCGTGACAGATGTGAACATGAGTGGCAAATCCACAGAGTAACTGTATATTCACTGTATATTGCCAACTTTATATTATTAATGCCTCAGCAAGCAAAAACACTTTTGCAGCTGAGGTGCTCTATTAAATTAGACTGTGGTGGAGAGAACAGGGGTGAAAAAGTGTTGAGTTGCACTCATATCACTGTCTTTCATGGATGCTATAGCAACAGTGGAATTCTTGGAAGAGTGTTCAGCAACCCCCACCACTCCCCCCAAACCAAGATCCGGAACAAGCCGTCTGTTAAGACAAAAGGTGGGGGAAGCATTGACAAGGAACAGCTTTGATGGTGCCAGTGTCTGACTTGGCCAATAACAGAGCAGTTTTTTAGGTTTTGAAAAGGTGCAGATTGAGATAAATGTGTTTTTTCACTGACTATGATGTGTGATGATTTATTTTCCCTCTCCCTCACCTTTTTAATCGGAAGAGAAAATAGAAGCTTTTAAGGAAATGACTGCAGCACTTACAGAGAGCTCAGTGGGTGACCTGATGGGTGAGTGTGTGTGTGTGTGTGTGTGTGTGTGTGTGAGTGTGTGCATGCACGCGGGTGTGGGTGAGTGGGTGTGTGCATGTGAGTAGGCACATGTGTCTCAGAGAAGGGCTGTTTTGACCATGGGGGGTTTAGTGCGACAGGAGGAAGCTCCTGCTGCCTCACTTCCTGTTTATTGCCACATTGCTGTTCCAAGTCAAATGTGCTTTGCCCAGTGACCTGTACTGAAGTGCACTCAAATGCACTGTAGATCCAAGCATGGCTTAGATTCACTGAGGCATGATATATTCACTACACATGCACACTTTCTCTTCTTCTCTGTCTCACTCTTTTAATGGACACTTGATGACCTGTGGGGAACACTGAGGGGTGATATTTAGCATTAATATTTAATTTTTTCTCAATCATGTACTAGGTCATGGAAAGGCTTATGAATGGAGAATGGAAAGCACAGCAGCACTGTGTGTTTTATTGCATATAAATCAGTATCACAGATTGCTAAAAGTTGCAGTGATGGCATTTTATGTAATGCCTTTAGCTCAGATCTTGTTAGCACTATTTGGTGAATGAAAACAATCAGGTCAGATTTCCAGGCTGCTGGGAATGTGCTCGTTTCAGATGTGCTGACATATTGGAATTTGAAATGAACTCACAAATATGTCATCATGTTTGTCCAGTTCATGCCATTTTTAAAGTGGCCAATGAAAATACCAAGTGATGAATTGTTTGCCTAATTCACTGCGGATTGGACAAAACCTGATGTTTATTTTCTGAGCAAAAATAAAAGGTCATGGATATAAAACTACTGCCGTGGTTCTGGAGTTTTCAGATCACTACACCCTACTATCTGCACATCTCTGGTATATGTCTTCTGTACTTGCTCAGGTTTTTTTTACTGACATTAGGCAAGCTCGGTGGGTTTATTAGATCTCTCTTCAGCATGGAGATGACATGTAGCCTCATGCCATATTCATATGTTACAGTGCAGTGCAGATGGAAGCCTCTTATGTCCTTTAACCTTCATACACTTTCATAATTTATAACCCTAACCCTCTTTCCAGAAGCGTCCTCTGCGTTCACCTATGGCCACCTATGGAGGTCTTTTTACTGACCTTCTCTCACATTGTTACTTGTGTTTTTCATCTTTGTTTACTCTTTTATTTTCCCCTGGTTTCGTGTGTGTATGATTGTCCTTAGCGTAATCAGCTTCAACACAATCTCCATCAATTATTAATAAACTGAGCTTGTTGTGGGTTTTACATTCACCCGTGGTGATGGAGAGAACAGAGAGTAAGGAGGTGTTGGCCATGTGTCACCAATACCAATGATGCCAAACATGTGCTGCATTGCTATAGCTGCGCAGTCAATACAGAGTTCAGGTCCTGATCAGCAAGGCAGTGTGGAGAGTCCTGGCAGCTGTCCAGTTCACCTTAAGGAGCTCAGGTAGCTTCGAAAAGCATCCATCATTACTCTGGCATTACTGTGGACATATTGGCTTTAGTAAAGTGTCTGTCTTTCTCCCGCTGTCTCTTCTGTGTGTGTGTGTGTGTGTGTGTGTGTGTATACATACACGTGACGAATATAGGCAAGCATTGTTTGTTTTGACGCATACATTCTTGTAGCCTTGGGGTGACAATTGACAAAATGATACAGGGGTTCTATTTTGTAGACTTTGTAAGTCACAGTGACTCTGGTTTGGGAGATGATGGTGGAAGAAACACTGAGCGTTAAAGGTGTGAGGATATCAATAAAGTATCAAAAAATCCAAGAAAATTTGACGTAGTATATTGACATTTTCACCCCTTTGTCTTTTCTGTGGTTCTATAGGGATGTTTAATAATACTAATGACATCAAACCGACATTTTTATTAGATTTTTGCTATCTGACGCTGGTTTTTGCAGTGCCTCAGAGGAGTAAAATGAGCAGACACTGGGCTACAATATGATGTCTGACTTTTATTCATTTTACAACACGTGTATAGAAGTGTTACAGTTCTTAATAATTTCAGTCCAGACAGATCTCGTACCAGTTTTTGCATGTTATATGTTTGTAATATGAATGAGCATCGGTATTAGCACTGGCTAATATATACATGCAACAATATTGGATATCAAGCATTGCCCCTGAATTCCCAAGTCAATGCATTCATAGTGGAAACCATCTGTCAGTGATCAAATCTAGACATCAAGGTTAAAGATGAATTGTTTTAATATCAAAGTTGCAGTAAATGTCAACGTTCAAACCCGAACAACAATATTAGTCATAAAAAACCTAATGACATGTTTCTCTATTTTTTTTTTTTTCTTCTTCAGTTCAGATTTGTGTATTTTTGTTGAAAATGTTCCTGGTTCCTAGTATCACCACTTTAAATAAATCAGCCAGTAGGGGTGTGAAAGAATATTGCTGGAGATCGTTTTTTAAGTTATAGTTTACATGCACAAATTTGTGTTTAAATCTGTGACTGCTAAATAGCAGTGTTGTAGTTTATCTGTAAAAAATCGCTGCTTGTAGTATCGTAATTAGAGATTGAGTCGGAACTCCTGTATCAATAAATATAATATAGTAATATAATAATTGTATTGGCAGGTTCTTGCCAATACATGGTCTTATTAGTCTTGCAAGTGTGCATAGAACAGCTGTAAATGCCCAGTCAAGGCCCTTCCTTGCCATGCGCACACACTTGCTCTTGCACACGTTCACACAGCCTCAGGCCCAGGCTAGTCCTGTCGGGCTGAATTTAAAGACACTGCATAATTTATTTAGGCTGCCTTTTAATTGAGTTTTAAAAGTAGTGCCACCCAGCTCCCTGACAGACGGTATATTCCAGGTATTACACACTGTCCCAAATGTCATAATGTTATCTCCCACTCCAGCTGCTGACTACAGCCTTGTGTGCTTTCTTAAAGGTTTGAAGATAGAAAGAAAGACTCACATATTTCACACACACACACACATATATATAACAAAACCATACCCTATACATATATATATATATATATATATATATATCTCCAGCAATTAATTGCTCTCTCTCTCTATCTATCTATCTATCTATCTATCTATCTATCTATCCATCTATATAGCGTTATAGGGTATGGTTTTGTTCTAGTCCAGTATTCAGGTGCTCACATGCAATTAATTGCTGGATAGTTAACCACTCCTTGCTAGTGCAGTTTGACTGCAGCAGTGACCCACGTCTCTGCACCTGCTGGAGCCAGCTATGTGAAGGAAGCAAGAGAACAAAAGAGACAGAGTGTGTGCTCGTCTTGTCTGCAAGCGCCAGTCTCCCTGCCTGACACCTGAGTTTGTCTTTCGTCCACACAGCCGTGTGGAGATGCACACAGAAATAGGACAGGCTTGGTTAGGCTCATCTTGACTTGGAGCCCCTGCTCTCCTTCACTACGATGCTCACAGCCCACCCAGTCCGGCTTGTCTGAAGAAGACGAGCAGAGAGAGAGAGACAGGCAGACAGATACGGGGTGAAACTGGAATGGCTGGGGATTCAAGCTGCCATGTCTTACAGACAGCAGCAAAGAATCTGCCTTCACATGGGCCCCAAACACAGAGAAGTTCCAAAAAGCAGATGTGGTAGCAAGAACAGTTATAGAAGCTCAATCTTTGTCAAATTGAAGAACATAATAGTGCAGTTCAGTACAAGTTGTGTTTGTATTATGATGCCATCTGTAATTTGGCCATGAAGCAATTAATTAATCTAGTAATGGACATAACTGCAGACGTTGTACAAACTTTACCATCTGCGAGTTTATGACTACTTGGCTTGACATGAAGCCATTTCGGCTGAGGCCCTTTGAAATGGCCCGCTTCACTTGATGTACGAGAGCTGGGACGTTATTTTAGTCATGTTTTTTTCCTAAGACACTAAGAAGTTTTTCCCTGTCTGAAATCTGATACTGGAGTCTGAGGAGGTCCTTAAACTGTATGTTCTCTACCTGCATCCCTGAGCATGTGTAGCCAGTGTGGCCGTGTGGTTATAACATTCTGAATCTAGGTGAGGTATGAAAATGTGTTATTAATGAGATATGGCTTCACCATATTTTGAAGTTTTTAAAGTTCAGTTATATTCACCTGTGTAAAGCATGTTATATAAACAATATCACTAGACTTGAAGATGCTTCATTTCAGTACATGCTTTAATAGTTCAGTGCTACATTCCGAACCCTCTTACATTCTTGCATTGCCAGGATTCAAACTCCTGATCTCCTTTTTAAGGAAGCATTTTGCTAGCACAGAAGATGCTTACAACTAACATTTATTTGCGACAATGTCATAGTGATGCCATCATATCACACCCCCACGAATGTTGACAAAGTGAACATCGATATTTTTTCTGCAGTTCACCTTGGCAACTCTGTTGGCTACTCTTTGTAGACCTAGTCCATAGTATCCCAGAGTGTGGTGGCAGTGTCCCAGCAGTGCCTGAGGGGTCGTGCACTCTCCCTGCACCAGACTGCTCTCTGTGACTAATGAAACCCCTTTAATGGTGGGTGAGTTCCGCAGCCCCTGCTGCGCTAGGATGAGACACAATCTCCGAGTCTTTTATTGGACTAATAAACGTGGGTGGGTGGTGGTAAGAATGCATGCAGCCGGCTGGATAATAGTTAGGGTGGGGGAGAGATAAGAGACTTGCAGCACCGTTCTCTCATTACTGCGTCTTCGCTGGAGTTTACGCGGCATTGGGAGCCTTATCACCCTGTTCGCTCTGTGTCCTCCTCTTTTGTTCACTGGGAGGAGAACAGTCGTGAGATAGCCATTAATATCCTGAGTAATCGTGAAGCACTGCGTATGAGTTATGAGCTTAAAAAATGAAGAACTCTCACTGCACTGTTTGTTATGCTAATGACTCTTCATGTATGTGTGGGTGTGTTTGTGTGCAAGAGGTGGCTGAGTGAGAGTCAATGCCAGGTCATTGGTGTCTTTCCTCCTCTTCTGTTGCCTGGTGGGCATTAAAGCCAGTGCCAAGCAGGGGAAAGGAAGAATACAGACGCCCCGCAATCACACACACACCAGTGCACACACAAACGCGATGGATACGGCTTTTGTGTGAGAGAGTGGGCGCTTTCTGAATTGAATGTGTCCTAAAATGGCTGACGGGTGTAGATAAAGCCAGAGAGGGCGGGTGAGCCGCAGAAATCCATTTCCCAGCAAGCCCTGTGATTTATAGCCCGTCAGCCTTAGCGCTCCTGCCAACGTCAACCGACCGGCTGAGAGCTGTCAGGACCACTTCCCCGTCCTGCAAGCCCCCCATGCTCTCAGCGCAGTGCTAGTATCGACCTTTTGCTACTCTCAGCCTCTATATATAGCCTTTTAACCAAGTCGAAAGTTACACAAGCTTACTTTCTGCCAGAGTTAGTAATGACTGTCTAGTCACCTGCACTAGTCATGTCAAAGATACTGCGCAGTCACTGGATCTTGACCCTGTCACAAATAGATAAGGCCCTGCTTTCACTGAGAGCTTTGA
This sequence comes from Semaprochilodus insignis, assembly GCA_034552555.1. Lineage (NCBI taxonomy): Eukaryota > Metazoa > Chordata > Actinopteri > Characiformes > Prochilodontidae > Semaprochilodus > Semaprochilodus insignis. The sequence continues at coordinate 15,259,654 of CM067478.1, forward strand.
TTTTCTTTTATTTGTATGAGGCTTAGTCCTAAATCTGATTACTCATTACGCTTATAGTAACATTATAGTAAATGGACGTATGGTTAAAGCCTTCATTGAGAATCTGAGAGATTCTAGAAATAAGTAAGCAGTACCTTTGTGTAGAACTGAATGACTGATTCTGTTTTAATTGTGTGTGTATTCTTGGTGGTGCACATGACCCAGTGGAAGGAAAGTTCAAACGTGGAGGGAGCAATCATTGATGCTTAAGGAATTGCGATATAAAATGGCTTGCCTTTCTGTCTGCAGGACCTCGATGGGCCTCCTGGAACCTTGGCGTATTCATTTGTATCAGGTGTGCTGGAATTCACCGGAACCTAGGAGTGCACATATCCCGTGTAAAATCAGTCAACCTGGACCAATGGACCCCCGAGCAAATTCAGGTACTGAGCTTTTTCTGAAAAAGCCACATGCCTTTTACATTCTGTCAAATTACATTTTACATCAAAGATTTCTCGTCCTCCTAACATCTAACAATGGCAGTAAAGGTTCTCCTGCCGCAACAATAGCATATGTTATCAAATTGTTCAGTCATCAAAATGTCATGTCATACACTCACAAAGCAAAATGACTATGAATGCAAGCGTGCCAACCATTACCATTTGGAAACCTCCTCTTGCATCCTTGTTAGCGGCTGACCCACTGTGGCACTCTCATCATGTTCTTTTGTCAGACCCCGGTTCAAACATATAAGGCTACCATACAGCATTGGTAAAAATAAAAGGTTTTTGTCACTAGTCGCTACTGACTCTGAGGACTGTTCAGTTTCTTGATGCTGTATTGAGACAATAGAAAGTTGATCGCAGACAAAGACAGATGGTCTGGAATGAGGCAGTTAGGCTTATAGTCTGTTACCTCCACTGATGTTACTAGCCTAGTCTTTTTTATGTTCTTTTGTCTTTTAGCTGGGAAACCGCAAGTTTGTCGAGAGGTAGTAAACTGATTCCAAATGTGATGGATGGTGTCAAGTTTTATTTAATTAAATTAAAAATTGTAAAAATTAGTGTAAAACTTGGCATACACTTTTTTACGTGTTCCATAGCACCGCTCCAGCTGAGGTTTTCTTGGTTTTGTCCGGGTGGGATTTCACAGTAATACGCAGTGGGATACGCAGTATTTTTAGGGATAATTCAAAAATTCAAAGCTAGAATTTCTAATGTCTTCAAAAGATAAAAATCACTTGCCTTGTATTTATGTACAATATTGTGTTCATGCATTAAATGTGATATTTCTGTGAGCTTTTAGTGCACAATTTCTAATTATTTGCTGAATTAAACATGCATGCATGCATTCTGGGTTGAGGAGGTGCCAAAGGTCTGTCCCAGTGCTGATTGAGGCAGGAAACGCCTAACCCTAACACTGGGCAGTCTGAGTTTAACATATTAGGGGGGAAAATTATATTTGAGCATAAAATGTGTCACAACTTTTGCATAGGCTGCATTCTGTTTTATTTTTTTCCTAGTCTGTTAAATTCAGTAAGTAAACATAAACTGTGAATTAAAATGTGTGCTCTCTGTAGAGCTTGTGTGCTTATTATCACTTTTGGATATGTCTGTGTATGAAGAAAATTAAGTATAATATAATAAAATAAAGCTGTAGAATTTTGAGCGTCGTGACCCGAGGTTTAAAACTTCATGCCTGAAGCAGCTTTACCCAGAAGTGAATAATGGTCTCTGTTCGGAGGCTGTTGCTAATGGTAGTCCTAAAAGCAGCTTGTGGATAGATTTATTCTCCTTTTGTTGTGCTGAGCAGCAGAAAAGAGGGCTTTTTCCTTTTTGAATGCTCACTGATGAATTAATGGGTGATTAATTCTTGATGGGTAATTACTTGACAGCCCCCCCCCCACTCGTCCTTCAGTCAACTCCATCAAACTCATGGTAATTTGTTTCTGACAGAACCAACTGTGTAACTGCATGTGTTGTGTGCTGGCTGGCAGTTTGTTTCCATCTCTCCTCTTATCTCCTCTCTGTCTGTTCAGAGTGTGCAGAGCATGGGCAACACCAAGGCCCGACAGCTGTATGAAGCCCATCTCCCAGACAACTTCAGACGGCCACAGACTGACCAGTATCCTTTATTGTGTGTGTGTGTGTGTGTGTGTGTGTGTGTGCGCGTGTGCGTGTGCGTGTTTTCTGGGTTTCTTATGATACATTCTTTTGTATCCTGGTATGTTGTATAAAGCCTAGTCGAGATGTGTTGTGAGATTTAATGGTGTAGAGCCTATTCAGCACTCCCAGCAGGACCTGCTTGCCTTTCCCTGAATAAATGGTCCTGTGAATAAGCCTGCTACCCACATGGGCTAAGGAAACAGAATTGGCTGAACAGAATTTCCTTTACCCAGAAATGACCCTGCTGGGTGCTGGAGCTTATGTTTTTTCTTATTTGATTTCTGTCTCTGTTTGGACCATGTGTATGGCTGGGGCAGTTTCTGGAGGGAAATGAATTGTGAGGTTGTTACAGTGATGACTAACTGTTGCTACTGATGTGCATTGCTCAGATGTTTATTATTACATTGTAAGTGTGACACTCTGATTGCTGTTGATCATGATGGAAATCTCAATGTGTGATTAAACCTTGAAAGCTTGTGATTTACAGACTTTAGCTGATAAGTGTGTTCTGTATCCCTTGCTATAACAGTATCAATTTGACAGTTTTAACATGGTGGAGGGGGTGGTTGGTGGGAGCTTGTGTCAAGTTGAAGGACAACACTGTTCCTTATTGGGGACTGACGGTCAGACAGAGACACCAAGGAGAGAACAGAGAGAGACACCACAGAGAGAAATAATTCGAAAAAAGTTTATATAATGATACTAAGACAGCTGCTTGTTGAACTTTACTGATATGGAGACAGCCAGATCAATTCAGTCTTGTTTTTCTTCCACCTCTCACACACTGTTTGAAAATCCATGTAGATGTGTATTAAACATTTAACTCAGTACACTGATTAGAATCAGTCGATTTCAGTCATGTCAGTCCCTTATGAGATTCCATCGTTTTTTAAAATTTTTTTATAAGCGCCTCAGTGCCCTTAGGCAAGGTAGAGCCTGTAGTGCCTCTAGTGACTCCACACCCCTCATTTAGAGGCGGTGCTCGGCTACAAATACTTTACTCAGGATTTTAAATCTAATTCAGGAAGACGCACAGCTGTCCTGGCTGATCTTCTCACCTTGGCAAGTGGTTGAAAGGGACCTGCCTACTGCGAGCAGGGGAGGTGACTGACTGACTGGCACTCATGGCTGTACTAGTAATGCCCTTCCTCACTGTGTTTTTCTCTTTTTTGTCTCTTCTAAAGCCATACATCTCCTTCTCCAGCTTGTCACACACTACTGGTCTAATTGGGAGTGTGTGGTTGTCTGGCTAATTCCATATTCTCCTCTTCGGGGACCTTTGCACACACTAATTGAATTTCCTTGGCAAGCACTCTTCTTATCTGCGCTCTTGTTTGGTGTAGGTGTGGAAATGGCTTCATTTGTATGCTGACCGTTGCAGTACAATATTCTTAACTGTCAAAATGGATTAATCTGGATACCCAAGGTGAGCTTCCTCCAGAAATGGCCTTTGATGGAATTTGCTTTATCAGAGCTGTAGTTTTTCCAAACCGAAATGCACAGTCAGTCTCTCTCTCTGTCTCTCTCTCTCTCTCTCATGTGCTCTCTCTCTCTCTCTCTCTCTCTCTCTCTCTCTCTCTCTCTCTCTCTCTC
>CM067478.1:15268372-15284962 GCA_034552555.1 Semaprochilodus insignis
ATTATTATTATTATTATTATTATTTATTTTTTTATTTTTTTATTTTTTTATTTTTTTTAATTTTTTTATTTATTTATTTTTACTATTTGGCAGCTTATTTATTTATTTGTTTGTTTGTTTTACTACTTTTGTTTTGCTTTGTTTGTTTGTTCATTACTACCTGGAACCTGTCTCACAAAGTAAGATTTATGGCCTAACCTTGCTAACTTTGAGCTAAATTTAATCTCACCAAGTTTTGTCTCACAATGGTGGACTAGAATAAGAGTTGGCTATTTAAATAACATGAGATCAAATAAAGTAAGAAATTGGAAGTGTAGCTTTATTATGGTACAGAGTTTTGGTATAGCTGTAGTAGTAACATTCAAATACAGCGCTGTTGCACTTAATCTGTCTCGCATAATTTATTTCATTAGTTATATTAAACCTGCCATGCAAGTAAACCAAAATAAAATAATACAGTTGGCACTTACCGTTTCTGCATCTGCTGTCCATAATGGGTTGGTTTGCTAGCTGTTGGCACTGTTTGGCCCAAAGGCCCTCCACAGGCGCTCCCCATCATGTCACAGTGCTGATGTGATTAGGCCATGAACACCAAGCATGAAATGGAGCCTCGTGAGAGGAAGTCTCTCTCCTTAGGATTGGAATAACAAAAGCAAAGCCTGGTGTAGTGCACGCCCGTGCCTGCACAAGATGGAGAGCAGCCATGCAGCACTGTCAGGTGCTACTGCATTACTCTACCATCCTTCCCTCAATCTCCCTCTCTCTATCTCTTTCTCTCTCCTTCATTCAACCTCTCACCAAACTCCAGCACATCAGCGTGAATAGAGTTGTGCGTGCTGTGCTATGGGGAATAAATGTTGTCTTATTTTGTCAGGGAATAAATGGTGTCTTGTATTAAAAGCCTTATCGTAAGTCACTGCAGTGATGTCATGTTCTCTCCCTGCTGGTTTGCTGCCATTTGAAAGATTGTGTGTGAAGCATGCAGCAAAGCGCAGCCTCAGAAAATAAATGTCCCAGGATATTAACAGTCAGCCCCCACTTCCTTGTTCTGTTTTGATGTTTTCAAAACATGTTTTATCCCCTGCTTTCATGCTTTTTGTCCTTTTTTTCAGTTATTGTTAACCTGATTAAAAGTGATTCTTACAACCCGAGTAAAAACCGTGTAGAGAGATATTTGGCTTTGCGTGTGGGTGTACGCAGATTTCAGTGTGAAATCTGAACACAAGCAACCAGAACATAGTTGTGACCTTTTGTAGTTCTTAGTTTATTAAAAGTACAGTTCATTTGCAGTACTGTGCAAATATCGTAAGCATATGAGAATATGATATTCAAGGTAATTTATCTTATTTTAATATGCCAAATAAATTGCTTTTAATATTCATCAACAGACATTTAGGGCCAAAACATTAGGAAACAATACAGTAGTGTGCAAATGTTTATGCATCCTGGTCAAAATTGTTACTGTGAATAACTAGGTCAGTAAAAATGACCGAATTTCCAAATGCCATATAATTAAAAAATGATCATATTCTTTAATGTTTTATGCAAGATTACTTTTTAACTTGTTTCTTTTTATTTGTTTTAATTTTTTAATTTTTTTGGAATTTTCATATTTCACAGTTACAAAATGACAAAAAGAAAAGGGCACGCGCGATCGATCCAGCCCCATGCTTAATAAAGTTGGAGACGTGTTCTTTTCATGAAATTCTGCAGCTATTTTTCTTTAGCATAGCTGTGCTTATTGCAACCAACAAGTTCTATTTTTAACTTCATCAGTCCAGAGATCTTAGCTTGCCTTCCACCATTCTTGTTAACTGTCATTCCTTATTGCATTCTGAACTGTGGAAATGGCCTTGCTGAAAACACTTTGCTGATTTGTCATATCCTTCTCCTGCTTTGTGGGTATCTGCTATTATCAGAGTGCCAAGCAGCTGCTAAGAGGAGCCCCAGTCTGCTGGTTGTTGGGACGAGTTTTGAGGAGTCAGAGTCTTTATAAAGTTCTTTATAAATTTGCATCACCTGGCCTTTCCCAAAGATGATTCTGAGCAAACCATTGCCCTTACAAGCTAATTAAGGTCTGAGACCTTGGTAAAAGTTATCTGGAGCTCAGACCTCTGGGGGTGCCTACCTTTTACATGGTGCTCTCTTCCTTTTTTCATTTTTTTTATTTACAAACAAAACAAAAATAATATCTGGCCTAAAACAAAACAGAAATAATATCTGGCCTAAAACAAAACAGAAATAATATCTTGCCTAAAACAGAACAAAAATAATATCTTTCCTAAAATGTTGATGAAAGGAATGTTTTACGTTTAACCTTATGCCTTTTGGAGATTAGTTCATCTTCTACACACAGTAACTCACAATAACAGAAATTATGAGCAGGGGTGTTCAAACTTTTGCATGCCATTTACACGCGTGTACGTTGTGATATTGCAATTGGCGATATAAAAAAAAAAAAAAATCAGGAGTTTTCACCAGATGATTTACAGCATTATTTAAAAACACTATTCATTGTAAAATAATTGGGGTGAAAATAATAATTAGAAAAGCTGAGAAATTACTTTTTCAGCACTCAGTGCACCAAACACAAAAGCAGGTGAGCACTGTGACTGTTCTTCTCTGTGTATTTAAGAAGACTTTAATCCACGTCAAGGAACCGTGCAAGTTTTTCTTTTGTATCAAGCCGTAAAACGTTGTGACAAGTTTCTTTTAATTTGTCTTACTGAACATTGCACACCCTGCGATGCGATGCAATTTTGCACATGTGCACATTCCGATGACAATGCTGAAACGATATGTGTGATTTCATGTCTGTCAGTGTTTACCTTTTCCAAACTTCTTCTCATGGAAGACCAGTGTATGCAGTTACCATCTAATGCCTAGTTTTGCTAATCATTGCTTAATTACTTGAATTGCTGAATTACAGGAGTGCACGAGAAGTCAGGAATAAAACCTTTATTCTTCAAGCTATACTCTTCTAACCTAGACTTTAATATCTTTTTATAACAACACAAACATTTGTTCATATTTGACTGTGTTTATGATTATTTGTGTTCATTCTGATATGTTAAAGTGTTTTTAACTGGAAAATACACTTATTACCAAGACAGTTACGTTGTTTTTTTGGCTGCTTAGTACTCCTAATCCTCATGGGCAGTATAGTTAGTAGCTGTAAGTGTTAAACAATAAATAAATAAACACTTTAACAGCAGAATTCAAGGAAATATTATTACCCAAGGGCAGTGTGTGGCTCAATGTGGGATTTTTGTTTTTATTATTTTTTTATAGTCTGTTTATTTTAAAAAGGGCGAAAGCTAAAGATGGCAAAAACAGTAGGGGCAGTAAGGGGTACCTCAGCTTCTGAATTGGAAAAGAGCTTACTTTATAAATACTTTTTAAAGCAAGCAAACGGTCAAATCCTAAATTGTCGCTGTAATCCATCTGGATGAAACCTGAGACTAGGGGAGGACTATATGGTATAAATATCACAAAAGGCATTTTAAAGATAAATGAGGTGTATTGCTATGTTTTAACTGGCAAAATCTACAAGTTATCCTCTGCTGTCAAAAGCTGTGAATGCAATGGTTTTTATTCATTGCACTGCTCTTAATCCTGTTTAACAGGTCTAGTTTTGCTGTCTGTGTAATGCATACAGTTAGCCAGTGTTTTTATCCTTTAGATATCATAATATTGCTCACCTGAGACCATTTGATTTAACATTTGAGTTTGTCTGATGCACTACAGCTACCATCACTACACCTTAACCTGTGTCATAATTCGCGTTGTTATACTTGATGAGAGTGCTTGATACTGCATGCATGTACACAGTGTCAATTTCTCCTGGCATGCACTACAGTACTGTTACACTGTATAGCCCTGTACATACCAAAAGACGGATTCCTAAACATGCTCCTGTTAATGAATGATATTCTGATTTGCCTTTCTATTAGATGGACCAGTATCTGACCAGTATCTCCTTATCCCACTGTCATCCTCAGCCTCTTATTCAGTCAGTGCAAAGAATGTGCTGCATTGTTAAGTTTTGACGTGTACACTCTCTATTACCTTGCCTAACAGAAACGCAGACCCCTCTGGCCTTTGCAGGGCCGTGCTTAGCACTTCTCAGAAGAAGCAAGCCCAATTACCTGATGCCTTTTGCTGCTTTGCGGATTGCATTAAGATGGAGACGGAGATATGCTTCCCCCTCCTCGCTCTCTGATGATAGCTGTCCCTGCATATTGACTGGCAGCCTCCATCTTCTCAAGTCTGTCGTTTCCTGCTTATTTCCCTGGATGCAGGGCTTATTAAAGATGTAGAGGGGGGAAGTCAGGAATCTTGCAGAATATTGGTTATCAGCTCTCTAATGAATCTGTGCCTCTGCTGCGGCATAGTGTAGCGCTGATGCTAACCCAATATAGGAGGATTATGAAGGGGATCCATCAGCAGGTAATGGCTCGGTCTGGACAGCTCGGCACTAACCTGGCCCATAATGGACCTGCTTGTTTTACTCCGTCTCTGTGGACCCATGCTGCTGACAGCGGCACTTCGCTATTGAGACAAAGAAGAAAGGGTCATCTTTCTTTCTGTCCCTCCCTTTCCCTACAGAGCTTTCTTCTCTCCTTTCTCCCTGCTTTTCTCAGCTCCCTCCCTCGGACTTCTTTTTCTCTACTGTTTTCTCCCAGTGTCTTACCCGGTAGTCATTTTACTCTGTCCCTTCTGTCCTGATTTGTTGTCTTCCTGGACTCTCTGCTTTCGTTTCTCTGCTCTTTTCAAATCCCTTTGCTGTGGGGCTGCTTCTGTCACCTGGGTGACCGTATGGAGGTGTAGGGAGATGCTTGGCTCTCCTCCAATTTTGCCCCAGTCCTTTCCCTGCTCCTCTGTTCCCTCGCACCCTGAAGAAAGGCCCTTTGTTGGGCTCTGTGAAAGGCGCAAGCCATCTATCTGGCCTCAGAATACTGCAGGAAGACACCCCAAACAAACAGCCATCTGAGAATGAAAGAGCCACAGTCATTCTCTCTAGCGAAGGAGGTAAAGAAAGGATGAGAGAGAGATGCAAGGTTAATAGTGTCCATAGCATGTTCTGTGTTCTAAAATGCTAACAATGATTAGGCAAGTTACAGTGGCAAAAACTGACCAATCACAGTTATTGGCTATCTAGTCTAGTGATCACAAGTAGAAACAGGTTGGTTGGTTGGTTTGTTTGTTTGTTTACAATGGAAAAATGCCCTGAATGTTCTATACCAGTTTAAGATTCATCCGAGAACTGTACATCCATGCCGGAAGTCTTTGTCCTTACCAGATAACATTATTGTTGTCTTTGAGTTATGTGCATGTAGAGGATGGTGATGTATGCATGGTGGATGTTTTAATACAGCCTTAGTAGTTTCTGTATTTTTACAAAATAAAAAGGTCCCATCCTGAATTTTCTATCGTACATTGGTGTACTGCTTCGGACACTTAGTATGGCTGATGAATACAGTTCAGTTGTGAATTGTTTAGTTGGATTTTAGACTTTTAAAACAATGCAAAAAGAATTTTCTATTATTTTAAGGTAAGCTGAGAGTGTAGTACTACTACTGAACTACTTTTAAGTGTATTGTTTATAATTCATCATTTATTGAGTTCCTTGTCTGAGTTTTGCTGTTTTGAAAGTGAAATCTTTGATCTTCAGTATCTCACAACAGCACTGAATGCAGATACATTGTATTTCTAAGCTCCCAATTTGTCTAATAGATTCTGCAGTAACAGCAAAACTGATTATTGCCCTATTTGTTCTGCTGTAAGAGCGAAGGCTCTTTATGCGGAAATACAGCGGCTTTCTTAATCAGCCAGATGTGTTGACTTCAAACACAGTCTGTATCAGGTTCATTTTGCTTTAGCTGCTGTAGTGGATATTTGTTTGCTCTCTCTGTGTGCGTGCGTGCATGCATGTGTGCGCGTGTAAATTAGACGTTTTGTGGGGGTGAAGGGTCTACACGTTAATTCTGATTTCTTTTCTACTGCTTTTGCTTCATTCCCTCTATTCATCTCTTTCTTCTTCCTTTTTTTTCCTCTGTTACATTTTCTCCTATTTTCTCCCACACATTTTCTTTGCCCCCCGTGCCCCTGCCACCTCCTCTCTCTTTGTCTCCTTCCTGGCTCTCTGCAGAAGTCTTCTGATGCTGCTTTGCCCTCGGCATCCTCTCCTTCTTCACAAGCAGCTGAGAAAAACAAACTGGAGGTACTGTGTGTGCTGTGTGCTGTGTGCTGTACCCTGTACCCGATCAGTGTGCTGTGTTGTGCCTGGGTTTCTGATAGGCATATGTAGATGTTTTAGTATGTTAAATGAACATAATGGGACATAATTTCAACACCAATTTCACCAAATCACTAGAACGATTCAATAAGCATACTTGTTCCACATATCTAGACTGGAGATTTTGTGTCTAAATTACATGCTGTAAGCAGGTTGTTGAAATTAGAAGGGTTTGAATCTGTAACTGGGCCCCTTTGGAGTTATATAAAAAAAAAAATAATAAAAATCTTTTGAAGATTAGTCATATGAGTTCCAAGTGACTGCTAGATTTAAAAAAAAAAAAGAAGCAGTGAAGTGGATATTACTACTTTGTTAGATCTTCTACTAACAAAGTCCTGAAATGACGCTTAGCATAGCCAGGAATACAAATACCCTGCTTGTATGGAAAATGACCTCCAGGAATCCAGGATGTCTTCTCTGATTCAGTTTGTTTGACAGCCTTGGCAATGATATTAAACCCATAACTGCAGTTACATATAGCTAGAGTTCTGTTTTGTTCCTACTGGCTGCCAGAGGTGACGCGAAGCACAGTGGATGATGAATCCTAGCAAAATCAAGGGAAGGGACTTACCTTAAGTGAAGCTGAAGCAGCCCCAGGTAGCAGCACATGAGCCGCATGCGTAAGAGAAAGGACTCACAGACACCGCTGTACTCCTGCTTCACATAATCCTTGCAGGCTGGGAGCTCAGGGGTCGCTGGAGCCTGCTGGAAAAACATGCCAGTCATAATGGTTAGAGGAGGTTATGGAGGCCAAAGGAAAAATTGCAATAGGTAATGACTTCAGTAGGAAAAACAGAGGGTAGGATTGAAGGGACATCCTATGGAAATGTTGATCCATGCACAATAATACAATCATGCAACAGCTCAATGCAAATAATGTTTTTCATTATTTATTTTATTATAATACAGTCTTATTTTGCTTTTCTTGTTTTCCTTATTAGCAGTTTTCTGTTTCAAGTTTAACAAAGTGTATTGGATTGAAATCATACACTGTGTCTTTAAGTAGGCCGCATGTGTACTTTATAGACAGCAACCTTAAGTCAAGTGCTTAAGTAAACAATGAGAAATTTAGACTGATAAGGGCAATATTTATTGAGCTACACATACAGAAGTAGTGTCTCTCAATATGGCGTCAGGCCACCATGTTTGCAAACACAACATGCCAGATGTCTCAGCATGGACTTGTAGTAGTTCCTAATGGTGTCCTGTGATAATCCATCTTATGCAGCTTGCATATTCTCATGCAGTTCCTGCTGATTTTGCATACGTGTAGTCTCGTGTTGTGCAGCCGTCTGCCAGTTGTTCAGATGAAGCCCATCCTTGCTTATGTCACATGCAAGGCCGAGCGTGAAACTTGAATCATTCGCATGTCTCACACTGTCACATCTACCCACCAAGTTTCATTACTGTCGGTTGAGTCCTGCTGGGTGCAACTATTTGAGCAACTATTTTTGACAATGAGTGTCTATAGTGTCAGCAGAGTCTTTGTAGCTTAGTTTTGTTGGCATAAGGGTTTGACCTGCAAACTGACGTTCTTGACCTGGAGAGTATCCACTGTGCTTCCCACTGCTTCTGGCAGTCAGCTAGAAAAAATAGAACCCAAATTGACAAGTCTGCCCTTTTAATATTGTTAAAGAAACCAGATCACCATCTTTCCTCCTTATCACCATGCAGAGGTACTGAGGGAGTCATTACTCAACATCAGATTCAGGACCAGTCTGTTTTCCAAACAGAGTAGGAACGTGTTTAGACTTTCCCCACTCTTTAGGCAATGCTGTTTTTAGGAAGCAAGACCCAGACCCTGTCAAAAATCTTAGCAGTGTTCACGAACAGGTGTTGTAGAGTGATCCATTAAAATATCACTGACTAAAATACCTCTGCTAAATAAAAAGTATCTGCCAGTGCTGCTGTCTGGCTTTGACCGGAATGTGACACTACTGCAGCTCAAGAGAGAAACTGAGACTAAATTAGGGAAAGGGAATGAATCTAAGGGTCTGCATAAAAGGTAAGTTCAGAAGGTCAGTGGGAGGTCAGAGGCAGCCAGGGCACATCTACACACTCCTAAACCCACAGGCCCCAGGAAATGCACAGGCCAAGAGCGGTAGGGTCATTACATAGCATTACCTAGCTTTTGTGCATTTGTGAAAAAGGAAGGTTGGGACTTGTGTGCTGGTCTGGGAGGAAATCAATAGTGCAGCTCTGTCAGCATGCAGAGGGGAAATGGAGTAATCAATGTGCTGGTAAAAAGCTCCAAGCGGCCGATATCCACCTCTCCTGCTGTGCCCCATTCCTGCTCCGTTCCCTCTCTTTCTCATAATCACAGCATCCCTCTTTAGAAAAACAACCTGCCAGTGCTCCCTTTCACACCTGACCTGGTCACTTACTCGGCATTTCAGTGTTTGGCTTTTTGCGTAAGGCATTGATTGATTCAGAGAGAAGGAGCGCGGGAGGCAGTGGGGAGGTCTGGAACTCGATAGTGATATTGGGCCCTTTGTAAGCTTTCTGCTGGTCATAATTGCTCTGCCTCCGCTGGACAGCCCTACTTACGTGGCTGTTCAATTCCCATTAGAGAAGCAGGGTTTAATGACCAGCTGAGGAAAGAACTAAATATGTTGAAAAGTGCAGAAAACACCTACATTCAAGCTGTCAGAGCTTAGGCAAGTTTAATTTGGTCTGAGATTAGCTTGGGTTTTATCTGAGTCAGTCCTTTATCCCCTACAGACACCTGTGAAAACTACAGCATTTTTTTGACCTGCTATCTTTAAGCCTGTGCATGTATGTGTGAGTGAGTGAGGGCAATTATGATGAAGACCTAAGTACAGCAAACTCTAACATTCTCTGGGTTTTTTTCCTTGCTCATTCTAACAGAAGGAGAGAGAGAAGAAGAAGGAAGAGAAGAAGAGAGAAAAAGAGACAGATAAAGGGAACAAGCCTACAACCTTTGACAAGGTAATCCTGCACGCATTGTTGCCGTTAAGATTCTGTCACATGCTTTTGTTGCTTAAATGACCTCAGGAGTGCAAGGCTAATGTAAGATGGGTCAAGATGATTCATTTTTTTCTTTTTATAACTGTTGAACATTATAACAATTCTCGGCGGTTGCTGAGAATTGTGATAATATAGAGGAGCTGTTCTATTTATGGTAAGAAAATGGGCATGCATTGTTAGTAGAGAATCTCCATTGTTGTACTTCCTTACTGATTCTCTACTGGTTAGGCTGGCACTATATGAGAGTTCTGTAACCTTCACGAAGATGAGAGTGCAAGCAGTCTGTATATCACATGGAATAGGTTTACTATTAACAAAAAAGTTGTGGTGAAACCATTTGCAACTTTTGACACAGTGGGCTGAAATATCCCCAGCCGCTCAAATTTGTGTTATCAAAGTGTGTTCAGTGAAAGCAACCAGATGTTAGAATAGCAAAAACCTGCCATTCTTTCCTCCAGGCTCCGATCCACCTTTCACTAATACATACGCCACGAGAAGTCCAGCAGGGATGCATTTGATTTGGCTGTCAGGGTGTGGTATAGTAGAAGCTGACTGACAGGCAGGAGAACTCTCTCTGGTCCAGTGACCAGAGAATAAAGAGGGAATGCAAGTTATGTGTTTTTCCAACAGTATAGACCGCAAAAAACAAAGTTTTTTTTTTTTTTTTTTCTTTCAGCCTTTTACTTTTATACATTGATGTTGTTAATTCAAGATTTGTTTTCTATGCTGTTTTTCCTTCCAAAACACTTGATCCATCCTATTTGCTATCACACTTTGTCGACAGAGATGTGGGTCTTGGATATCTTTGCTAGCTGTGAGCCACAGCTGCTCATCAGTACAGTACAAACAGTCAAGGTTTATTGGACTGAGATTTTTTTATTTTTGCATGCCCAGGTACATACTGATTGTTACACTGCTTAAAACATGACATTTGAACAACAGCCTGTAGATAATGAGCTCATAGTTTTGCTCTAACCCAGTTCCACCGGAGACACCAGAACAAATCCAGTAGGATAGAATAGAGTATCTTTGTCATTACACAAGTGCAACAGAGATGAGTTTGCAGCCTCCTTGCTAGGTGCTATTTAAATAAAATAATAATAATAAATTGATATCGATCAGATGCAAAAGAATGTGCTGAAGTAACGCAACACTTCAGATGTACAAAGCCGCAACAGTGTGACATTGTCTAGTACTGTTCTTTGTCTAGCTAAGGGACTTTAAAGCGCAAGGTGGGGGAAAAAAAGAAAGGCTAGCATTCTGTAAACAGTGCATCATGTAGATTTTGAACACTTGAACACTTGCAAAGCTGTTTCTCTAATAGTTTTCAGCCGCTCATAATTGAACATTACTGGCCTTGTGTTTAGAGGAAAGGCAGGGACAGTTGGGGGATTGGCTTTCCACTAGGTACAGGGTTGTGTGTGTTTTAGAGAATACTGTAGAAATAATGAGCAGTAAATGTCCTGTTTTCCGAGGTAATACTAAGCAATTACATTTTAGAAGAATTAATAAGTAATTTTTTTGTTGGATTACTTTTATTTTTTAATAACTTCCCCAATGCTGTTGGCAGCAGATGATGAGGAGACAAAGTTGAACCAAACAGGAGCGCATCTGTATATAAGCCAGGAGAAATCCTATCCTGGAGAACCAGATTCCTCCCACAGTTTGGGCCTTTTCCTACTCAAGCACACTTGATTCAGCTTATTAGCTGGATGCCAGGTATAGTTGGTGCTTCCTTCCTCACCCCTGATCTAAGCTGAGGAACTTGGCATGTGTTACGCGTATGGAATGGAGTGGTATCAGCAATCCTGCAGCATTCCATCTCTCTATAGTACTATACTCTGGCCTTGCTAATGACATAAAAAAGTAAAGCTGCAGGACATGCATTCGGCCTCTTCTCGTTAAGCTATGACATGATCCAACTGGAGGTCATCTTGGGGAAATAACAAGAAATGGTTGTGATGTATGTTTATTCTAAATTCATGGGTAGGTCATCTTAAGATGTCTTTGCAGATGTGAGAGACTCAAATTTAGGAGTCTAGAACCAAACAAAGTTTGCAACCAATTTAATCCAGTTTTGGTTTCTGCCTCCTTGTTTATTCCCAAATCAGGGTTAACTACATGCCATATTTAGATGCATAGCAATCGCTTGTTTAAATCTAGGCAGGTTACAGTACACACATTTCCTTTCTCTCTGCTCTAATTACAGGTGTGTGTGTGTGTGTGTGTGTGTGTGTGTGTGTGTGTGTGTGTGTGNTGTGTGTGTGTGTGTGTGTGTGTGTGTGTGTGTGTGTGTGTGTGTGTGTGTGTGTGTTTTCAGTATAACTAATAGTCATGGAGTTGCAGTATGGTGCATTTCAGTGTCAGGCAGGAAAAGATGGTGTAGGAGAAGGTACTCCTCCAGTAATGGATGTTTATGCTGGGTGCATTTGGTGCATTCTCTTTCCTTTGACTGCCTTCATTTTCCTGTCAGATTTAATCCCCATACATATTTCAGTGCTGTGCAATTCTGTGTTAGAAGCAGCCATGTGCAGACCCTTACAATGATATTCATAGCCTTTACAATCACACCTTTGACACTCTCCCTCTCTCCTTCTCCCTCTCTCGGTGTATGTGTGTGTGTGTGTGTGTATGTATGTATGTATGTGTGTGTGTGTGTGTGTGTGTGTGTGTGTGTGTGTATAGTCATGCCCCCACCTGACCTCAGACTGTGTGCAGGGTGTTCTGGGAATGCTGTGTGTGTGTTGTAGTGACCTGGGTCAGTGTGTAGATTGATTAAAATGACACTCTGGCTTTGTGTGTGGTGTGAGCTTTGCTGTTCGAATGACAGCAGCGAAAGGAATAGGAGAGAGTGGGAGAGTAATGAAAGTATTTTTTAACAAGACTGAATGAGTGCAGTACTTGAAACAAGTGACAAAGTAACATGTACAAAAGTGTTTTCTCAGTCCCTGAGTCTCATCATATAGACCATAGGTTTTGCTCTAACCTAGTTTGCAGTACACCTGTAACAGGTATTCAGTGTTCTTAATGACTTGGTGTTGCTGTTTTGGAGGTGGCACAGTGCAATCGATGTTTTGTGAGGCTCTTTTGATTATTATTTTTTTGTGTGCAAGATTGGCTTGTGCCAGTCTGATCAGGAGGGCTGGGAGTATGAACTTTGCATACATAAACAGTAGTGGGTCTTTATAGTTGAATTTGTTAGTAAATGCTCCAGAAAGTTCTAAACTTCTGCAAAAGCATGCTTATTGACTGTGATGTATGTAGTTACTTTGGTTGTGTTTTCTTTGGCTTTTAGGCTGTTGCTGCCATGCTGCTGTACATTTGCTGTGTCTCAAATGTGGCTGGTTTCATCTTTATTAGCTCTAGCTCTCTAGCTTGGTTAACTCTCGCTGGCCTCAGTTCAGTGCTGTATTCTTTAGTTTTGAACCTGGTTAGTTGTATTACAGTTCTTTGTTTTTGTTTCTGCACATGATAGTATTGCAAATAGCATTTTATCTGATAAGGTATTTAAAATAAATTTCCACATTTTATGACTTTCTTATTTCTCATGGCTCCATTGTATCTCATTTTGCATCATTTATCGGGCAATGGAATGAGCATCTGCTGCTGTCTGGTCACATTTGCAGTGGGAATTGGCTGAAATGTGATCTGTAGCTGAGCAGTCATACCACGCCAGCAACATTGTGAACTGTCCTTTGAACACTAAGGACTGGACTGAAAACCCACTCATAGAGAAGAGCCTGTCTCGCTTGCTCTTTTAAAAGTTCAGGGGCCTCATTAATAAAACAATGTAAAATGACTAAGATGACTGTACATGCAAATTGACATATAAATAGTGATTACTGCCATTACTTTCTTGTTGAGCGTTTATTGCTGGAAGCATTTATATGCAAATGAGTTAAATGAAGGGTTGAGTTGAAAAGCTTCATGTGTACACGTATATAAGCATACACTCATTTTTTTTCGTTGCTTATGCATAATTTTGAGAATTTCTCTTAAGGACATATTTAGTGTGAAATTCAAGCATGTTTTATAAATGAGAGCCGTGAGCTTCAGCCCTCATCAGCCACATGCGGTGTTCTTTAGGAATGCCTGACCCTTTTCCATAGACCAGCAACAGACCTAGAGAAGCACTCGTGCGACGTGCTGTAATGGTGTGGTGATCTGTGCATTCCAGGTTATGTTGTGCACTTTGCTGTGCTGCTTCTGGAGGGTATGTGCTCAGCTGCTGGTGGATGAGATCCTGAAGGATTCAGAGATGTGCTGACTGCAGACTTGCGCCTGTGCAGTCATGGCAACATGTTTATCATCAGCCTGTTTCACTTTCTCTTATTAGCTCCCCACTGCTGCCTGCAGTACTTGAATGCCAAGGAGAAATGATCTCAGCTGTGTGTGTGTGTGTGTGTGTGTGTGTGTGTGTCTTCATTGTTTTGTGTATGAGCATGCGTGATAAAAGCATACTCTTGTGACATAAGCCAAACCTGGCATAAAGTAATTTGCCCTGGCTAATAGCATACCAAATACTGTGGTACATGCACCTGACTAGGCTCTCAAGCGTGATGCGTCTCTTGCTGGGATAATATGCAGGAAGATGTGCTGACAGTTGTTGTTTCAATGCTATGAAGTATCTGTGTGCTTGTGTTGGGAATGGAGGAATTGTGGTGGGCTTGCTTATTTCTCACCCTGTTCAAACTCGCCCTCTTCCTTCTACAGTCCTGATGGGCATCACCTGACTGGATTGGCTTTTACTGAAATTACTCTGTAAATGGGCTTCAGCAGGTGGACACCTGTACCTACGGACTGTCTCTCACTGTATCTCCCCCTTCATATTCCTTCTTTTGCACACTCTATCCCCTCTTCACTGCTGTCATTTTCCAATGGTCAGAGAAAGAGAAAGGACAATTTTGTGTATTTCTTTATAATGACCACATTTAAAGGCCATAGTAGGTCGGCACAACATTCCCAACAAACACCAACATTCCGATGGTGCCGGTTGTGAATGAAAGATGGCATTCTAGAACAGTGTGAATAAGAAACGGGATCCTAGAGCAGTGTGAGTGACAAACGTTATTGTAGGATTTGTGTGCGTGTGTCTGTGTATATAATATAGCTGTGAACCTTTTGAATAGTATGAATGATTGGCAGTGATCTAGGACAATGTGGATGAGGGACAGCATTCTAGAACAGTCTGAATTGGGGGCGATTGTTCTAGAATAATCACGCCATTCCCACAGTTCTTGATCATTGTAAGTAGGGATAACATTTTAGACATTCTAGAACAGTATGAATAGCTGAGATATGAGGGCTATTCTAGACCAATGTCGAAAGGAGATAACATTCTAGAGTAGTATGTATGGAGAATGCTCTCGAACAGTGTGAACTGGGGCAGCATTCTAGGACAGTGTGACTGAGGCAACAGCATTCTAGAACTGTGTAAATGGATGACATTCTTGAGGGGTGTGAATGGGGAGAACATTATAGAACATTGCGAAGGTAGAACTTTGAACAGTGTAAATGGCCGAGAGCAGTATGAACGGAAACAACATTCTGAGACATTGTGAACAACGGCCAACATTCTCAAACCGTGTCAGTGGTAGACAGCGTTATAGAATAGTTTGCATGGAGTAAACAGTTTGCGTAAGGGCAGCAACCTAAAACAGTGTGACTGGGTTAACAGCAATTTATTAGACCTGTGTGAAAGGAAAATATTCTTGAACTCTGTGAAGGGGGAACAGCATTCTAGATTAGAACAATCTCGAACAGGGTGAATAGGGGAGACCATTATTGATTTTCCTAACAACCACTCATATTATGGCATACCAACCCAGAATTTTGGTTGCTGATATTTATCAGGTCGGTGAGCTGTGGCTTTTAGACCCGAAGGCTGTGTTGATGCTGTTGGGAGCAGCCGCTATACGTACTGAATTGGTTTACCAAATGAAGCAGTGACTACAAGTAGTCAGCTTTAATTAAAGCCTTTAACAAGGACGTCTTTTTTGTGTTCAATAAAAACATAAAAGTCAAGGTTACTTGGTTGCTGGTAGGATTGTGTTTTTCTTCTTAATGTCATTACAGGATTACTGAAGGCCGTCCTTTCACTTTCCTTTTTTGGGTTTTATTAGTCTTATTTTTATTCTTTTTTTTTTTTTTACTTACTCCCCCGTAGTAGCCGGCCATGCCCTCTGTCTCTCATTAGCACACTATGAGATGCTTATTAGGTATTAGGTGGAATTAGCATTAAAAACCCTCTCCTCATTAATGAAGGCTGCTGCAGTGCAATTGTTTTCTTTTGCTGTGAGTCTCCTTGAAAGCAATCAGTAATCCAGACACAGCCCCTGCCACCTCTCTCACAACCCGTCACCCTCCCTGGTCAGGGCTTTCTGAGGGCCAAAGTCAGACAGGTGAATATCTGTCTTCGGCTTACTGTGTCTGTCTGTTTCTGTACAGAATGCAGTGCTTGTTATACAGTTTCATTATGTAATAGGAGCTAATCTTTGATGAGTCAGAAACACTTTGCTTTTTTTCTTTAATTTGCCTTCTGTCTGCTGTGTCACAGTATTGTATGTGTGTGGGTATTGTTGAATAAGTTGCCTGGCTCTAGAGCAGAGGTGCCCAGACTTTTGTCTTGGAAGGCCAAAGTGCAATGTTTCTAGGATTTCTAATGTGTTCTATTTTATCAGTGTAAAATACTGAATGGAGTACTCTGCCGTCGGCCTACAGAGGGACTGAGGGGCCTGGTGAGGGTCCTCTCTTTAACTGGCTTAAGAGCCTTAGTTCTAAGGTGTCCTGGCTCCTCCCCAAATCAGCCGCAGCTGTCTATAAACAGTCTATGAACATGATTCGGGGTTCTAGTTGCAGCGCCGCCTCGTACTTTTGTTTACATCTCATTGCCAGGACAATTCACCCACCACATTTGACAAATCCTACTGGTTAATAAGTGGTTTGGCATTTAAGTGAGGTTGCCAGTGTTACGATGTACAGCAGTGGAAAAATGTACGTCCCGCAAAACACATATTTTCTCATAAAGAAATCTACTTGGTTCCAGAGGTCCTAAAATGCGATGCTGATGACAGAAAGACAACAGAACTTAAGATGTGTTCATCTGCCTAATGCTCATTGTTTTTATTGTATTGGAGTGATGCTCTGTGTTTTGATTGCATCTACTCATACAATCACTTTCTCTCTCTCTCTCTCTCTTTCTCTCTCTCCCCCCTCTGTTTCTTTCTTTCTTTCTTTCTTTCTTTCTCTCTCTCTCTCTCTCTCTCTCTCTCTCTCTCTCTCTCTCTCTCTCTCTCTCTCTCTCT
>CM067478.1:15285340-15302157 GCA_034552555.1 Semaprochilodus insignis
TCTCTCTCTCTCTCTCTCTCTCTCTCTCTCTCTCTCTCTCTCTCTCTCTCATATATTCCTTTCTCGTCATCCAGTCTTTTCCCTTTGGAAAGGAAGCTTATGTTTCTGTATTTTTTTTTTCCTCTCAGGCCATGAATAAATTATCAAAGGAGAACAAGTGATGTTCTCCGCATTGGAAATGGTGCTGTCCTTGTTTTTGTGTGTGTGTGTGTGTGTGTGTGTGTGTGTGTGTGTGTGTGTGTGTGTGTGTGTGTGCACGTGTGTGTGTGTGTGTGTGTGTGTGTGTGTGCGCGCGTGTGCATGTGTGTGTGTAGAAGGATTTGTGTCTATGTAGGACTGCTCCAGTGCTCGTGACATTTTGCGTTTGTCGTATGTGTGAGCGTGCATGCGTATGTGTGAGGGCGTGTGTAGGAGCTTATGTACGAGTGCTGCCCTTGCTCAGATCTGTCTGTCAGGCTGCTGTGTTTGTGACAGCAGGCTGTCTAGGGAATTAGTTCAGAGGACAGTTGGAGTTTCTGGATACACACACACACAGAGTCCAGATGGTTTGTGTGCAGCTAGCTGTAGGTGTAAGTCTCTGCGGAGGTGCATTCTGCTGGGATAGCACTACAAGCTTCTTGTCAAATTCTTCTGTACCAGCCTAATGCACAGATTAGCATAGCATAACCACTTAATGGAACTTAATTTGTGGTCTGGTTAGTAAAACAAATGAAGTCAGGGGGTCTTGTTAACTGATCTCAAACCAAAGTGAATCATTTTTGTTTAAAGCTTTTGTTAAATGAAAGCTTAAGAGAGTTGAGCATAATTTAGAACATTTTGTGTAACATTCAACAAAGGATTAGCAGTAATTCTGATATTAGTCAGCACTGGTTTTAGTATTGGTATTAGATGATTGCTTAAACATATATACAACCCCAAATCAGAAAAAGTTGCCATATTTTTTTAATTAAAACTGAGCACACTGATTTGTAAATTATTTTTGTATCTATATTAGATTGAAAACAATACTCAAACCCATTATTTGGTGTTTTACCTCTTAAATCTTTATTCCTAATTTGAGCTTGGTTTTAATGAAAGGAATGGATATATACTTACTTTTCTATTTGTATTTTGCTGGGCCATGCTGTGCCTTGTTTATTTGTTTGTTTGTTTATGTATTTATGTATTTATTTCATATAAAACCTTTTTACTTGTTCCTGGGGCTTTTTTTAATCTGTTAAAATATCAGTTGTTGACATAATTCCAGGTCTTTTTATAAGTGAATATTCAACATTCGGTGCTCTAAGGAAGCCGACCAGAAAATCACATTTGCTATGTGGAAAATACACCTTAATTCATAGAAACTATTGTGCAGTGGTCAAATCCGCCATTTTTCTTTGTACAGAAAGACTGTACTGTATATTACACAGCCTCCTGAAGAACCACTCTCAGGGTACTGGCCTAAATTACATTCCAATCAAATGTCAGCTGAGAGCTTTGCAGGAGAAAGTAGGCTTTTTAAAGGCTGTGGCAGCCTAGCACATAAGTGGTGGCATTCAAATGCTAATGTCCGCAGGCCTGGTGCTCGCATTGTGTGCGTCATGTGTGTTTTGTTGTGATCTAATGAATAAATGCAGCAGAGACATTGTTATAAATGTGCTACAATGCCCACAGCTGTGTTTTTTGAGGACACACACACACTCATTGTACACACAGAACCCTATAGACATGTGTATAGGTGTGGGTGAGGGTGTGCGCTGCTTGGGTTGGGGAAATGTGTGTGTCATGCTGCCAGGTGATATTTCCCCTTTGAAGTCTTGAGGAGGTGAAATGCATAATTAAAGCTGATGAGATATTCCAGACTGAAGCCTTGGCAAAAAAAAAAAAACACAGAGGCTCAGCCTCTCTGTGAGTAGTGTTCTCATATTCAACAAAATGTGGAAATAAAGAAATATAGAAATTACTGTATAACCATTGGGGAAAAGAATGTGCTTCCAGTGATTACCAACAAGTTTCATCATTTTACTTTAGGTGATTTGATCCAAAGCCATTAAGTTCATGTAAAGACGACTGCAGTCCACATCCATTTGGGATGTATATTTCCTCCCGTACACTATGATTATACACTATTTGAAGTTGCTATTGTGATCCAGCATTACTTCACACTGAAATGAGATCTTAACTCGTCCAGTGTAGCATTTTGAAGTTTGTTTGGTTTGTTTTTTGGGTGTTATATTGGTAATTTAGCTGTATCTGCGCAATGATGTTTCAATGTGGAGTCTGTTTCTCAATGGGCCGATCTGACTTCAGGAGCGCACATGATTTCCACTTGTTTAATCAGTTAGTGTCCATCAAAAACAACTGATTAATTGTGCTCGTGCTGTTTGTATTTTGTAAGATACTAAAGTGATTGGGAGAACATCATAACATTGAAAATCTCATTAAAGCACCAGCAGTAGTTATCAGAAAGGCCTCCAAGTAGAAGTTTCCACTTTAAACAGCCTAGCCTAGTTCCAACCACAATTTGCCACACCTGCTATTAGGGCTGATGAGGGAAAATATCTGTTTACGATTATTTTGGTCGATATTGCGACTGCGTATATCCATCTTTTCTGTCTTGAGGCTTGACCTCTAAATGTCACATGCCAGTCAGTTGTGGTAGTGATGTCACAACATATGGATGTGTGGTTGAATCAGATTGATCCAAATCATCTATGGGCAGTTCACAGACTTTGTGTGATTAGGTTTAATTTCCCAGTCTTAAAAAAACTTACTACAGCAGCACCGTTGATAATGTGTGCTATAATTTTACTCTGTTTAATTGTGATTTGGATATTAAAAAAGATGCGTTAAGATGCGTCAAGAACTGCTTTATAATCATGTTTGAACCTAAAATCAAATAAATTAGTAAAGTGTTGAGAGATTTCCACCACTATTGGCAATGTTATCTGCAAACTCTATTATATAAACTCGTACAAAGTACAAAGTGTAGCAAACAAACTAGGAGTGTAAACAGCCTTATTGGGATCAGTAGTCAGTACTTTAACGATAATACTCCTCCTTCTCATATTAGTCTTAGTATTCTTCTCTTGTCAGTTGAATACAAATTTAGCACATTTGACTAAGTAGACTGATGAAATGGAATCAAGTCTCTCTCTCAAATCTCTGTCTCTCTCCTGCTCTCTGTGTTTCAATGGCGAACAGTGATTCACTCTACAGCCTCAGGACATTAGTTAATAAGGAATTCGGTGACATGATAATGACCGTTCCTCCTTTTACTGTTGGTCTAATATAGGCTAACAGTGACCTTGGGGCTCTGTCTATACCCCACACACACATCTGCACACACAGGAAGGAGATGAGGGGATCAGAGGTAGGGAGGGAGTTGGATTTAGGTAGAGGCTTGCAGAAGAGATGGTTGTTAAGGGAAAAGGTGATGAGGCAGATGGAGAAAATGGAGGAGGTGAGGAGACTGGAATGGAAGGAGACAGATAAGAGGGCTGGGAGATGGGGACAGGGAAGCAAGCAAATGAGAGGGAAATGACTGGCGAGAGAAAGTGATGGGAGGGAAGCGAGGTTATAGGAGAAGGGGACTGAGGGGAGGAATGAGCATAGAACAGGAAGTGATGAGGTACAGGATGGAGTGCACTGGGGGATGGACGGTAGTAAAAATGAAGGAGAGAAAAACAATACTGTGGAGTAGAGTCAGGTTGGTGCATGTGTGGTGTTGGATAATGTTACAGGGTGATAGGCTGCTCATGCAGGGAATGGGATTTCAAGGTTTAGTATCCACTCATCCTCAAGACCTGAAAGCCCCTTTTGTGTGTGTGTGTGTGTGTGTGTGTGTGTGTGTGTGTGTGTGTGTGTGTGTGTGTGTGTGCGCGCGCGCATGCTGGGCAGGGGGTAAAAAAACAAATAAGAAAGGTGCTAAAACACAAACAGCTCCATCCAAAGACAAACATGAACTTTAACAATGGTATCTCACATTAGTATTGGAACCTCACATTGGTATCATGTTGTCATTGTCAAGGTTGTCAAGTGCACAAATCTTGTTGTGAGCCTGACCTGTGTTTTAGTTGGCAGTCAACAGTAACATAGTACATTTATTTGAGTACTGTACTTAAGTACTTTTTTTTTTTGTATTTAAAGGTATCACTCCAGTACATGTGAAAGACAAATAATGTACTTTTTGACTCCACTACATTCCTGTGAAGTTACTTGGAAGTCAATAAACAAATGTTCTTTTCTAAAATGCTGGTGGCCATATTGTGTTCATCATGGGAGAAGCTGCAGTTTTTGAACAGGTGGATTTGGTGGGGAGCGTCCATAGCTGTATCTGAAATCCATGTTTGAGATTTTTAATGTTTTAAATATTTACTGTGCACAAACTTCATCAGTACCTTCAAATAACTGGTATCCACCCTGAGACAACATGTTGAGGTATATGAACACTTACCTAATGCCAGTAGACATTTTAAAGCAAGTTGTACTTGTCGGGTGTGTTCATCTAACTTTTTTCCTAGGTGGCTGTGATGTAGTGCACAGCTTGTGAACTTGTACTTGTGCCAGTTAGCTTGAAAATCACTTGAGACAAAAATTTGCCTGAGCAACTTGTCCTGAAAGTTGTATTGGATTGATATTTATTTGGTCAGGGGTGTCTATACTTTCACTCAAGTAATGGAGTTAAGTACTTTATTAATCTCTGGTAAATATATATTTTTATTATTATTACTTTATTAAGGTAATTGCATAAATTCCCCTGAAGCATGAATTTTTTTGATCATATTTGGATAATATTCAGAGGCACTTAAAGGTTCTATGCTCTAATGTTAATCAGTATCTCACTCTAGACCATGTCCTTTTGCATAATTTAGGCTTTAAAGTCCTTCAGGCTTTAGACGTTGCTATACCTGACCACTATTCTGTCTTCTTGCATTTTCTTACTGCAAACTCAACTGTGACCTTCAAGGTTTTCACAACCTCCATTCCCCTTCTCACACACTCCTGTGATGCCTCAGTCGAGAACATTAATTCTAGATTTGCTGAATGTATTAATATTGTTGCCTGTGCCGGATTTTGGCCCTCAAGGACTAGAGTTGAATATCTCTGTTTTAAGTGGCTTTCATTTTGCTTGAAAAACATTTTGTGTTTAATCGGGCAACAATATTAATATTAATATTAATATTAAACACAAAATGTTTTTCAAGCAAAATGAAAGCCACTTAAAACAGAGATATTCAACTCTAGTCCTTGAGGGCCAAAATCCGGCACAGTTTGGTTATTTTAACACATTGCTAATTGCCAGGTTTAGTAGGTGGAAGAGTGAATTCACGGTTTCATTTTTCAGAAATAATTGAAAATGCTTAGTAAGGAAATGAAGCTTGCCAGGAATTGAACAATCGTTCATCACAGATACAACCAAAGATTATTCTTTTTCATACTACAAATAAGACTTTTGTCAAGAATCTAGCTGTTATGTTTTGACAGTAACCTTGTTTTTGAGCCACTGAGAAGTTACATACATTAGGAATGTCATCTAAATTTGTAGCATATGGGGAATGAAATGGGGTGGAATATTTCATAGTTAACTGGCAGCTATATTCCTTTATCAAGATTACACTTTCTACCAGTAAACCACATGACTTTTTTATATGAATTTTAATTAAAAAAATAATAATTTAATAATTGTAATTGTGTGACTCGGTGGATATTATAAGCTAAGCTTATTTAGACTCATTGCCTGTGAAGAGAAATCATGTCCTGAATCTAGAGGTTTTTCTGTACCACAGCAGTGATATCTATAAAACTGTTCATCACCTTCACCTAACATTCTGTTCACTGCTGATAGCGAGAAACTATTCTTTCTGAGAATTCTTTCTGTCAAGAAATCAGTTGATGATCTCCACAGGTTTGTTTACATGTTGCTGTCACCCAAAAACAAAACAGATTTTCATATTTGTAACCATATAGTTGTGCCACTGAGATATTTAACCTTGGCGCATTCAACTTGAGATGCATTGGGAAAATGATGGGTGGAATATTTAATGCTTATCTGTTTGGTACGTTATTATCAAGGTTAGACCTTCTAGCATCATTTTTCAACAGTAAAGTAAGTGACTTTAAAGAAATGATGATGATGACGATGACGATGATGATGAAGAAAAGTTATACCAGCAAGTAACATACTGTTTAACTAAAACTGTTGGAGTCTGTTTGCCTTGTGACCATATAAAATTAAATCAGTAATGAGATTCAGGCAATGCTGGAGCCACATACATTCAGAAGCCTGTAGAATGCAGACTTGATGAAACCGCAGTGACTAAATGTATCTGCTTCCACAGTGGCATTTGGCTTGAACGGAGATTTGTATGTACAGCTCGTAGTGTTCCAGGCTCACTCAGAGCCAGAGTGTCTCCTGCTCAACCCCTCAGCTGGAAGCAAGTCTGTGTGCTTTTCGACTCTTTTGTGTTTAGATATTTATAGGCCTGGCCTGGTCTAAGATCTTCCTATGATGGAGCTTTATTCGCCCATGCTGAGCCCCAGAACATCACACCTGTTCCCTTTCAATCCCTTGCTGAGTTTAAAAGTTGCTTCTGTGGAAGTGTTAGTACTTCTGCAGGCCTACATATCTTTTGTTTGAAAGATATAATTTAAGGACATGGTAAGCGTATGTGTGCATGTGTGTAGGCACCAGGTCTCTTCTGGAAATCAGAGGCATGTTTGAGAGGCAGGCGCAGCGTCCCTCAGTGTCTCCGCAGTGATAACAATCTGTTTGTGTTTTATAGAAGCCCTGGATTCCCACCAGGCATCTAATGGTGAAAAGTGAAATAACTGACAGGACTTGAAATAATGTGTAGGATTTGGACTGCGGATAGAAAGAAAAGAGTGGTTCAGATGGAAAGCTATAGATGAGGAGGCTGACGTAGATGAGCGAGTTAGAGTGCATTGCTCAAAGAACGAAAGATAGTGATGAAGAAAAATACTAAGATGAAAAGCACTGCAAAGGAGTTCCCCTGGCTGTTTCCCAGATGGGGAAAAGTGTCGTTTTGGCTGAGCTGCTGTGAATTAGTCAGCACATAGTCAGCTTTCGAATGGACAGAGAGAGCTCATCTGTAGGATAGAAATGCCTAGACCACATTTCAGTCATGCACATTTACAAAAAGAAAGTCGTCATTTAGTAGAAACACTTTTCCTTATGCACTGCTTAAATTGACATCAGTTGGACTATAAACTCCTTTAGTGATGTATTCCCATAGCCATGCATGTGTTCTTGAAGCCTCTTCAAAGTCAAAAAATATTTTGGTGAAAAATCTAATTTACTTACACAGTTTTGTCCCAAATTAGCTTTTTATTTTTTAGACTTTTCATACACTAGACTGGAAGGCTAATGTTGCCAACAAGTCAAAAAAGTTTAAGTCCCATCAGTCATCATGCAAACTGTACATCACAAGCCAAAAACCATGTCAGGTAGTAATAATTATCCTTGCTTTGGAAATGTATAGCATGCTGTTGTCTATAAAAATGGACACCAATACATTTCATAGATGAACAGCAGTAGCAGCCTTTCTAAGCCTAAATTTTGTCTGTAGTTTTTGTTTTGTATATATGTATTATTAGGGCTGGGAAATAATTTACAGTAACTCATTTCAGTTAAGTAGTAGTAATTACTATTATTTTGTGTAGCATTTAATCACATTTGTCTTCTAAGTTCAAATTTTACCCTCAGTAAGGATTATTTTTAAAAGCTTTTTTTGCTTTTTTTATTATCTTAAAAGCAGGACATTTTGCCAACTTCAACAGCAAATTCAGTGTCCAGCAGTAGTTGGAAATGACTTTTCCAGGCATCCATGGAAATTCTTTCCAATCTGAAAGCTGAAATTGAACCAGAGGGCTACCGTCACAGATGTATAAGAACAGCACACAAGCACCTGGGCTTCAGGCTAGAACATAGAGACATTATGTTAATGGTAGAGTTGGGCTATTTTTTTTAACCATGTATGTATAATGATATTTTGTCTTTTTTTCGATATGTTGGTAATAAGCCCAAGCAGTGCCACAATCGACTTAAGCAGTACTAATTGTGCTAATGCAGTTGGCCAGTGTTCTTTCAGTATGGATGCATTCGCAGTATGCTGAGAATTTATCGAGATATCAATAATATATTGTTGTATACATGTATTTTGTCATATATTGCTCACCCATGTTTAACAGCACTGCAGTTGTGGTGTTAACAATTTATTTTGTTTATGCAACACCACTTGTCGATATGTGTATAGTCCTCTGTTACTATTTTGGCCACAATGGCCTAGTAGCTCCAGTGATGAATTAATAGGCAACACCCAAAATTGTCTGTTCTGACTGACTAAATTTGAATGAAAGGTGAGTGCAACAGTGCAATTCAGACTTCTGTCCAAATTATCACTATATTACTTTAAAGAGAGGCTTAATCTCTGAGTCCTACTTATCAAAATGTGTGTGGTTGAGTGCGGGAATGCTTCAGTGTATTGGAGCACAGAGAACAATGACTCCCATGGGATGACAGCATGAGTGTGTGCCACAGAGCTCGCCTATTCTTGTTTGCATGTGTGTTGAAGGGGTTGTTTCCCTGAGGCTGAATTGTCAGTGTAAAGTCAAGATGAGCGTGTGATATCAGACAACTTAGAGTTCCTTCTGGGCAACAGCTAGCCAGTAAATGTGCGGATCAATGCATGCAGCCTGCCTACTGCTTTAGCATGAGTCTAAGAGACAAGATCACAGAGCCTTGCACTCATATACCTATACACATGCAGAATGAGGAAACCCATAAAAATTGACTGTAGTTGTACATAAATAATGACTTGGCCTTTGGTGTAGACTTGGCTTTCTAATTAGGTTTCTTTGTACTGAAGTGCTATAGCCCAGTTTGACAGTTTCTGTGTAGCTCTAGAACACAGAATGTGAAGAGTTGGAGATGGTATGAGGGGAACCAGTGGGTATTGGTATTGGTTCTATATTGTAGAAAATGCTGAATTTTATATCAGATGGAACAAAGAACAATGAATCAGAATAAATCCTGTAACATATCTAGCACAAGCTTACAGTGATGGGATGGGTAGTGAAGTTCAAACAGCTCATTTTAAAGCTTTTAAAGTTTTTGACAGAGGACATGTTAAATTGAACTTTGGCTGATACTCAAGGTTTCAATATCAGTTTTAGTATCAGTTAAGAAGAGTGATATTGTGTTATCTATATTGAGGATTAGCGATGCATCAAAATGAACATTTCTGGCCAAAACCCAAAATAACGACACATTAATTTTTAAAGTTTGCTGTCTTGTTTATGCTTTTAAATGAATATACTAAACATAATAATTACAACACAATAAAGAAAATACATCTTTATTATTAATATATTTACAGTCGATATTTCAAAACTGAGCTAACAGTAAATAAAAACATTACTTAAAGAAAATCATATCATATGTCCTTGACAACACAGAATGGATCATCATTCAGGGCAATGAATTAGTTATTTTAGATTTATTTTAGATAGCTATAGATACGATCTGTGTATCATACACGGAGCGCATCACATGATCTGTTTTAGGTATTGAGTGGGGATGTTGTGTTTTCAAACTGCAGTGATACTCTGTAGTGAAGCCCAGACCAGAGCGAAAGAACGTTGTTTTGAAGATTCATTTTGTTGAATGTTTTCAAGATGAATTGTTTTGAAGATGAACTGTTAAGTAGTAGTTGTAGTAGAGAAATGAAAGAATGAATTATCCTGTGCATTTTGTAATGGTCACCTGCATCAAGATATCTCCTCACACTAGCAGCTGTATCTGTTATTCTTGGCTCCTACGAAGTGCTAGCAAAACCTTTCACCCTCATCTCCACCTGTGAATAAACATACCTTTCTTCACACTCTCCCCCTGATGTTTGCTATGCCAGTTGATTAGTGTTTGGGTGAGCATGGATGTGGGCGTGAGTGTGACTGGGTGTGTGTTGTAACCCAAATGAACACTGTCCTCTGACAAACACTCCTAGATGCCGTGTTAGCCACCACTGCGCCCCAGCCTCTCCCCCACACTATGGTCTTAGGGGGCTTAGCTTAGCTTACCATCGCACGCACGCACGCACGCACGCACACACACACACACACACCTGCAAACAGTCGATCAATAATGTTGCGGAGAGCGTGATCAATATTGGCTGGATTTAGAGCAGCAGGGGAGCAGAGATTTAGTTGTGCCCATTTCCCAAGCATCCTCAGGAGAACACACAGCCTCTCACATACCCGTGTGTGTGTGCACCCCTCTCTGCTTAAAGGAGCTTTTAAGGATCTAAATGTTTGTGCAGACCATTTTTCGCTGGTGTCCTTACTGCATTTGCCCTTTCAAGCTTTAAAGTCATCCTCCGAATGTCCACGTACATATGGAGTATCCTCTTAGGTTGAATGACGCAAGCCTGTGGTGCAATTTCTGCGAAGAACATTTTGTCCTGACCTGTTTGAAACTCCAGTATCAAATCCACCGGTCTGCTCATGTCCATCATTAGGTGCAGCAGGGAGTGATGGCTGCGCATTTTGATTGCAGCCACTCTGCTTAAGAATCATAATGAGATCAACATTGGTTTTTAGTCTTCAAACAAATAAGCAAGAGCTGAAATTCCTCTGCTCTACTGAAGTCCTTTATGATGAAGATAAGGCTTTATGAAAAGTCTTAATTAAAAGTTTATCGGTGGCTGGCAAGCAGAAACTGAGCGGCCATGGTGTTAGCCTTTGTACTGTGATGGGTTCGTCCGAGGAGGATGGGGAGCGGCTAGATAACATCAGCAACCTGTCTGTGAGGTCGTGCAGTTCCTGGCCTATTATTAACATATGCACACGCACCAAAGTGGCTTTGGTTAGTGGTGACGTGGTGGATGTCTGAAGAGGGCCTTCCTCTGGTAGGCTGGGCAGGACCCTTGCAAAAAAAAGCATAGCATCAGCAGCAATAAATCTAATTACTTTATGCAAAGTGGATTCTGTTGTGCTTTTAATAAGGACAAAACAAGACTTACTTTTGCTCCTGTTAACAACCCATTGTGAACAAATGGTATCTTGCTTTGATGTGGGGAAGGCAAATGAGCTGATGCAGCCCTGATGGTGGCGACCTGCTGGGGAGGTGAATAGAGTGCATGCAGAAAAGTGACGAGCAGACAGTTCTTCCCCACAAAAACCAACAAGCCACTTCAAAGACTGGTGGCAGCCAACCACCCCACCCCCTCATAACTACCCCTCTGCCATGTACTGTCTCTCTCGCACTTTCTCTCTCGCTCACACTAGCTCTATCGCCCTCCTTTTCCAGTCTCCTATTGTCCCATTCTTCAAAGAAAGCAATCTTTTTAAATACTGTCACAGTTTCCAAATTTGTTTTGCATTGATCTTTGTGCGTGCATGCATTGATTTAGCACACCAGTTTGTTTCGTTGGATGGCCATCTTGGAGGACTCTGCTTTTCATCTCCCTCATACCTGATAAGAGAATGACTTTTGCCAGTTTCTGCACCTTGTAGGTATTATAGAGTATTGAACTCGCTCCAGGTCTCAGTTCTGATAAGATCTTGAAATGTAATGTTTTTTTTCTATTTCAGGCTGCTTGAAAGAGCTGCAGATTAATTTTGTGATGGAATGTAATTTTATTTTATTATTAATAGACTTGCTGAAGGTAATAGATGGTGCATTTTTGCTGGACAACCTAGAGGACCAGCCTAGAAAAGACATTTTTGCTGGACCGCCTAGAGGACCAGCCTAGAAAAGGCATTTTCTCTTATTCGCTGACTGACAAACTTGTGTGAAACGCTCATGCACATGGTCTGGCTCTTGCCACAAGGCTGTAGAGGCGAGAGGTATTCTTAGGTTGGCTAAAGCCATTTCGTTTCATGTGGGTTTGTGTCTTTGCTTGAAATATTATTGCAAAGGAAAGTAGTGTGAAGACATACAATGATATGAATATGTTTGTCAAATCCAACTCGTGACTGTATTCAAGATATGTTTAAAGTAACTAACGGTAGCTTGAAGCCAGTGCAAGTATCATTTTGATTTGCGGCCTGGTCAAACTCAGCTAAAGCCCCCACATTAGATTGATGCCTCCATAAGTACCCAGCTCACAGACCGTATTCAAACTTGGCTGTAGTTCCTACGTTAGCTTGATGCTATTTTGAACTCCCAGTTCTGTTCTGTAAAAGAGGATGAAACTGAGACTTAATACTTTTTTGCTAGCAGAATTAAGCCGTTCCGCCTTAAATGGTCCTGCATTTAAATTATGGACCTGGTGCACTATTAAAGGGAAACCTGGCTGTTATAGGCCCCAGTATGATGTACATGGCCAACACTAACAAAATACTTTTTGTAGTATTAAAATAGACAAACTTATTTTACTAATAGGCTGCCATTTTCTCTCAGATGTTTTCTGTAATATGTATCAGTAATGCATATGTTTACATGTATATGTATCAGTAATCTGATACATATAATAAATATTGCAATTGCAATTCTTTAAACCAACAAAACCTTTCTGATCTTCTTGATCTTACAAACATGGTCAGCGCTATGATGAACGATTTGTTGTCACACATCACATATCCAGAGGGCCTGGTTTCACTCCACCTCCACCCCTACCGCAAAATCCACAGGAACTGTGCGAGAATATTCAAGCTGCATGGGATGGATTATTGCAGGACAGCATTAGGAGCCTCTACAACGGCATGCTGAGCAGTGGTGGACAGTAACAAAGTACGTGTAATTAGTTACTGTACTTAAGTAGTTTTTCTGTGTATCTATACTTTACTGAAGTATTTCCGTTTTGGACGACTTTGTACTTTAACTCCACCACTTTTCAAACTCAAATATCTTACTTTTTACTCCACTACATTATATGAAATTTGTAGTTCCTTTCAGCTTATGTGCTCATAAAAACGTAACATTTCAAAACGAAACAAGCTTATTCATGGATTCTTGGCATCCATGAAAATGTCCATTTCAGGCCTGAACTGCATCATTGACCACCTGGAGGAAGGTAGGTAAAGCAGGATGGGGTTAGTAAACAGATAAAACATATTGTTCCTTACTTTGTGGGTAAATAGACCACAATATAGAAATATGCACACATGCACTTGTGACTGGCGAGTGTCTTTTTCTGCATTTGGAATTTGCTGGTATTAAACAGAATACATTTCAGCAACCCAGATGGCCTACAAAGTGTTTTATGGACTGGCTGTTGAAATGACTGTGGCAAATTTTGCAGCAGTTGAAAAGGCTGAGCTGAACTTGATATATCTACATTTATGGCTTGGCTCTATCTGTACAACAATCAGCAGTTATCCTGCACACAGGGCTCAATAGGTACCATAACGAATCTCCACATAAGTCTTTCCTGGTGTTTGAAGAATGACTCTGAATTTAAGCCTGCAAACAACACCTTCCTCAGAGCCAAAACAATGAGACGTGAAGGGAGAGACAAAATGACCCCTCATCCATCAATTTTACCCACAGATGAGAAAATCATCAGTGAATCTAATGCATGTAATCCCAACCATCCAAAAGGGCTTCTGAACATGGTTTGGTTTAATATCCAGCTTCATTTCAGGCGACAATGTAAAGAGTGATTACAAAAAAGTAGTTTGTAATCAATAATGAAATGGCTGCACATTGTCATTCAATGAAGAAACAGAAACAACACAAGGACGTTATGGAGCGAGACTGTGAACACTATAGCGGATTCATGTTAAACCTGGAGACAATCTATGCCCAATTGCAACATTAGAAAACACGTCTGAGCAGAATGCCACAGAATGCGCCAGCCTTTTATTAGCATCCCAAAATGACAGCACGTGCAATAGATGCAGTGAGGTACTTTGTGAGTCTTCTGGGAGTAAATCAGCTTGTAACAATGCTTCCACAGATATGCAGAGAGGCTGGTATTAGCTGCATATACATCAACCCGTATTTGCAAGTCACAGCAGTTTAAAGATTTTCTGATGCCAGTCAAAGGAGTCAAAAGAGATTATGTCTGTTACTGGACACCAATAAGAAGAAATAGCTTTATTAATTACAGTTCTGAGAGCTTGTTACAAACCTATTGGAGACCCACACTAACTTGTAGAAAAGGGTGGAGTTCAGTCCTCAGTGCTGATCATGACCCAGTCAACACACTCCAAAGGCCACCAGCCAGTGAGCTAGACAGTTTGATGCCAATGGACATCCTACATAGCAACCTTACTTGGTAATGTTATATAAATCTTTCATAGTGTACTGTGTTAGGACAGGCCAGGGAATTTTTACCATTTCAGCTCATTTGTTGTGGAACTACTTTTTGCGGGAGGTATGTTTAGTATAAAATTCAGGGCTTCTTTGATTTGTTTAGTTTCTTTATTTTGTACAAACTGTTGAACAACAAATCCCTCTTGTGTTCTATTGCATAATCATATACAGTATGTATAAAAATCACATTCTTCACATATATATATTTTTTTGTTCCTCAAGGCTTGGCACACTATGCTCCACTATTCTATGGAGAAAGGTTTTTATTTTGTCTCGCCTCAGTCATGTTCCCCCTACTCATTCACAGTGGCAGGCCATTGGTAGCTGAACATTGCGTTTGACCTTTAGCAAAAACAATTTAGAAAGGAGCCGAGGGAAGCATGAAAATGACTACGTGGTTAGCGTTTTGGCATGGAGAAGGCACGACTCCCACCTGCATGCTGCTGCCTTTGTGCATGTGTGTGTAATGGAAGAGGATGAAGAAGGAATGCATCTTTTGAGACTAAGTCATGGCTGCAGTTTCGCCATAACTTCAGAGGTATAAATAAGCCTTTCTTCTGTTAGTTCTGAGCCTTCTGGACTTCACTGCGCACAGAACCTCATCATTAGCTTTGTCTTTGTCCATCTACCATGCACCGCATCTATGTCAGGCTCTCACACATACAGAGAAAGACTAGCCTACAAACAGTTTGTCAAACAGAGACGGAAGGGGACAGAAGTAAAGGGATTCATTTAGAATAATTGTGAGCAATTTGGAGAGATTAGATAGGATATTAGCAAATAGATTTCCGTAAGGTAGTCCCAATTTCCAGGCTATTGTGCTGCCTGCAGTCAGTAGCATCTTGGTGGAAGAGTGGGTTTTTAAAATGCAAGTGCTTTTATAGCAAATCACATAACTGCACAGGCATGACCCAAAATCAATGAACAGACATTACAGGATGGTGGTAGACAATAGATGCCAGTTAAAGCTGTCTATGTTTGATTAGTTACGTGCAGACGTGCTGAATCTATTTAGATTCCACTCTGTCATAATCGGATTGTGCAGCTCGGGACGTTTGCAATTGACACCAACGATAAAGCGGTAATGCAAGAGGTGGACTGTGAGGGAGATGGATAGATATCAGTCAGCTAAAGAAAATGCTTTTGAAACGGGTGGAGGAGACTAGAGTTTGGAAAAGTGGACGTATTTGGAGTGGATTGTAGACCTTCTGTGACAGTTCTGATGGTACAAACTGTGTGGGGAAGAACGTTTTTTCTTTTATTTTCACATGAATGGTAAGACTGTTGGATCCTGGCCATTCCCTGTTCCTCCTGCTATATCAAGAAATGACTGCAAAATGCCAGAGGGTGCCCGCAAGCGAGTCCAACGTGATTAGGGGTGAATGGAGCTAAACAGCTAAAAATGTTAATAAAGTTAAAATACTTTCTAACCGTTTGCCCTGGACCATGCTTTAATTTGGGGAAGGAGAAGTATGCATTTCACTACAGAATCAAAGCAAGCATATCTATACATTTCTTTTTTCTTGCACAGCAGATGAGGTTTAGGCAATAGATGTAAACTCAGTTTCAAAAGAACAAAAAAATCTAACAGTGGTGTTAAATTGTTAACGGAAACAAGAGCATTTTTCTAAATTACTCTAACAAAGTTTAAACATTTGCAAGCTAAGATGTTTCATATTGAATTCTAGACATTCTAAACATTTCTGGATCATTTTTGACCTGCATCCCGTTTGTTCAGATGCTGAAGAGGAGTATGACAACAGGACTGCATGAAATTCTGAACTTGTCATTGACCCTCAGCAAGCTTGACGACCAGCTAAACGAACTGGACTAACAGAAAAAAGCCAAGAACTAACAGAACCCAGTTCAGCAGACACACTAGACCAAATCAGCATTTGGGTTAATTTGGAAAGTACTGAAATGTTAATGAGATGAGCTGAACATGATACTGTGACAGTTTATATTCGTAACAGCACAGTGAAGTTGTATATTGGATGTTCCTTGGATACTAAGAGATTGCTCGATTATTCACATCCAAAAAAAATTCTCTTCTATGAAGACGGAGAACAAACTACAAACAACTGTATTTTATATAGCTGAGTACAGCGGGTCGAACCTGCAGATCATGTAAGTTTTAGTCATTAGGGATAGTCTACAAAATGCATTGGTGTTTGTAGTAGGCTTAAAGGAAGCTACTCTGTTTACTACAAGTGATTCAGAGTTCTTTTGCCTTATTAGATGAGAAACTTGTTATGCACTGTTTAAATAGTACCTTTATTATGAAAGTATCAGTGCTATGTATTTCTGAAACATCAAGTCAGTGAAATTTGACAAATGACATCTTTAAATACACTTGGTTGTGGTTTATTATCTGTGTTTCATGAGTGAGAAAAGAAATTGCTAAGAGAAAGATTAATATTGAGTCAGTGTCCAGTATAAATCAATCTGCCACCTTTTGGACAGAAGAAATTGCCAGTAGTAAAGCATATACTATAATATTTAGTGTATTTTATATATATATATATATATATATATATATATATATATATATATTACAATA
>CM067478.1:15307114-15415888 GCA_034552555.1 Semaprochilodus insignis
AGAGGGAGGACATTCAGATAGACACAAGAGCAAGTCCTAAGAAGAATGTAGAGCCTGCCATCGACTTGCTGGGCCTGGGTAAGATGAGATCTCATCCATCTACGCCTTTTAGTGAATTACAGCTGTCTGTGAAGCTCTAAGTGATATCACTGCCCTTGCTGGTTAGGTTACGGCTGCAGGAAAATTTACACTGATATGCACTATTTATTGAGCTAAACATACGGAAGTAGTGTCTCTCAGTGTAGAGTTGGGCTGCCATGTTTTCTAATGTAACATGCCAGACGACTCTGCATGGAGTTGTAGAGGTTCCTAATGGTGTCCTGAGATAATCCATCCCATGCAGCTTGAATATTCTCACATAGTTCCTGTAGATGTTGTGGTAGGGGTGGAGGTGGAGTGATACTAGCAATTACGGCGGTAGTGGTTCGGTACCATTTAGGCCTGTTTTTCTTCCCAAGGCCCTGGACGACCTCTTTGGATATATGGTGTCATGGACTAGCTCACATACCAGGAGAAATTAATTAAAAACCTGACTGCTTCAGCATGGAAATTTGAACTGATTTAGGATTTACTTTTGTTCTTTCAGTCATTATATATCAGATAAATGGTTAGTTTTTTGTTTAGATCAGAAAGATAAGAAAATAAAAGTAAAGGATAATTATTGTTTTTATTGATCTTATGTTTGCTTATGTTTACCAGGGCTGCCAGTATTTGTGGTGGGATGTGTGTGTTGGGGTGGCTGGAAAAGTCTGAGAAAATATTTAAGGTTCTTCACGATTTCAAAGTCTCTATTCAGAAGTAACCTTAACCATGGTAACCATAGCCTGTGTATATAAAGGTCAGATTGGTGGGGTTTTTTTTTTTCTTTTTGGAGAGCTTATAATTTCCATTAAAGCGCATGTTCAGATGACTCATCAGAGGAATTTACACAAAAGGATATTGCTATAAGATTGGGCAGTAAGATGCTGATATTGAGCATTGTTGTGTTTAATCGTATCTTTTCTTGTTCTGGTGCTTGTGATTTGTTCAGCCTTTATTGGTGTATTGATTATTGGTACTTTATACTTAATGATACCAATAAAATGTCATTATTTCTGATATTATCCATCAGCCAATATATCGGTCAGACTATAGCAGCAATACAGCCACTGACACTGAGGGTGAAGCCGATTTAAGGAGTTAGGATCTGCACCTCTAGGCTTTTGGTGAACTCTGCCTTGCTGGATACAGTGGCTGCTTTCTGTCTTCTTAGATGACTTAGAAAGAGCTCAGCTGATCGAATCATCCCAGCATTGATCGGTGAGGCTGTGTAGGCCATTGAGATGACCAAACCCAACTGATTCTCTATTATTTTCCTGAAAATGAAAACCGTTTAGAACCCTAAGGCTATATTGGACTGGTGTGTCTCCCCCCCTCTCCTTTTGTTATCTTCCTCCACCAACACCCCCCCACCACACTCTCTCTCACTCTCTCCCTTTCTGTTATGATAGCTGATAAATGGTTGGGAGGGAGAGGTAAAGGGAATAGGGGAAGAAAAGATGGATTGTTTAGAGTGTGTGCCCATGGCACAGGGGGCACTGTGTGTATGTGTTTGCGTGTGAGAATTTATGGTGTGCTGAGGGGGCTGATGATGAGAGGTGTGTGATGATGGTGTTCAAATGGAATCATGTATCTTGCTTTTGTGCATTTCCTCACATTTGCTCAGCTTTCTCCCTCAGCAGCGTGAAGCAGAGCGCAGTGCTATAAACACAGAGAAAACGCTTATGTCACCCACCACCTTCCCGTCCTGCCACTCTCTCTGTTCTATTTCAATACACACTTATTCCCACACCTCCCCAAGCCTATTTGGGTGCTCTCATAAGATATGACATTATATTTTCATGCATTTTATCAGCTATAAGGGAAAAAAAATGAAGTTGTCTTCCAGCAACTGTTGTGTAAACAATATACATATCTCAGATGGTGCGTCTGAGTTTAATAGACAGAGAAAGTGTGTTTGAACATCCCACTGGCATCCAAGGCTAGCAGGTTCATTTCTCCCCCACTACCACAGGTGTTTTTATATTCTCTTCTCTTTTGGATGCAGTCAGTAGACAATAGCTCAGTGTGAGCTCTTTCCTTCCTTTATCTGCAAGGTAAAAGTCCAAGCTGCTGGTTTAGTCACCTGTCACCATTACTGTTAGATCTCTTAATCATGTAACAACCATGCCTATACCTGTAAAGCTACTTCAAAAGAATACTCAATGTTTTGGAGAAAATACTTTTATTATGTTTGCATCCTGCATTCAATTGCCACATGAAAAGGTTTCCATTAGGCATTAGGAAAATCTATGCTTACTTTTAAACGTACTAACTGCAGTTACTGAATAATTGAATACATTTTGGTGCATGTGACTACATAATGCAAATTCAAAGCATTAAGAAATACACTTTTATGGCATTTAGGTGTGAATATACAGAAGAGTGTAAAAACAAATGGGCCCATCTCTAAAATCAATAGTTATACAGATTTACAGCATAACGTATGTATTCTTTTAACTGAAATATGTAGGAAATTCTTTTAAAAAGCTGCAATACTATTTAAATTTAAATATCATGCCCTTCTACTGTCTTTCAAAAGGTATTTTAGACATTTGATTTCATATTTTTAGAATTTTGTGATTAAGAAGTTATATAATGGTAAATAATCTAGTGTAACTATCTACTTATACATGTTTAGTGAAGAATCCACCTTGAGATTTGATCTCCACTTTTGAAATATGGTAGATTCTGGGCATAATCTTATTATCCTATTCATCGCAAGGTTATACTGTTTTCTCAACATTTTCTACAGCTCAATTCATCAGTCCAGAAAAATCTAAAATGTCTTAGCCTTTTCTTTCCTCCTAAATGTTTGAAAGCTTGGAAGCTGCATAGAACTACAACTTAGGCAGCTTATAACCATTTCATGTATTTATCTTCAGCCAGAATGGATTTTATATTATTCAAAACATTGAATCGAAACATTTGGTCTATAATGTATTTGTTTTGCTGAAGGGCTGACTGATGAAAATCAGCAGCTGAACATTGGATTGTGTTATGTGTGTTTCACATAAATGCATTTTTCTGTTCTGCTTTAAGTAGAGGGAAATAGGCTGAATTTACTGTCCATGGTAATCAACTATGCCATACAAATGTGGCATGTAGAGATTAGGTTGTAAAACAACGTATTTCTTTAATGTGTAGAACCAAATCATTCCAGTTTCTTGAAATGTGTAATAGGTTAATGTCTTGCTCTGTGTATTGTGTTTCAAGTGGCCCACACTTGTGCTGGTGCGCATGTGGCCCTTGAGGCAGGAATGTGAAGCTGTGGCTTTGTGACATTCACAGTGATCGTGTGAGTCAGGATAGGGGGAGCTTAGGGGAGTCATGGGCCAGGCAGCCCGAGCCCACTAACCTTTAAGTCAGTCACCCTGGACCTGTCACTGTGCCCTCTCTGGAACTTCCATCTGCCCCACTTCAGCAGAATATTTCTTTTTTCCCCTGTCTGTCTCTGTCCCTCTGTCCCTCTGTGTGTCTGTGTCTGTAGAGAGATCAATAGAACAATACAGAGAAAACATTTTTGTTTAACATTCACTCTTATTATGCTTGTTATCTCTTTCAGATGCTCCCGCAGTCAGCACAACCAGCAGTGGCACAGGATCTGGAAGTGCAGCTCCTATAAGTGATGACTTAGACATCTTTGGACCGATGGTGTCCAATCCTCTGCCATCGAGCACCAACTCAAACCAGGTACATTAATATTTCTGTTTCTCTTTTTTTTTTTTGGATGCATTTTCTTGCGTTCCCTGTCTTACTTCTTATTCATTTGTTTAATGGAAGCATAACCCTGCAAACAGTCAAAGCTTGATTCTAACAGCCGAGCTTGAACACCTAGCCAAAAGCATTAAAGCCTGTCTTGAGCTATACAACCCATTTTTTCGTTTCCTATCAAGGCTTTATTTTTCTTAAACATGTGCCGTGTTTATAGTGTACAGTATGTAGTCTATGTACAGTATGTCGTGTAGTGGTTAAGTATTCTAGTATGTGTGTTCCTAGTTCAGTGTGGGAGATATATATCTGTAAACTGTGGAGTTCAGCAGTGTGATGAATGATGGAAAGAAGCTGTTCCTGAGCCAGCTGGTTCTGGCAAGGGATGCTCCTGTTTCTCCTCCCAGGTGAGGTGGGAGGATAATGCTGCATATTCTGCACACATTGTGCTGGTGGTTAAGGTCTCTGATGGCAGGGGGCTGTTTGCTAGTAATGCGCTGAGTGGTCTTTGCCAATATTAAAAATGTGTCATCTTAAATAATCTTCATTAACAACAGACCTGAGTTCAGTAGATCCCTTACTGGTTTCTGTAGAGTTGTCTACCTACTCCAGTTGCTTACTCATGAATCCACTGAAAGCTCTGGTTCATAGTGGCCACTTGGGCTATATAGAAAGTAGCCTCTGTATTTTTGAAGCAAAGTATTCCTCTTCCCTACTTTAAAAC
Source organism: Semaprochilodus insignis (assembly GCA_034552555.1). Classification (NCBI taxonomy): domain Eukaryota; kingdom Metazoa; phylum Chordata; class Actinopteri; order Characiformes; family Prochilodontidae; genus Semaprochilodus; species Semaprochilodus insignis. The sequence goes on from CM067478.1 coordinate 15,311,628, forward strand.
CACTATCTAAGAGTTACAAAGAAAAGGCCAGATTTACTTGTTTTAACTTCGTCCATAAAAAAATAATAATTCAATTGTATTTACTTTTCTGGTTACAGCTGACATGATGGATTTGTAACTGCTAGACCAAAAGATCCGCTATGAATAGTATGAGCGAAAGAGCATTTGCGCTGCTCTTTTGTTGGCAGAAAAGATGGAGAGAATTGGATATGGAACAAGTGATGCTGAAGTAATGAATGAAGGCTGTTTGCTACCGACTGCTTTGTCTAACCAAAAGATGTGCTCTTGGTCATACATTAAACTTGACTTCCCTGGAGTGGGGCCAGCCTTTTTAGACCCTGTAGGCCGCTCTGCTGCTCTATACGTCCTTGGCTGACCAGAGTGCGTCTCCCAAGCTGTAGGCCTGTAAAAGAATAAAGGATGATTTCCCTTTACACATTTACGCTTAGCCAGGACACAGGAGGATCCTAGCATGAAGAGCAATTTGTCTTTGATCTGGGAACAGTGCTGTGCCACTGGGACCCTCTCCCTCCTTCACTCGCCCCATCCCCCTTGCTCCTGCCCCCACCTGGGGGAGGAAGAGAGCGGCTTCTCGGTCTTGCAGCCCTTCAGCGTTGGAGCTGTGACAGAAGCAGTGGAAAGCAGGCCAACAGCTTTAACAAAAGCCTCTCCCACCTAAATCAATGTTTTATTGAGAGGTGTGAGAAGCTGGCCAGGCTGGTTCAGAAACCGGAACGAAAGCATCCTCCACTGCAGTAATTGATGCTCCTCTGAACCTTTCCTTGCTGTGGTAGAGCTGGATATTCAAGGGGGAGAGAGAGAGAGAGAGAGAGAGAGAGAGAGAGAGAGAGAATATGAATACTCCTATAACTGAACATACTGTCTCTGAATACCCAAGAGAAGCTAAGGAAGAGTTGTGACTGGAGAGCCAAAGATAGAACACTCGTCAATATATCTTTAAACCTTTGTAGTATGCTAATGCTCTGCATATAGAGTGTGCGCCGAGCTTGGAGTTGAAACAGTGTGCTGTCATCTCGCGCTCTTCCCTGGGTTATTATTTTGCAGCATGCTGAGCGGCAGTGGGCTCCTGCTCTCTGAAGGAGGCAGGTTTGTTCTTTCTCACCTTGTTTGCTGTTTGATTTATTTATTTATTTTTCATTTTTTCAGAAGGCTTCTGTGAAGGGCACGTCAGCGACACAACTTCACACAAGCTATTATAACAGATTTGGAGACGTTTTGCATATCTTAAGACATGTCAGTTGCAAAGATGCGATTACAGTTGTACGTGAGTGAGGATTTGTGTTATTTGTGTTATCCCCAGCTGGGGTGGATTTGCAAAGAGAACACAAGGGAGAGCGGGAAAGGAGTGAAAGAATGAGCTCCCAACCCAGTCCCGCCCCATTCATTGAATTGCACTTGTTCCTAGGGAGTAAGCAGTTGCATGCAGAAATTGATGAACATGCTGGTGATTGGCTGGCTGGAGGTTTGAATCACTGCTCTTCTGTGCCACCTAAAACCACAGAGAGAGAGAGAGATGGTGGTGGGGGAGGTGCACTTATTGCCTTCTTTTCCAGCCCTGATGAGAGACCACCAGGGTGTCGGTTCTGTGTTCCCTCAGTGTGGCTATAGCCTTTGCATGTTAATCCAGTCTCTCTCACTTGCCTCCTTTCACATCTCATCTGCCTCCAGCTCCTATTTCTCACAGCTCTCCCAGGAGACACATGCACACGCGCACATACGCACGCACCAAGCATCCTGCACTTTCCTTCCTGGAGCTCTCTTCCCGGAGTCTTGCTGCATGATTGCACTGTTTTAACCTTATGTTGTTCAAATAGGAAAAGATTTTATCCTCTTTCATTGACATCAAAAACAAACTGCCTGTCCCCAGCTGTCTAATACATTTGACTTTATTTATTTTATTTTTGTTTTTTTGTTTGTCCACTTATTTTTATTTGACTTTTAAGTGCATCTAATGCGTCGCCTCAGAAATACCCCAAAAATAATAACTTGAAAGGCCTTTTTGACTGAAATAAAATGAATCAATGCTTGCTTTTTGAACAGTACAGCAGTTAGCAGGTTGTTGTTTCAGTTATATTGTTAAGATATGTATAGTATATAACTAATATATAGTTATATTTTAGCTATATACTTTAAGGTTAGGAGGACAATGTTTGGGAACTCTTTGGAATTATGAGATTTTCTGAATATAAAAGCATAAGTCATAATAAATGAAAACCGTCTTATTTTACAAACAATTGATGCACCATTTATAGTGCTATTTTGATCGAACTAATAGTTTAAACAGGAGTCGTCAAACTTATTCTCAAAGGTCGCCTGTGTCTGCAGGTTCCAAGCAATCTGAAAAACACCTGATTCCACTTCTTTAATCAGTTGGTCTCCGTCATCAGCCACCTTGTTGCTAATACGCTCATGCTTGGTTAAAGTGAAAATCTCTAGCCACAGTAGCCACAAGATTGGTGACCCCCTGGTCTAAACTCTTAAGGTGGTTGATGGGAAAGGAGGATGTGGTGTGGTTTCAAAATATCCTGGTTTAACAACCTGCTTCTGATCATAACACAGCATTTTAGTGGTACTCTAGATGTCCATTGCAACACTTCAGTTTGAGTCACTCTGGCTTTGTTTTATTGCTGTGTATTCTTTAACATCCATGAATCCCAGAAAAAAAGATCTGGTTATTCCACAACTGCAGTCAGCAGCAATAGTTGGGAAAATTGAACTCTGGATGAAGTGTTCTGCTTACCACTTCGTTCTGTGCAATGTTTCTGCTTACAGTGGCAAAATTTTCTATTGCAGCTTCATTGAAAACAATGAAATATCCAGTTTACCATCATCTGTCTATTGCAAACATGTGACCGCAACATCAGTCTTCTGTGTTAGTTCTGCTGTCTGATGAAACTGGGGTGAGTGATGTGCTCTTGAGTGTTGTATAAGGTTAGTGATGTTAAAAGTCTTTACTTTTTAAGTCCCCCATGAGACACATTAGATTTACACATATTTTGCAAGAAACTGGCAGAAACCTCTCCTTACAGCAGCCCGGTATTATTTATAGTCATCCTTCAACACCTGGCTAAATCAAGTGTGCTGGTGTTAGCATTTAATAAATCCATGTGATGGTCGGTGGCATCCAGAATCAAGTTTATTTGCATCTATGCTGATGATGTGTGGTGATTTTGCAAGCAAAATACGCCAAGATAAATGGTTTTAAACAATGGCTTTAGGTGCCTAAGACTTCTGCACAGTACTGTGTATGGTGTGTGGGTTTCTTCTCTTTGATGTTCTGTAGACCAGCGATTTCCAGTTCTGGTCTTGAAGTACCAATGCTTTATGGACTTGAGTATTCCACTACACTCTTAAGATACTCTAAGATACAAGTTCTTAATTCTTCTTAAGGCTTCTTAAATTGCTGATGGGTGAATCAAATGAGCTGGGAACAGAGAAAGCACTGGAACGTACTTGACCGGGCTTTTTCAGGATCAGCACCGACAAATACGGNTGGGTAAGCAATGATTTACAGTACTCTCTACAGTGATTACAGTTTACCATAGCTTTATGGTTTCTATGGATATCTACAGTGCTCACAGAGATGTACCCTAAAGTGTAGTGTAATGAGTCATCTTACATTTACGTAGCTATACAGTAAAATGGATATCCTATGTGTATATAGTTTCCACAGAACAGAGAGGATTCCAGATGTGGGGTACAGTGTGATCTGTTTCACTGCATCTCGCAAAAAATGTATTTCTTTTGTTTTCTATTTGTGTCTATGCATTTGTGTTTTACTACCCCAAAAGGTCACATTTGTGCTGCATATACATGTAGTACTATAAATGCTATTTTAGTTCTAAATCCACTTCACCAAAACAAGAAGAAAGAAACTTATTTCCACTCTTTTGCATTTCAATAAGTAACATGGCCTCATGAAGACAGAACTACGGTGGCCGAGAAGTGCAAAACAATTAGCATTTCAGAAAACAGAATTACAAAAATAAAAACAAATTTGCAAACGAAAAAAAAAATTACATTGAAGAAAACAAAATTACAAAAGCAAAAACAATTTTACAAGGGCAAAAAAAATGTGTTTCAGAAAACAAAATGACAAAAGTAAAAACAATTTACAAGACGTGAAGCACTTTAAGCAGTACCAAAACACTTTCACAAACTGCGAGTTCTGACGGAAAGGGTAGGTCTAACACACAGGAAGTGCTTGTTGCGGACCCTTGTCAATAAAAGTGTTTCATGGTGGTAGAGTGAGTGGAAGCAAGAGACGAACAGATGACGTCTAAACCACTTATAGTTGGAAATGTTAATGAAAGTAAGTGGGCTGTAACGCTAGCTATAGTGGATAACCAACTAGCTAGCTTAAAATGGCTGAGAGCTTTTGCAAAACCAAAGTCCACTTTTTACAGCCCAAGTGGTTTAGATGTCTCTTTCTTCCGTATGCTCTTTTAAAAACTTCCACAGGAAAAACAAAAGTGTGCAAGCTGGATAAAATGCATGCCACAAATGGACAAAACATGCTTTAGCGTCGTGGCCATCCCAAACTCCACTCACTCTACCACCGCGAACAGTTTGATAGACAAGGGTCCGTAACAAGCACTTCCTGTGTGTTAGACCTACCCTTTTCATCAGAATTCGCAGTTTGTAAATGTGTTTCGGTACTGGTAAAAGTATTTCACGTCTTGTAAATTTGTTTTTATTTTTGTAATTTTGTTTTCTGAAATGTTAATTTGCTTTGCACTTTTTGGCCACTGTAGAGAAACTTTGCTGTAGATCATCTAGCTTATGTTTCAGTGGTAATTAAGACACATTGGCTTGTAGATTCCACATGCCACACTGTGGTTGTGTTGCGGTGGAAGGTCTCCTACCAACAGTGAAATCCTTTTTAATAATCTAGGCTTAGCACCCTCACCTCCCTGTTCCTCCTCGCTAGTTACAGCTGGAAGCTTAGGCCAGCTGACAGGGTATATGAGTTGCTGACTCTTTAAAGTTGCGTTCGAGCTCCCTGCTGTTGGGATAGCGTTTACTGTGTTCAGGACGCAGCAGTGAAAGGACGTGGTCCCTTTAAGAGCATGATTATTGTTCAACTATTCACTGTCCCATATTTTGTGAAGGATTCTCCCACACACAACATGGCTCAGTAGGTCCGCTATTTATTCAACTGTATGTGCACAAATTAGGGGATGAAGCAACTTTCAGCACAGCTGTAGATGATAGAAAAGCATATTGAATGTGTGTATCTACACTTACTCAGCATATGGTGTAGCTGTCTTTCTTAGAGGTGCGTTCACCACTACACCCAGCATAGTCGCTAAACTGCGTGTGATTGTGTGGACATGTACTTTTAAACATATATATGTTTCATATACAAATATGTGCATCCACCAAAACTGCTCAACACACTTGGGACAGGAATAAATAGCCATAAATATATGTGCATGTGCAGTCATACATAGGTAGTGGTGGGTTACGAGCTAACCATTTTCTGTGTGATTTAGTTTTTTCCCCTCTCTGCACAGATGGTCTCTCAGTAGGGCTAATGCCTAATGAAAGGAGAGCTGTTTTGCTTTCTTTACACTACAGTACAGCTCGTATGGAAGCTGGCATTGTAGAGAGGGCCTGTCAGCATCGCTCACTGTTGTGCTGCATCCCAAGCTTTGTCGCTGCACTATATTATGCCCTTGACTATGCTGCAGAGTAGCAACACAGTTTCATTCATCAGCTTATTTATCATGTCTTTGCGGTTTTATATTTGTTGCTGTAATTTTATTGTTGGCTTTTTATTATCTGGTTTTATTTCAGTGTTTGTATCATGTTTCTCTTTGGCACCAGCAGACGTGTCATCTGGGCTCAGGGCCACTGCTGCTGCCGAAGGGTGCTGTGTCATGCTATGTGTGTGTGTGTGTGTGTGTGTCTGTGTGCATATATATCAGTGTGTGTTAATTTGTTTAAGCTAGACCATATGCTTCATCAGGATAAGAGAACAGGTCTATGTGCGGTTTTCACACAGGCTGCTCTTCACTGGTTTTCTCTGTAGCACTCAAGATACTGAGCTGCCATTTGCCATTAAGCTCAAATACACATGCTCCACCCAAGGAATCTACTGTTGGTGTAATTCTGGGCCGCACACACGATCATCTCAACTGTCATGGTCGTCCACTTTGTTCACCATGTGTGGTGCAGTACTGGGCCCCACGAGATGCGGGTCCCAGCTGAACTTCCACTGTGAAACTGCTATAGAGCTGTAATTTATTTCATCCTTCAGTCCACTGCCCTGCAGAGATTTGCATGCTCTGCCTGCGCTGGCCACTATAAAGCTTTAAAATAGATAGCCAATGAACTAATGAAACACCACACACGAGTCTGAGGTCACATTGACGTTTTTGACCATATGCAAATTGCTGGGATATTTAAAGCGCATTTATACATATTTTAAGACTCAGGGACTGTAGCTCCAAAAGCCTCTTAATTCGTCTCCTCCCTAGTCTGGGTGAGCTGGCCTTAATTGCTCCTGCAGTTTTCGCTTAGTGAGAGCATATGTGTTTCAGGTCAGCTCATTTTCTCAGGAGGAAGCTGCTTGAGGTAGAGCTGGTTGAGTGTCCTTGACTTTGTGAGCAACATGTAGTTGTTTAAATTGAGCTTAGTAGTGTACTGGGTTTGTTTTAGAGAGGATCGGGCTGCAGAGTTGAAGGAGTGTCGAAGTATGGTGTCAGGTTTTTGTGCATGGATTGGAAAAACAAGAAAACGTCCAAAGAGCATTAATTGCGTTGTTGAGCCATCATTTATCTTTGAAACAGCTTGCTCTGTATTGATAGGAAGATAGTCCATTCTCGTGGGGGTATCCTTCTCTTTCTCTTGAGAGTATGGCCAGATGTGTTCATGTGGTTGTGGCATTGTTAGGAATTGAGCCACGTCCAACTCTGCACTTATTCAAGTCATGCATTAACAAGTCCACCCTTATGCTGCAGTGCCAGGGTTTTTTGTTATTAGTTTTTAAGTGTTGCTGAGCAGTCTGTAGGAAAGAGGGCTCTATGTAGCTCAGTATAGATCATTTACAAGCAGAGATGTGAATGGGATAGATGGTAACACTCACCAAAACAGTTGTGCAAAAGTGAAAGTATCACTTTCAACAAAAAGAGCCAATAACCTTGTTGGAAAAGCCATTATTGCATGGAAAAAAGTCAGGCTTCTCATATTCCTACAGTTGCACAATGATACTGGAGTCATGTCGGGATCTCCATCACTCTGGAATGGCTGAACATTCTGCAATGAAATATCTGCATTACTTTCATCTTACTGAATTTGTAACCATACAGAAATAAATGGGAACTCTATGTTGGATTTAATCTAAATTTCCACGTTTTACAGGTTTTAGGTCTTGGAACCAGCTTCGCCATCAGCATATTTACAATAAAATTAGGGGTGTCAACTTTAACACATTAACATGCGCAATTAATCTGGAAACTGTAAAGCGTTAATGTTTTTGATGCAAATTATTCAGTTTGGCCCCAGCGCTTCTGGTAAATCGCCGTCTTTGAGGGGAGCTATTATCACAAGAATTTGCGAATTATATGCCGATGAAAGGGCAATGAAAGCAGAGCAGTTGGCATGAGCTACATGTGTTGCACTGACTGAAGAACACTGGACATCAGTAAGCAACCATAACTATCTTGGTGTAACGGCACACCTAATTGATGACGAATGCACTCGTTCGCTTTAGGTGTGGTGAAAACAGAGAAAAGGCATTTTGCTGAAGCATGCTCTAGCCAGTTTCTCGAAGTTGTGTGGGAGATAACAGACAAGATCACCACTAAGGAACAGTGCGTGCAATATGATCGCAGCAGCAAGGAGTCTTATCGTTCAAGCGTATACCCTGTGTAGCGCACATTTTACAGAGGGCAATCACAGTGGATCTTCGTAATAGCAGGTTTGCAGATGCTTTAGATAAGTGCTTTAAAATAGTCAGAACATTTCAGTTGACTGTTTCAGGTAATCTTATTCAACTAAGAGTGGAAAATGGACTGTGTGGTTTTTTTTGAAGACACCGTGGCATCCAGTTTCTTAAATATGTCTACTCACTGTAGCATTTATTTTAATTAGTTACTTTGTAGACAAATTACAGGCAAGTTGATTACATTTGTTTTGTAGTAGATGTTACTTTGTAACTTCTTTATGTGGTTGTCTGCTAAGTCTGCGGTTCATTCTGGATGTTGTAGGCAATGCCAGGTGCACCCTGAGACTTGTTACTCAGCAAATTAAAAGATTCTAATTCATAAATCATCTTAACTAAGCTGAGATGTTATAATAAAGAAAAAAAGATTCTAACCAGTTTTCATTCATTTATTCCAGCTCCTGCCACAAATACAAATAAATCCTAGTATTTTTAATCGTGATTAATCACATGATTAACTCTAAGAATTTTTTATTGATTGACACCACTAATAAAAATACATCAATTCAAAATATTGTCCCAAATTTCTCATATTGGTGTCTCTACATCTCTAAATGTTGTTGTGCTGACATAAGAACCAATTAGGGGTAGGGTGGGTCCTGGCTTGTTTTTGACTAATGTTACTGATATCCTTATAGCAGAGATACTATAAAAGGAAAACTATAGAAATGGCCATAAAGAATCTTGGTGTTCTCAAACCATTGCTTCCACCCCACCCCCTTGTTGTGGAGATGTTTTCATTCCTAGTAGCACCCTGAAAATACGTTTTATTTGTTATCCAAGTCCAAGACCAGTATTTGTTTAGGCAATGTTTGACTCTTTTTGCCAGTGTTTTTAAACATGGTTTTGACACATTAGCTTGGCTGTCACTTTTGCATGTGTATGCCTTTACCCTTTCAAATATATACAAGTAAAATCTTTTAAAACTGAAAATATCTGCCTGGCTCATTCCCAAGACGTCTGCTGAGTGGACAGACTGAGTGACATAGGTAACTTGTCAGTCACATAAAGCACCCACTGCCCACCTTACAGCCTTGCTGACTGTGCTCCTCAATATCTGAGCAGCAGTGGACTCTGGAGGGCCTGTGTTGAAGCCCACAGTGTCAGCTTCCTTTCTGGCACTGGGTCGGTGTGCCCTCTGGTGCAAACCATCATCTTCACCAACTCCAAACAAACACATTTGTCTGAGACCGCCTTTGTTCTATTTTCTTTGACTCGCTCTCTTCATTCTTATTGGGTCTTTCTCTGGTTTCCCAGGAAAAGTGAGGCTGCAGAGTGGAACTGGATTAGCCCAACCCAGCCCCTGCACCACCAGAGTGCTAATTATCTGTGTGGGGCTGCTAATCACACAAAGCCTGCTCTGTTTCACAGGAAGCTGCTCTGTGTGTGTTTGTGTTTGTGTTTGTGTGTGTGTGTGTGTGTGTGTGTGTGAGAGAGGGAGAGAGCGAGCGAGCGAGACAGACAGAGAGCGGGAGAGAGAGAGATTTAATTTGGTTGTATGGTTGGGGGTAGTTAGAGCTGGAATATTTATGGCCTTCTCTAAATGTCAGAGAAATACTATGCACTACTGTGGGGGTGTGTCTGTGTGTGTCTGTGTGTGTCTGTGTGTGTGTGTGGGTGGGGGGGGGGGGGGGGTTGTGTGTCTGTGTGTGTCTGTCACTGTTCATGTGGGAGTACGAGCTCTAGAATATTCATTGGTGTGTTATTTAGTTGCACAGCAGTAGGATTGCTGGAATATTTATAACCCTCTAAGATGCACCATCTGTAATCAAGCATCTTTAGAACATCTTCAGTGTGTGTGTGTGTGTGTGTGTGTGTGTGTGTGTGTGTGTGTAGGATATAACAACCCACACAAACACATGCTAGAGAGCAGAAAATTGTCCTTTCTCTTAATTATATAGCAGTGGTCCTAGGCTTCCATCTTCATCCATTATTAATTCTAATTGCTTTTGTCCCATCCCACTGTGGACCTCTTGGATTGATTCCTTGAAATGTCACATGATGCGTAGGGGAAGGGCTCATGGAGTGTCTAGTGTATTATTTGTTTATTTTTTGGGGGAAGGGTGTCCCTTTGCTCCTACAACAGTCTCAGTTCTTCATGGCATGGATTCCTCAATATGTTGGAAACATTAATTTGGGATTCCGGTTTGTGCTGGCATGATTGGATCATGTGATTCCTGCACATTTTTCAGGTGCACGTTCATGCTCCATATCCCCTGTTGTACCACATCCCAAAGCTCTGTTGGAATCCGATCCAGTGATTAGGAATGACACTGTTGAACACTGAACTCATTCTCATGTTCATGTAACCAGTTTTAGATGACTTTTGCTTGTGACATTGTGCATTATCATGCTGGAAGTAGCCATTTGTAGATGAGTAAATTGTGCAAATGATGGGATGCACATGGTCAGCAGCAATACTCAAGTAGGCTGTGGCATTAAATCGATGATTGATTGGTATTAATGGGCCCTATAGTTTAATGCTTTTGTGTGCTAAATGCTGAGCCTACCACCTGTGTTCCCCAGATTCATCAGACTAGGCTATGTTTTTATAGTCGTTTACTGTCCAGTGTTGGTGAGCGTATGTGCACTGCAACCTTAATCTTCTGTTCTTGGCTGATGGAGGTGGAAGATGATGTGATTTTCTGTTGTTGTAGCTCATCTGCTTTTTGACACATTGTGCAGTGTGAGAAGCCTTTTGCTCACCACAGTTGTGAAGAGTGGTTATCTGAGTTACCATTGCATACTGTCAGCTCTATTGACCTCTCTCAACAAGGTGTTTCAGTACACAGAACTGCTGTTTACTGGTGATTTCCTCTTTATTGCCTCATTCTGTGTGAAAATCCCAGGAGTAAAAACAATCGAACCAGCCTGTCTGATGGTTGACGTCAGCATTGCCTGGAACTGCTGCCACTGTATCTGCATGATTTTATGCACTGCATTGCTGGAACACAATTGACTGATTAGATAATCACATGAATGACTAGGTGTACAGGTGCTCTATGAGTGCAGTGTATGTAGTGCCATACAGTGTCATAATTAGGCCTTCGTGAAATTTTAGTTGACATTCGCCATGTAATGTGTTTTTTTCAGTAATGCACCAAACCGGTTTGCTTAATAAATTGAGATCAGTTCAAATTACTTTGATCTGACGTGTAATACCTGTTTAATAACTAGGCATTCTTTGTAGTAACAAATCTTGCATGTGGCAGTTACCCACAGAAGTGTGTGTGTGTGTGTGTGTGTGTGTGTGTGTGTGTGTGTGTGTGTGTGTGTGTGTGTGTGTGTACACCTTTATTTGTTCCTCATCTGCATTCTTTTGCACAAGCTTGTCAAAGCCTCCCCTCATGATGCATATTCTTAGAGGTGGGTGGGTGTGTGTGTGTGTGTGTGTGTGTGTGTGTGAGAGAGAGTACATATGCTTGTGCTGACAGGCTAATCAGCAGAAGCCATTGTGGCTGGGCTTTGTAAAGCAGTGTTGAGCTTTATCACACACTGCTGTTCTTCAGCACTGTTTTGCGCTTATCAGATGCAGCAGAGGCTGCAGCAGCAACAGAGAGAGGTGAGCCCTCGCATGCCTAAATGCTGTGCCACATATCGCAGCCCCATCTAAACAGGTTGAAAGAAACAACGTCTCTCTTGAATTCCCATTACTTCCCCTCCTCCCTGCCCAGTGCTAGGCAGAATTGATAAATTCAATATCATATTATTACACAGTGGCCCCAGAAATTATTTGGACACTTTTGCCATTTAACCGGGGGTTAGACTGGCCCTGAGCAGAGCTCTGTGAATGGTAAACAGAGCTGAACTCAAGTACTGTCATTTGGTGGAATTTCATATGTGAAATCCATATAATCACCCAATACAATAAGCCGCTCACAGAAAAAAACTTTTCAGACGTGCACCCTTTCAAAATTTGTCATATTTTCCCATTGCTTTTGGTGGCACGTTTGATGGCACGCTCCTCGTATTATTCTAACACTCATAATACATAATACAAAATTTTTCTATGGTTCTTTCAAAACAATATAAAGCATACATGAAATACCACATTGTAGTCAAGTTTTTATTTGCCAGCAAGGTTTGTTTTAGGCTACATATCAATATTGTAATGGTAGCTCGGCTATATCGTTGTCAACAGTGTATACCTCAACCCTTCACATACCCTCCCCAAGGACTGGCTGCCCCTTCAGTTGAATGCCACACTGCCCATCTAGCCCTGCAGCTGCGGCTCACTGTGACAGACAGACAGCAGAGGAGCTGAGGTGTGACAGACCGCTGCAAGCAGTTTGAGCTGGTCTCATGTCTCTACCTTTTTGCTCCTTCCATTTTTCTCCACCTTTAGCTTCCTTTGCTCATCTGGTCTGTCTCGTCTTGGGCCTCTAGCAGTGGAGTGGAGAGGAGCGGTGTAGCTCTTTGTTTGTGCACTGTTCATTTGCATCCAAATGATGTTATGTACATTCCCTTTTCCTCTCCTCCGTCCCCCTATAGCACTTTCTCCCTCATCACTCTCTCGGTTTCATGCCTTTGAGTGATGATCTAGTGAGGAAACTGGTAGAGGGTGAAAGGTGTAATAATTAGCTGCCTAGCATAGCCTTCGAGCTAGAGCACAACTGTTGTGTACTGGCATGCCTTTACACCTCCTCTTAGAAAAAAGTGGGCTTATAACTGAACAGAGATGAAGTTGAAACTATAGGCTGCAAATGCATGAACAAAGGGCCTTGTGTATATGTGTTGTCAAGACTCATGCTGTGCTTTTTGATTCCAGCAGTTTTGTTCAAGGAGCTGAAGCAGCCGAGAGTTATTTGAAGAATTGCATAGATGCAACTAGACATCCCTCCCTCATTTGATGGCTAAATATAACCTAAACGTGACTTGAGGAGGTTTCTGGACTGCTTTTGGTTGATTTAATATTACGTGACACTTGTCAGCAAGAATACAATAAATACATAAATGGAGTGTTGGCTTATAATGAACATGTATCATGTTGTAACATGTTGCAACATATCACAGGATTTCTGAGGGGAACAAATGCTACCATTAATTAACATACTCAGAACAGTTAGCCATTACAAGTTGCTAATTACTTTTCGCTGAATTTAATGGAATTGTTACCTCTACTTGTAATAACTTTGCAAAAGGAAATACTCCATTTCAGTCATTTATTTAGAAAGAATAATCACAGTAATCAGTTGTTTAAAAGACACGCCACTAACCTGCTACTATTGAAGAAGAAAGCGTTTACAGTGCTGTCTGGTTCATATCGACAGTCAATGTCACACAGTCAGGTGATGCAAGTAGGAGGACAACCCCAGGTAATATCTATGAAAAAAATATGTATGGTTTGAATGCATTGCATCATTTTTGCAGGAGAAGGGTGAAGTGATGACTTGTAATACCCTCATTAGGAATTTGGTTAGTGCTAGAGCATGGATTTCCTCTCATGCTTTGAGATTTTTGAGAGTTGTGTGCTTTTAATTTAAACAAAAGAACTGAAACTAGCCCAACATGAATGCATTTCTTTGGGAACTGCGCAGTAATGCTCTGAATTAGTTACATTATGCCTTCTCAGTGGTTTCAGGTTTGGTGGTTACACATTGGTGGGTGCTGGGCTGCAGTCATATCTCTGTAACCGAGTTAATGGAATCAGGTGCTTTGACTGCACACAAACTCTGTACTCTGCTGATTGCATGCTTCATCCACAGACACTTGTGCTTTTGTGTGTGCGCACTTCCGGATATCCACAGTGTAAATTGTACAGTGTGTTTTTAGATCCCGTTCATTCATCACAGCTGCATCCCAATTAATGTCCTTTTTCCACTTGAGAAATACCACGCTCTTCTCTTTATGTATGTGCCAGTTGTTTCTTTTCTCTTCTCTCAGCTAATTTACTATCTTTACCTGCGTCCATGCTCTGGTCCTTTGAATCTGCAATGTGCTCGGCAGACTTCCTCATTAGATTTCCTGTCGTACTGAGCTCAGTTAACCATCTTTGAGTGAGTTTGTGTGTGTGCATGTGTGTGGGGGTACCTCCTTGTGCAGGTGTGTGTTCATGCTTCAGTGAAATCAGATTTCTTCCCATTTAGAGACTATGTCCAGTGAGACTGACAGGTGTGCTTTGTGGCTGATGTCCCAGTTCTTTAAGACTCGCAGATGGAAATCCATGTGCTTGTTTGTGCATGTTGATGAGTGCCTTAATGTGCACAGTGTTTTCATAGGACGTGTACTCACAGATGCTTAGAAAGCGGTAACGCTGAGCTGACCTTGTCCACTGCTCTATGCAGGTCAGTTCTAATAAGGTGGCTGGGAGTGCAGCGACCGGCTCCAGCGTGGGAGCAGCCACAGGCACCCCGGGGACTGCAGGAGCCGCACCCGCCAGCCAGCCAGACCTGGACCTATTCAGTGAGAACAACAGCAGCAGCAGCAACAAAGCAGAAGACTCTACCAAGAAACCTCTATCTAAGGACTCCATTCTCTCTCTCTATGGGTCCAGCACCGTCCCACAGCAACCTGCGCAGGGTATGTGCCGCACACTTTGTTTTTTTTTTTTCTTTATCTGCATTTTCTCTCGCAAATAGTATATACATATACATGTACATGTAGTTAATGTTTGGGTTTTTTAACCTTTTATTAGAAGTTTATGTGTGCATATAAGAGAAGTTGTCATCAGTAATGGTTAATGTTTTAACGTCGTTTTCCCTTGCACCCATTTTCACCTTTACATGCTGCTGTTTGACACCTCTTATTCAAATACTGCTTTAAAATGCCAAGTACTATTGATGGCTAAAAAAGCTAAAGTTTCCAGCTAGTGCCAACAAAACACAGCACTGTCACTGGCAATACCAGTAATAACAGTTAACACTGAAGGGGAACTTCAGGAAACAGCTGGACAGTGCTAACAAAACACCTATGAAAACATAAATGACAGCTGTATGAGAGCAAGAGGCTACAATTGTAGAGGTGTTGGAACCAATGACTGTGTGTATAATGTATATGATATATAAACTTATTGGCTGAAGCATGTAGAAACAATTGCTCTTACTGTATGTCACCAGTAAAAAAAAGTGTGTGTGTGTGTGTGTGTTTGCACACTCCTTGAGGTATGGTTGTGCTTTAATGGGAGTATCAATAATTCAGGCTGTCTGTGTTTCAGCCCTCTGATACTGCTGAATGCAGTTTAAAGCCTCTGCCTAGCTCAACCTCTCAGTAACACTCTTCAAAGAGGACATTTCCTCCTAAAAGTTCAGCCTCCAAATGAAGGCACTGCCATTCCTCTGCCGTCAAGTTGCCTCTTAATAAGCCCTTTTATACAGCACACCTCCTACTTCCTCCACCAGCTCAAAGATCACTTGCTCAGAATCAGCCTGGGACTGCACATTAGTCCAGACATTGACTCTACTTCCTTGTGGGACTTTCTGTGTGTTTTTGTGTGGGTTTGTGTGCTCCGGTCCTTCTAGCTGTCAGCATGAGCTTGTTCTACCTGATAGAAATTTGTGCTGACGGTATTTGTAAGCCTACTAAGAGTGCTTATTTGTTCCCTTCTCCTAAACATGTACCATCTTTTCTCTTTGTCTCCAGCTGCTATGTTCATTGGTGCATCTCAAATGCAGTTTCCTGCGCAGCCTCAAGGTAACTTCCAGGCCTTCCCAGGGATGGGTGGGGCCATGCCTCCCACTACCATGATGGGTGCAGTCATGGGCCAGGGCGGTGCAATGATGGGCCAGAACACTGGTATGATGGTTGGCATGACGATGCCCAACGGCTTCATGGGAAATGCCCAAGCAGGAGTGATGGGCATGATGGGAGCGCAAGCGGGAGCTATGCCAGCAGGCGTAGTGCCCCCACAGAACATGTATGCCATGCAGCCAGGCCAGCAGACCCAGTGGAGCATGGGACAGGTACTTACTGATGTACATGTTTCACAACAGTGGTTTTGGAAGCACCCTGCCCTGCACATATTAGTGCTTTCCCTGCTCCCAACACACCTGATTCAATTAATCAGCTCATAAGCAGGGGTGTGTTAAAGCAGGGAATCCACTAAATGTGCAGGACGTGGTGCCTCCAAGACCAGGGTTGAGAAACACTGTAATATATTTCCAGCTGTTAGTTCATCATCTGTCATATTATATAAAATGGATATGATTTAAGTAACATGTTACTTAGTTATCAAAACATAACTATTTAGTAGTAATATCAAATGGAGCACAAACTGTAACTGTAATGAGTCGAATTTGGAGTTGCTTCTTTGTTGGTGTATTTGCTGGTTTATACCACTTATCAGTGTTCACTTTGTTATAGTTCATGATGAAAAAAATACCACGTGCCAAATCATCAAGATATGATGCAGATTAATAAGTTGTCCTCATGTTATACTAGGAATACAGCTGTCAAACACCCAGGAAGTAAATTTGCTGATGCTGTTTTAATAATAGCCATGTCAGCATTTCCAGATGAGTGCCAGCTGACATTTACAATAAGCTCATCCGTCCAGATGTTGCTGAAATTAATTTGTAAAGACTGGGAGCTGTCTTTAAAGCCCCATTTGTACTTCCTAAACAGGCAAGCTGTTGTGTGAAAGTGACAAAAATCCATGCATGGATGAAATGCATCTTTTTTTTTTTTTTTTTTACACATCTAAAGGCAGTAAATAACTAGTTTGTCTCAGACTGCTAAATTAAGTTAACATTTGCAGAAACCTAACAATGACATATAGTGAGAGAGACATAACAGTAGAGTGACACAAAATCTCCATCTGTCTAAAGGCAGGATATGAATTCAAACCCTTGTCTGCTCCTTTTTTCATCTCTCTCCATCTCTCTCTGCCCCTATGCCTTGTCCTTTCTCTCTCTTCAGTCACTTTCTGTTTGAATGTGGCTCATTAAAAATCAGGGTCCTGTGATATGAACCTCTCAGCTCTTATCATCTGGCAGCCCCAACCCTGCGCAGCCCCCTGCCCTGCTTCCCCGCCTTTGAGCCCCTGCCTCTGAGACTGAGAGCTGAGAATTAGAGGGCCCAGCCTCTAGGAGGTTAATTACATATCATAAATCAATCCAGAAGGCCTCTCGCACAGATACAGCCTTAATTAAAGCCCCTCATTCCAGTAACTCTTTGTGTCTGTGTGTGTAAGTGATACAGAGACAGCTGAAAGAAACTGCAGGATAAATGTTTTTCTTTGTGTATTGTGAGTTCAAGGCGTATGTATGGCTGAATTGTAGAACACTATTGTGTATATATCAGAAAGATCATTGGAAATGTTTTTAGTCTACTTACAAGCATTCCTATAATAAGCACTACATCTCTTATTTTATATTTAACAAAAAGTGTCTGTGGTTTAATATTTCAGTTGCTTTTTTTCTTTGAGGACATTGCCTTGCAGCTATACCAGGCCTCCAACCTAGACTCAGTAGTGAGAGAAAACCGGACTGTGGTTGCTTAGACGAACTGCAGTGTGTGAAAGGGAGTGAGGATAAAGGGGGAAAAGATGAAGAGGTGGGATCAAGCATAGAGCAACTGAAAATTAAATCTTAAGTAAGGAGAGTAAGGAGAGATTGGTAGAATGGGGTTCAACCAAGCAGAGTGAGAGAGCATGTTCCGGAACATCAAGAACATCTGCTTGCTAGCAGCAAAATCCAGCATCTCCATAGTAAAGCTTGTTTTGGATTATTTCATCTGTCTTCTTTTAAAAAATAATTAAAAAAAACACAAAGTTTCACATCTCCTTTTTACTTCTCTCCCTCCATCAGATGAACCAGCAGATGTCTGGGATGAACCTGAACGGTGCTGGAGCTCCAATGGCCTTCGGGCAGCCAGGGGCCACTATGGGAGGCTGGGTGGGACCCCCTTCCGGTCAGACCCTCAGTACCCAGCTCTGGAAGTGAGCGAGCGAGGGAGGGTGGAGGACAGCAAGGGGTGCAGCATCCCTCCATCCCTCCGTCTCCCCTCCCTTGACCGGCCGCCAGAGCACACTAAGTTTTATCCATGTACTGATCTTTATTTTCTCCTCTACTTTCCAACCATTACTACTCTGTTACTGGAGAGTATCAGCTCAACCTGCTCCCCTGTGTATCGACTGAGTGATAAAGAGTTTGGAGTTGAAGAGACTGGCAGCTTTGTCCGTCTTATTTGCAGGTTTTCCCCCCTTCCTTTTCTTCTATATATTTTTGACTTAAAAAAAAAAATACATATCAGCAAAGAAAGCTGCTGGACCAATTATACAAGCGTCTAATATATCATTACCAAATCGATAGTGAGTAATAGTATTTAAATGGCAGAGATATGGCTATCATGTTTGTGACCCCTCCCCCTGCCTTTTTCCTGACCACTGTATACGCCCCTCTTTCCCAGAGCCCTGTAGCAGCTATCGTATGAACCGATGTACTGTATGTAAGCATTAAGATAGAGAAGCAGTCAATCCTCCCCCCTTACCCATGATCCCATCAACTCCATCGCCCCCTTTCCATCTTTACTGTGATGTTTTAATGTGTGCATTACAAAGAAGCACAGTTAGCAACAGGCAAATAAACCTGGACGACTCAACGGCAGCGTGACGGGCAATGGGAGGAAGGAGGTGGAGGAAGGGTTTGTGGGGTGGGGGATGGGTAACCAGAACAAGAGTGGGAGATGTCCACAGGAACCAGTTACGTACATAAATTGGCCATTTTGGCAGGTAGGTTAAGGAGAGTTGGGATCGAACAAAAGTGCACAGATGAACATGCTAGTCCCGCAACTGTGGCAGAGCTTCAATCCACTCAGACAGGGTCCCTCTGCTGTGCAATAATGTGAGCATCCACACCTCGTCATCCAGGTTTATTTCTATAATGTGTTTACATTTTCTGGTGCCTAGTACAGAGGAAAAAAATGTTATTTCCGTGCATTAAACAGTGAATAGCCATGAACTATTGTGTGATCATTTTTGTCTAATGCCTCGTTTATTGTAAAGTTTTAATTTTATGTTGTTTTTCTTTTCTTTTTTTAATTTTGTTTTTGTTTTTTTTTTTCTTTCCTATTTTGCTTTTAAAAGAGGGTCGTTTGGAATAAAGACAGTTATAATCCAAAGGTTTGCTCCTGTAGTGCTGGGTCCTGTGTGCCATAGATACAAGTTGCTACTGTTGCTGTGGCTCTATTTTATTGACTGTTGTTTTTTGTTTTGTCACATATACACTAGTAGCAACATGAGTCTTAGCAAGAAAGCCTTTTTTTGTTTTTCGTTTTTTTAAGACTGCTTCACCTGCTGACTGCTTGATGTCCCCAAGTAAAACCCAATACAACTGGTCCCTTTGCAGTTCTCTTCCAGCTCCATGGACAAGCTGTTCCCCAGCAGATCTCCTTGAATTTTACCACCTGAATCTTTTTCTTTTTTTATTGAATCCTCACTTTCATTTCTTCCCTTGATGATTATCCAAATATTCCAAATAGCCGAATGTCATTCGGGAAATAGTTTCCTCCCAAGTCTCCTGGTTGCTGCTAAGAACAGTCATGTCCATCAGTGCAGGTTTAGAGCTGGACTACCAATTTCTTTACAGATGTCCCGCCTCTGAGATGCATTTTTTTTTTTTTATCAGTGGAATGGTTCACAGTCTATTTATGCAACCAAAAGTCACTGAATGTGGTGATTAGAAATGAATCCAGTTCACTTGATTGGATGACTGAGCCATCCTTGACTTCCACACTGGGCTTCCAGCATTTATCAGTAGGCAATCAGTTCAGCGATGAACACTATTAGGGCAAGTGCCAGGGATGATGGGTACTTGGTCCAAGCCACTGATGGTCTGAGCTCTCCCCACAGCAGTCCTGTCTACTAGACCTCAATCATTAGCGAGTCTTGATGCCGCTTGGGTTCATTGCCCAGGTTGACCTTCTCTGTGCGGGTGTGCCACACCAGGACCTGAAAAAGATAAACATATGTTCAGCGTGACAAGGCCTCTTTGTAAACTACAGGTTGTGTTGTTGTGATGGTCTTTCTCAGCAGGAGCTAGTGCAAAGAGTGAGTTACATGGGAAGAAAAAAGACATAAAAGGAAAATGAGGTCAGAATCAGCAAGAGCTTTGACAGCGGTTACCCCCTCAGTGGTGCCGTTTCATGCTGTTTATGCTCAAGGTCGATGCTGTCGAGCATGCAGGCTCCCTGGCCTATTGCAACGTCTTCTCTTAATTATAAGTGAGAGTTCAGCGTGAGCAGACGTGTGTGCCGTTAAGATGGTCTCACCCAGGTGTGACGCGCCACTTCCAAACACATGGTACTGCTAATTGGCTTGTTTTGCATATCTGACAAGAGTAATTCAGCAGCCACTGAAGCAACACCTTGAGAGGTTGATGAAGAGCTTGTAATAATGGGAGACGGTGCCGATCTAAGCACGTCATAGTTGGCCCACACCTCTCATCACCTCTGGTGAGCTGAAAACCACAATATGTCCCAGTCTAGCTTCAGACAGGAGTGCACTGCATTGCCTCTCCCCTGGTTTGCTCTCTGATTGCATGGCAGGTCAGTGAAGTGGGAAGAATGGGGCTGACATATTGGTAAAGGTTGCATAATGTAGGGGTTATGACATACTGCAACTGAGCAGCGTTAATTGACCTATCTATGCTTCTTCCACAGATGTGTTGGTTCCTAGTAACTGTTGTGAGGTTCGACAGACTTTACAGAATGCTGGCAGAAATCTCATTAGCCAAAAAGGACCAGAGCATGGAGACATTTTGCAACAAACAGCAGTCTTAATTTTGCAGATGTCTCAAGAAAAAGAATTGACAAGCCAAATGAACAAACATGGCTGTCTTTTAGGAGCCCTAAGTAATATGCTACTTTGGAGGAAGGGGGGGGGGGCAGAATTCCTAAGTATTAGTTTGTATGTCAGAATGAAAAAATGAATGAATACATATTTAAGAGAAAAGAAAAAAAAACATGGCCTCAAAAACACCATAGACGGCTACACATGTGGTGGCTCAGGGACCTTAACCAACTGTGTATAAAGCTTATGGCAATAAATATCCTTCTGACCCAGAATAAATGGAGGAGAACAAAAGAGTCTCACAACAGTTACTCAATCAAATGTTAGTTTTTGTGTGGTTGTTCATGTTTGCTTTGGAAATTGCATTACACAACTACAGAGTGCATAAGTTATATGTTTTATTAAAAGCACCCCTGTTGTGTTTAGAATCACTGCATAAAGTTTAGGTTTCTGTTTAAATTGCTGACTCCAGAGTCAGACTATGTTAAGATATCTAAAGCTACACATGTTGGAAACAACAACATAGGATTTGCTACTCTTTGTCTAACAGCGTGATCTGTATCACTATATAGGCACACTATATTGCCAAAAGTATTCACTAACCCATCCAAATCATTGAATTCAGGTTTTCTGATCACTTCCATGGCAACAGGTGTATAAAACCAAGCACCTAGGCCTGCAGACTGCTTCTACAGACATTAGTGAAAGAATGGGTCACTCTCAGGAGCTCAGTGAATTCCAACATGGTACCGTGATAGGATGCCACCTATGTAACCTTTGCAAGTCGAGTCATGAAATTTCCTCACTACTAAATATTCCACAGTCATCTGTCAGTGGTATTACAACAAAGTGGAAGTGGTCAGGAACGACAGCAACTCACAAAATGGTAGTCACCGTAAAATGACAGAGCAGGGTCATTGGATGCTAAGGCACATAGTGCGCAGCGGTCACCAACTTTCTGCAGAGTCAATCGCTACAGACTTCCAAACTTCAAAATAGAATCACCAAGAACGGTGCATAGAGAGCTTCATGGAATGGGTTTCTGTGGCCGAGTAGCTGCATCCAAGCATTACATCACCAAGCGCAATGCAAAGTGTCAAATGCAGTGGTGTAAAGCATGCCGCCACTGGACCCTAGAGCAGAGGAGACGTGTCCTCTGGACTGATGAATCACGCTTCTTGGACAATTTCATGCTCCCACCTTTGTGGGAACAGTTTGGGGATGGCCCCTTCCTGTTCCAACATGACTGCGCACCAGTGCACAAAGCAAGGTCCATAAAGACATGGATGAGCGAGTTCGGTGTGGAAGAACTTGACTGGCCTGCATAGAGTCCTGACCTCAACCCGATAGAACACCTTTGGGATGAATTAGAGCAGAGACTGCGAGCCAGGCCTTCTCATCCAACATCAGTGTCTGATCTCACAAATGTGCTTCTGGAAGAATGGTCAAAAATTCCCATTAACACATTCCTAGACTTTGTAGAAAGCCTTCCCAGAGGAGTTGAAGCTGTTATAGCTGCAAAGGGTGGGCCACCATCATATTAAACCCTATGGATTAAGAATGGGATGTCACTCAAGTTCATATGCGTGTGAAGGCAGACGAGCAAATACTTTGGCAGTGTACAGTATGTTGACAAAAAAGTTGTGCATTATTATCTCTCACAGTGGGATACAAATGCTTGCATAGCCTTTTAAAAGAACTTCTGTTTGGCTTATGAAACTGTAAATGTAATGTTTTTTTCCGGATTTTGAGATGACGATCTGACTGATAGGTTGTGGCACACATCATAGAGAGCTAAACGGCTTGATGGTGTGAGGTGGTCACCCAGTAAGTTAAGCAGTAGACTTTGCTGAGAAAAAGGTCTTGGAGGCTCTTAATCCCTCCAAATTGTGAGCTTTTGTGTAAGTGTTCAATAACATTTACTTCATTTTAGTTAAGTGTTGACGAGTGACACATGAAGAATACAAAAATTATCTGGGAGTAAATAAACTAATCTAGTTTTTGTTTTTGTTTTTTTTTGTTTTTGCATATTTTGTAATTGAAATAGCAGGGGTCTTCTGGTGTCAGGCCTAGGCTTAGTAGGATGCAGAGACTGAGGGCGCATGTGTGAGAGAAGGAAAGTTATTTGAGAGTTTGTGTTAGGCTGAGCTTTCAGGCAATGAGAGACACGCTTTGGCACACTTTGCCAGACGCAAGTCTAGCAGGCTCAAGCCTGCGAGAGCGAGACGCAGATTGACGTTAATAAGCAGGAGAAGCTTGTGCACTGGGATTCTAAATAAGCCTGTGAATGACTTCTCTCTGCCTCTTTCTCTCCCCCCCTTACACAAGCTCGCTTACAGCCTAGATCCCTGCCCTCCCCTCGACCTCCATCTTTCCACATCTGTCACTCTGTCCTTCATATACCATTTCAATTTTACTGTCACTCCATGTGCCTCTTCCTTTTCCTTTCTTCCTTTCTTTCTCCTCATCCCACCCACCCCAAACCAGGTCAGTATCATGACACTTCTTTCTGATGTGTGTAGTGGGAGATACTCAGGTTGTCCTGTCATTGGTACAGCTTTTAGCCAAACCCCATGTTTAGCTAACCCCCTTGTGTCTGGGAAAGCCCCCATGAAGCCATGGACCCCTGTTGTCAACAAGGCACAAGGCTGATGGTGGTTCCATACTGGTGTGGGGTGTGTTCTTATAGCAGTGGTTGGGTCCACCAGTCCGCCTAAACACATTATTTACCGGTGTCCACTTTATTTCATTGCTTGGCCACCATTTGCAGCCCTTTATGGATTTTATCTACCCCACAAAGGTGGGATAGTCCAGCAGTATAATGCACCATGCCATTGGGCCCTAGTTATCCAGATTTGGTTCTAGAAGCATTCTGGAGAGTTCTGACGAATGGTGTGGCCACCACATGCGCCTAACAAGAGCCCCATCAAGGCATTCCATTATCATGCTTCATTCCAACTCTGATAATTCACATTGCCTCGTCTTCGTTCCTCTGGTGAATGCCTAACTGAACATTTTATTAAATTAAGTGCATTTTGTTTCTTCCGACCAAAGCACCATCCGTTTTCCATAAACTGTCCTGTCCTTTGTCACTCACACTGTGCTCATTCAATTGAATACATTCAATCAAATACATCTACGCACATTATAAGACCCCCACTGTCTAATCGTAATGTGCTTGATGTGGAAGCTCTGTTCTATGGCTGATAATAACGGCAGCAGAACACAGTGCTGTAAGGCCTGCTGTAAAGACATGCATCCTCCTCTGGCTAGAGCTGGTGATTAGTGGTAATGTCAGCCTTGCTAATAGTCACTATTAATAACCTTAGCGCTGCTGCCATTAGGATAATTGGGTGATAATGATGATGCCACTAGCTGTGACATGGACAGGACTGTGGAAGAGAAACATATTCTGACACAAGGTAAGGAGAGCTAGGAGTACAGTGAGATCCATAGCAGTGATAAAACTAGCTTCAGATACGAGTATGATAGCCTTGGGTCAAGCGCGTACTTTTAGTGTCTGTATATCTCCAACCTGCCAAGGCTACTTTAATTCTCATTACTCAGGTTTGGCATCAGATATGAGGAAGCACTGTTAAAATTAAGCTAATATTCATTGACAGAATCCGTTGCCTGAAGGAATCACTACTCCTAGAAGGCTTGTTCTTACTGATGCAAAAAGCCTTTTAACAGAAATGCTGTTGGCGATGAAATGGCAGAAGTAGAATTTCAGTTTTTAAATTTGGCTTATATTATCTTATGAAGACTATTTACAATTCCTAAACGGTTCTTGGACCTAAAAAAAGCTTTTGACTATTTATAGGTTCTTTAAAATTCAAAAAGGATTTTTACTGTCCACTGAAAAGTTCTGTAGTGACAGACTGATCAAAAAAGATTTGGACGCATTTTTACCCATCATTCATCAAATAGGTCTTGAACACTACTGGAGGAGGACGTATATGATGGTTGTTGTACTAACCTGGGTGCAGTTTTTAGCCTTTGGCTCCAGGTCCTCCACCTTGGTGATCTGTTTAAGGAAGTCAGACTCCTGCATGCCTGGCTTGGCTCCTCTTCTCTTGAACAGGGCTCGTGGGTTAGCTAGGATCACCTGCAAGTTCACTGCAAAGCCTAGAAAAGGAGAGGAAGGGAAGAGTCCATTATTACAGTCCATTATAATGGCCATGCTCTGATGGTATCTTCACTTCCATTTGATATAGCTAACTGATTCAGTCACATCATTTAACAGACTCGCTCTAGATTAAATGCACTAATGTGCAATAGCATGCATCAGCCAACCTCTTGACCGCTTACGCAGGAGCACATTGGGATGCTTTTCTGGTGTATGTACAGGCAGAATGGGAGGCTTTTTTTTTACTCCCAGATGAATTTGCATTCTTTATGTGACACAGTCACACTCAAAAAAAGGTACAGAAAGGGAATTCTGGCCCTCAGTTGCATGCTTTTTATCCTGGGTACAGGCTGTTTTCTAGGACGCTTGCGCTTTAACAAAAACCACCTGGGTTTCTGTCAGCCCCACAGAGACGAGACGAACTCACCTCACTGCTGCAGCGAGGCTGAGATTTACCCCAGCTATGTGTGTTCCTCCTCCATAAGCTGAGCGACGAGGAAGCTTCTGTCCCCCTGATACTTCTGTGCCCTGCTGTATGGTTTATTTATAGATGAGGGTCAGTCAGTTTTCCTCTATTGATCTCAGCTCTGTAAAATAGCAATTTCTTCTGATTTGGCAGTTGTGTGAGTGTCTGTGACATGGATGTCGCTTTGCTAAAGCTCAAAGGAGAAGATTTTATTTTGTTTTCTTTAGGCTATTGGCTACCCTTATGCGTCAGCAGTGCTCAAGGGCCATCTTGATGTGATGTTAAGGGTTGAGCACAAGTGGTGGTGTGCCCTCTTCTTGAGCACGGAGCACTCAAAAAGTCACAATTCTGCCTCCTGAACCACTTTATTCAGGCCACTGTGTTGCCTTAGAAGGAGACAGGTCGGTGAGTCACACAAACAAAACCTCATGTAGCTGCGCTGCAGAGTTGCCTTTGCTCCCATCCTCGGCCTTTTTAATC
Organism: Semaprochilodus insignis; assembly: GCA_034552555.1. NCBI lineage: Eukaryota > Metazoa > Chordata > Actinopteri > Characiformes > Prochilodontidae > Semaprochilodus > Semaprochilodus insignis. The sequence goes on from CM067478.1 coordinate 15,337,396, forward strand.
CTCTTTTGTGGCTTGTGCATAGACCAGAGCTGTCATGTATTAGAGAGGCTTCACTGTTAAGACAAACACTTGAGCCCCTCTTCAGGTGAGAGCTCCTATTGAAAGCTGTGAGAGGTTGGGTCGGAACCTTCAGTTTTTTTCCCCCGCTATTGTGTTTGCTCTAGGCAGCAGCCATATAGCAGGAATACTAAATAATCTCATTGTTCTACGCTTTTGTTCTGAGGCAGGCGTAATAGATCGGTGCTCATGAAGCTTAAATAGCTCCTACAGCTTGCTTTCTCCTTTTTGTTGGCAGCGTGGATGAACTAGCGCATTTGGTATGCTTTTGGTACTGGCTGCGTGATCCCTGACACTGATGCTACGGGTGGGTGAGCCAGAGATAAGAACAGGAGCCAGACGCGAAGGAGGGTGGGGTGGAGGGGTGGGGTGGAGTAAGAGTAGCAGAACAGTGATGGAGTGAGGAAAGCAGGGGAGGGAGAGAGACTGGAGGAGAGAGGGGAAGGATAGGATGATGCAGTCTCCTGTTATCAGGCTTTAATTAACAGCACAGCATCCAGAGGCAGCAAAGGAGCTTGGAGAGTTGGCCGCTGCGTTTTGCTTTCTGCTTCACTCTGCACTGCCGCCAAAGCAGTCCTGCCATTCTCTGGTCATCTCCTACGGTCTGCAGTATGCAAGCTCTACTGCTGTCCATTAGGACGTATCAGACCTGTCAGCACCTTCCCACCACACCTCCTTTAATGCACTGCTTTTAGAGCACACTGCTGCTATGAGGGGGTGAAGGAAATAAGTAATTTGCTGAGTTCAGTTTCAGCGAAACGCACTGACCTGTGGCAGGATGGTTCATGCATGCTCGAGCTCTGCAACTAAGGACATGACATCATCTTATTACTGTTATTGCTTGATTTGATTTTTGAAGGGAAAGTCATTCCGTAATTAAGGGCATCCCTGGTTCTTACAGAGTCAGCAACCTGTCAGTAATGATTGATCTGTATTCAAGAGCCATTCATTAAAAAATGCATTTGGAGCATAATAAGTCCTTTGAGGCATGGTAAATAATCATTTAGAGTGTTCCACACCAGTGTCATTGTGGAAGCCATTGCTGACAAACTGCACCCAGGAAAACAAACTGTGCATAGCAGTATAGCAGTGGAAATGCCTCAACACCAACATACAGAAACTGCATTTGTGTCATAAACATCCTCACCTACTTAGTATTTAACATAGGCTAGTCAGTTGAACGCAACCCCAAAACTCCAGACACCTGTGTGCAGCCCATCATCTAACCTGAACATCTTTAAGAACTGCATTTGAAGATTCTACTACCACCACCCCCATGTTCTTTGAGTATGTTCTCCACCACATTCTCTTAGTAGTGCTTCGCTGGCCAGTTTTAAGTGCCTTATGTCTTGGTTCCGAGGAGCCTCTGCAGGGTGACTCTGTAAAGAAAACCCATCTGGGTTCCCAGCATGCAAGCTGCTGCAGAAAGCAGCCACCAGCTGTACTGGGCTTGGCCGCTGCATGATAAAATTTTACTCCAAACCCAAGAGAGAATGGAGGATGAAACTTGCTTAGGTGCTAAATACCTCCATAACACCTTAGAACTCTGAAAGAGAGTGAGAAATGTAGTTTTCCTTAGGGATGTCAAACTTGCAGCTGATGCTGCACCAGTCAAACTGGGCTAGTTGGGCTAGTTTGAAAATGTACGTCTTCATATGTTCATTCAGAGACAAATATTCAAGCATACTCTCTCTCATCTTCTAACCCACTTAATCCTTCTGGGTCGCAGGGGATGCTGGGGTCTATCCCAGTGTTCAGTGAGCAAAAGGCAGGATACACCCTGGACAGGCTGCCAGTCTGTCACAGGGCAGACACATCCTCACACACACACCTAGGGGCAATTTAGCATCACCAATTCACCAAACTCCATGCCTCTTGATTGTGGGAGGAAAACAGCACATCCAGAGGAAACCCCACACGGGAATGGGGAGAACATGCAAACTCCGCACAGAAAGGACCCTGGACCCCTGGGAATCAAACCCCTTCTTGCTGTGAGGTGACAGCACTACCCTCTGCACAACTGCGCCACATATTCAAACAGTTCATCAATACATCAAAAACTTGAATTAAACTGAGCTTTTCTGAGACAGCACAGATTGCGATGACATAGTATAGTTATGAGAGCAGTGGGTGAGCACTTACCTGCCATGTCAATAGCAAAAGGTCTGTCGGCCCTCCAGCCTGTGTACCAGCCCACCACTTTTCCGTTTTCCACAATAGGGCGCTCGTACCTGCGGCCCCCCACCAGTCCCACTGGCCACACGGAAACCCCCCTGGTTGACCGCATCTGAGAAACGAAAGAGAGGGATTTAGAGGCAGGCTATGAATGTGACCAAATTTGTTTTTAATGAAAAGCTGCAGTCAGCATACACTTCAGTGTTTTCCCTCTAGGGAATGTCAACTCCATTTTTAGAACTGATAAAATGGCGGGATACTGTTTATGTGATCGACCGGCGCTTTGTTGTGAGACCATCTATTTTTATTGAATTCGGTGGATGAGAGCGAGGATTTCTCTGAGTTCGTGTTACAAAGTGCTGGTTCATTTTCAGACTGAATAAATCATATCTACCTGCAGCCAATGTGAGGCTGAGAAAAGCACAAAGATCAATCCCACCTGATGCAGCAGACTGTTAAATTGTAGCTCTTTTTCAGAGGGATAGCTTTTTGTATGTGCAAATTAAAAGAGCCTGAAGCCGTACCCCAGTTTTGTCTTCTTTTAGTTGGCGGAGGAAGAGAGAACTATGAAGCGTGGAACTGAAGGAGCGTGTGAATAACCCGGTATGATTTTATTTCACTCAAACAGTAAGAGTAGCCTTTGAATATTTAATGGATGTGCTATTCATGTGAGTGCCGTACATGGCAGGGTGAAGTGTCAGAGACTGGTGCTTATGGCTGCTGATGCTTTGAAGCGTTGGCTGGCAGTGTTGCTGCAGCTCCACTGTAATGCCCACAGCTCAGCCCCACCCCCTTCCCCGCTCCAAGGGACTTTTCAAAAGCTTCTCCTTCATAATGGAGCTCTAAAAATGGTGCCTGAATCAAAGCCAGAGAGCCGGAGAACTCTCCAGTGTGGCAGAGGATGTCAGCGTCTGCAGGTGCACAATCATCCCTCCTAGTCATCAGCTACAGCGACAGGCACAGGCATCAAATGCAGTCATATTCACCACGCTTTGAGTAGCACTTATAAGAGCAGAGCCATTCTGCTCATGAAAGCAGCGGAAAAGCACCGTCTGTATTCAGTGCTTTTGACCCGCGTAGCCTTTACAGAGGGTTTAACTTAAGAAAATATAACCCTGCCCCAGGAACATAAAAAATACTTCAGTGCCTGGTAGAGAAGTTGCATATCTTCAGGGGGAAAATGCTTTTAACCAACAAAGGAGCTGTGTGTTTGCATTTATAAAGAAACCATGCTGATTGCATCTATTTTAATACTCTAATAATGCAGGGCAAGCTACAGTTCCCTGGTCGGGAAAGCCATACAGCATTTTTACCTAATAATTTGGCAAATGCTCTTATCTAGTTACAGAGGTCAGCAGAAGTAGCATTCTGCCCATGACTATCATGTAATGGTCTTGCACAGGCAGGGAGTCAAAACCAATTGGATAGTACCATCTAGACTATACCCAGAGCTCCAGATGAGCTCCCTTCTGCCTTTCCATCCCCTTTGGATCTCTTAAGATGTCTTTTATTGACATTTCATTTCCATGCAAATTTGTGATTTTCACACTATTAGTTCTGATCAGGGCAGAGCATGCTGGCACCAAAAGAAGAGGTGGTTATGTGGAATATTTTACTTTATATTGGTCATATTGTGGAGTGTTTGGTACAGCATGGTTTTCCACCTAATTGGACTAGTTTGAAAAACGCTGTCTTGGGAGAAAATTATAATGTTTCAGTTTCTAATATTTGTCAAACCTGGCAACCCTACCTGCTATAATGAATGCTAAAAACACAGCAAGATCTGTGGGCTATCTATAAAAAGAACAACAGGCATGATAGACAGTGATAACCAGTAAGAGATGGAGCTTATTGTCTTTGCAGGTTATATTTGAATAGAAAGTACTAATAATATAAAATGCCAGTACTGTAAACCACTTCTCTAAAATGAGAATTGCTGCATTATTGTACATCTAAATGTTGCTAGTTACTGTGGATAGTTTTAAGTAGAATAGAATAAAAGATATATATAATTAGTATTGCATATATTGAGTAGTATTGCATAACTCATGTCTTAGAGCTACATTAGAGAGCTGTGCATTTTGGCACTAAATCGTCTGCGGTCATTGACTTGTACTATACAGGCGCGTCAGAAATTTGGGTTGAAAACATTGCTGAGATATTCCTGCAATGTGACTGGCTCAAGCAGTGGGAATAAGGCAGTTAGAGAGCGGAGTGCTTTAAATGAAGTCAGAATGTGTGATGTGCTGAGAGGAGCTGGAGTCGTCAGCACGCTGATACTGTATTCTGCCCTTCAGGCCCTTTTCCATGTGCTCAGCTCCGTGTCCAGCTGTGTTCTGGGAGAATGGAGTGAAAGAAAGAGGGAGGGAGCATGAGGACAAAGCAAGCATTGAAGGAGCAAGGAGACTGTCTCGCTCTCACCTGCGCCTGGCGTGAAGACGATTGATAGGGAAGAGAGTGAAGGGAGAAGAGCTGTGTGCCGAGTGGAGGAGAGGACAGAGTTAAAGAAAGAGAAGACAGGATGTTCAGGGAATGCAGGGGTATAACAGTGATATATGGGTAATAAGACATATATGACAGACAGGATGAAAAAAGTGTCCTTAAAAATAAAGCAGCCAAAAAGGGTTTTATGGAACACTTCAGTGATTTCTGTAGAGTTTTTGGAGGAACCAAACGTAGCATCACTCCAAAGAACCCATTTTGTCACCTTCATTTTTAGGAGTGTATATGTAAATGTAGGTGAAGGTATAGATTAGTAGGATCACAGCTGAACAAGTTTAGATAATCTGTTATAAACAATAGATAAAGAGAAAAGTTGTGATTGGAATAATGAGAAAGCAGGAGACTGAGAATGAGAATGGGGGGATGAATGTTGAAAGAGAATAATGTTGAGAGGCACCCACACAGTCCTTAACTTCTGCACCCCACACAATTTTCCATCAGCTGTTTACGAAAACCTGTTCATTTTAGTCATTTAATGCTCTGCTGTTATCCATGAGAGCACACAATGAAGCTGTGGATTTGTTAAGACTATTAGCATCTTTCACTTAGCATGGATGGTCAGTGATGGGTGTTCAAGTTCTCTGGCACAGCGTTGCCAACAACATTAACCACTTCAGCTCTCTGCCCTCAGTTAATAAAATATAATGAATACATATCTCCTCTGATTCATGAACCCTTATACCTGAGAATAGGTTGCAGTATGTATTCCAATTAACACACATTATTATTATTATTATCATTATTACTATTATTATTATTATTTTATTACTTTTTATTATTATTATTAGTTCAGTAGACATTTATGTAGGTCAGTCTCTGGTAACAAAGTCGGTCAAATATTACTTCCCTAGCTGTCAAGCAATTGTGCCGCTTCCTGAACATGACTGACTGTGTGTGATCTGATATGGGCAATTCATTCTGCCTGGGCTGCAGTAGGAGACAATCGGCTTTCACTCTGGAGCTCTGAACATGTCCCATAAACAGACATTTGCTTGGGTTTTCCAATATACACCTGTTTACACTCATGTGCTTCTTAAGTGGAAGACATCTGAATGCCTGTTTCTAAGGCATGCTAGAATAGCACTGATGTGGTCTGTGAAACCTTTTGCAGAAAACCATGCAACTGCTTGCTTTCCAACTGCTTCAAGAAATACTGTACTCTGGACCCTGACTGTGACACAGGATTAAAAGCATAGCAGTGCTTGTAGTTCTCCTTTAAATGCTGGGGTGTGAGGGCAGTCACAGGCTCTACTCCTTGTGGGCCCATGTGAATGATCAGGCTCTGTCTGGCAGTGCTAACAGTAATGAAGAAAACGCTTTGGGTTCTAAATAGTATGTAAATACACTGTGGCTTATTGATTATCAGGCTGTTCACTGTTCTGAGGCTAACCATTGTTAAAGCATGATGTTACTGCCCAGCTCACACAGTCACAGACAGCACCATTTCCCATTGGCATGTTAAAAAAAGCATGGCATTGAAATCTATTGTGCCTGCAAAGCAATATAGAATAATATATTTGAAATGAACTGAGCTAATTCCATGCTGACTTGTCCCGGCTAACTGCAGTTCATGACAGCTTCTTTTAAAGCCTTGGGACATGGGACTTTAGCTAATGGGGGCATTTGTAGGAACTCTAATTTGCTCTCATTTCAGATTATGCTTACTAGAGGTCTCTTTATCTTCCTGGAGCCTGAGGCATCTGTGTCCCATGGTAACTTGTCCTATAATTCCTAAAATAACGTACCTCCCACAATACCTGATACAAACCCCCTGGTCTATAATGTCCCATAATATCAAACGCAGCCCCATATGACCTAACACACTTCTCATAATAGCCTTTCTATCGTGCTGTTCTATATGACCTAAAACACTGTCCTGTAGTATCTGACGGCCCATAACAACTTACTCGCTCTTCCATTATGTCCCATATTGCCTTCAACATCATGCTATAATATTTGATATCCCATAATCTTTGAACCCGTTCTAGCTCAGACCTGCAACTTTTCTTTCTCTCTATCTCTCTCTATCTCTTTCCATCTCCGCTGCATGTACCTCTTCGAACAGCTCGAGGCTGTACGTGTTGTCGTCGTCGGCGAAGAACACCACTCCGGGCTCGCGCGTGGCTCGCTGCGTGCGCAGCCAGCCCAGCGCCGCGTTCCTCTGCTCGGTGGCACGCGGCATGCCGCTGCGCTTGAAGCGACGCGGCGTGAGCGCGTGCAGATGCGTGTAGGGCACGCCGCAGCGCGCGAGGAAGCGCGCCACCAGCTCGGTGCGCGCGCCCGCGTCCTCCACCACGACCCAGTGAAAGCGGGGCACCTGGCGGAAGGTGTTGGCGAGGCGCGTGAGCTCGGCTTTCTGGACCGCCCTGCTGTATGTGGGCGTGACGGCGTAGATGAGCGGCAGGAGCGCCGTGCGGTTCGCGCCAGAGGGAGCCGCATGCGCTGGGCGCTCGCGCCGCTGCGCGTCCCCAAGCCGCGCCAGGTACGAGCCGGCCGTGCTGCGGACGGACGAGCGCTTCGTGTCGATGTCCATCACGATAATGACGATGAGGACCCACGGCAGCAGAATAAAGAAGCGGCTGTAGAAGATGGACTTCATGGTGTCCTCGTGCGCCCTTACCAATCCATCTCCGAGCTCGAGCGCTTCTGACGAAAACTAAAAGCTCCCCGTCGTCCGGGCTTTAAGAGAGGCTAAGAGAAGCGCAGGGTCCACGCGCGCATCTTTACATCCTAAGCCACAACGTCTCGCCCTGTTTGGCTCGTTTCGCCTTCCTCGCGGTCCATGACCACTCTTAACTTGTCCCTCGTCCTTCAGGTCCGTACTATCCGGTCCTTCCGAGCCTCGCGCTCCCGTACTCTCCCCTCTTTCTCCGGGACTCTCTTTCCTCCTCCAGTAGAGAGCCTCCCCTCGACTGATCAAACGGCAGCGATAACAACAGGTGCATTCGCTGCATCCGACCCGTAGACTGGAGGGACTGACTGAGCCCCGCGAGGAGCCCTGTGCGCGCTCGCGCGTGCGTGCATTTGTATGTGTGTGCGGAGAGCTGAGCAGAGCTGTAGCTCTTGTGCAGCCTCCTCGCTGATGCGTCGCTGTCCAGTGGAGCTCGAGCTTTCGCCCTCTTCATGCTCTGACCGTTTAGAGAGAGAGAGAGAGAGAGAGAGAGCAGTACTGCACGAGCTGGCTGAAATGAACCTGAATTTAACAGCTCAGAATGAGCTCTATTGGATAAACATACCAGGACACCTCACTTAGTATTGGAGGTTTTAAGGGGAACAGTATTGGTACCCTGAGACTGAGCCTTCACTCATTTTATGCAACCTTTGGAGTCTCATAATATTCTGTAGTTTTCCTCTAACTAGCTCACACAGTTATTCGTGAAATGACTTCCTATATGTGTATCTTATACATAACCAGAAAGGGCTTTTTTAATGGGTTTCTCCTAAAACTCCTCAGCTAAGAGCCAAATTATTCTGAGCAGTGCCCCAGAGATACTTTACTTGAACCCTGCTACATAGCATTGGCATAGTCTGGAGTCAGCCCTGAACTGTTTATTGATCTGTAATTGAAATTCAGCATTGCTCAGAGGTACCAATGAACTCTGAGAAAGGTGAGAAGACTCTAAGAAATGAGACTTTGTGGTTATGAGATTTAGATGTGCATTAAAGATGTGAATGCTGTTTCAAATTCACTCAAATTGTAGATTAACTTTATTAGTGACTCTGATCCATAACACTGCAATTACGAACATTCCATAAACATGTCAAGGCAGATCGTATGCTGACATGAGTTGTTATAATGTGATGACAGTTTATCTCCCATGTTAATTTTTGCTAAGAGTAATCTAGTTATCTGTTATGACTGCAAACAGTATGGCTTCTGTCAGAACAATTAACACCGGACATAATCTGTCATGACAGCATATGATCTACCTGTGGTCTGATATGTTTATGGCATGATTAAGTTAATGTTATGTAGCAGTATGAGTTACCGATATAACTCCTAATCTACTGATTAGTTAAAGTCTTCAGAGGTTTGTTTTTCATGATTTTTGTGTTCAGGAGTCTTGAATCATGATTTGATGATGCATTGGAGCCATACTTAGCATGACCCACCCCTTTACACTATAACATGTTAGAAAACTAGAACACATTTGCATCAGCTAGGTCAGTGCCCAGCAGCCACACTTCACACTGCGAGCCCCCAGCTCCCAACACAGCTTGCCCCCCTTCACACAGTGCCTTCATTTCTCTAACTTCAGCTAGGCTTATGGTGCTATCAGCTATGCAGTACTTTGAGTAGCCAAGGTTAGCCTGCTCAAAGACCACGCAAGGTTATGTCTCCAGAAAGATATGTTAGCCGGAATGGCCACTTGCAGGGGGAAGAAAAGACCATTCTGTTGCAGACTGAGAGGTTGATTCTCGTGTAGGTCAGCATCCTCTGGCTGTAAACTGAATTCTGGCACTTGTTTGCTCAAATACTATATGTGTGTCTGTATGAGTCCAATAAAGCTGCTAGATGGAACATCCATTTTTCATAGCAGTATTTGACACTTGAGAGAGGCAGCACCTTTCCCATGATTGGGCATAGTTTCAATTTTAGTCCTTCAGTCAAGTTTGACTGAGTGGTTAGTAACACATACTGATGTGATGAACTCAGAACATATAATTTCACTGTTTTACGTGTCTTTAAAACAGGAATAATAATAATAATAATAATAATAATAATAATAATAATAATAATAATAATAATAATAATAATAATAATTTTTAAAGCAGGAATAATGACTCACTTCCGAACAATCAGCTTCAATTAAAGCATATCCCAGAGTACCCTCTCTCATGCACTTCTGTTTCCCCTTCTTTAACATATCTATTTCAACACAAGATGGGCTGATTAATGACCTGAAAGGTTGGATCAGGCTTGTTGTTTGCTGAACCAAAGAATACATGTATTTCCGTTGGCCATATGTTGTTACACTGCATTGTGTCTTCTGCCAATCAGTGGCAGTGCATTATTAATGACACCACTGTAACATGTTCCTGCTCCCACATCAGCAGTGCAATTGACTGACTCTTCAGTCTGTGTTTTGGCCAGATTGAAAGCTGTTGTCCAGGTTCTGTTTGCTAGATAAACCCCAAGCACAATCCCAAGTCTCTTGAGGCATGACTAATGTTGAGGAGGAAGAAACATAGTAATTGAGTTATTTGTAATACTTTACATAGCTGACAAAATGGCTGACGCATCTACCCCAAGGCGATATGTTGTTCATGTCAGCTCAGCTCGGTCTGTTTGACTGTGTCTTGTCTTTGCTTTTTGAGCACCATGACAGCTACCTATTGTGACATCTAGTCTTGTCCTCCTTTCCCTTGGTACGTCAGCCCCTGACAGCTCAGAAAATGTCAGTCACAGGGGGGGCGGAGGCTGCTGTTCCAGACCACTGTCTCATTGTAGGGATTCTTCCGTTTGAGGCCATGGAAATGTGACAGCTGCGCATTTCACCCAGAAAGAAATGAAAGCAAAATGGTACCAAAGAACAAAAGTAGATGAAGGAGGCTTATTTATTATATATTCAGGAAAGCATTCCTTTAGGGAATGAGTTGTCCAATGGCATGAAATGAGTGCCACACGAATTGACTGGTGTGAAGTGGGACAGAAGCTTGCTGACAGAATAAGCAGGATGTGTGCTTCATTGCCTTATCTGAATGACAATTCGCTAGTGAGCAAAAAGAGCAAACAGTGTTTTCTGCATGCCACATCCCCAAATCCTCCTCCCGTGTTGACAACGCCATGTAGAAGAGCAGGGAGAGGAATGTGTGATATTCCTGAAAGATGGAGGGAGGGAGGGATGGAGAGGGAGAGGACTGGAGAAAGCTGTTTATTGACAGAGAAATATCCGTCCAATACCCACGCCTGCAAGAGAAGCTTCCAATGTGCAATAACAACAAATTAAAGCACTGCCCCATGAAAATAGATCACAGCTCAAGTAGATTAAGCGATAATTTAGATCTCAATTCAATAAGTGCGAGGCAAAGCAATTTAGATCCTCATAATGAATGGGAAATATAGACTGTGCATGTCAACACCATTTGCATAGAAATGGCTTTTCATCTCTTCCCCTTATTGTGTGAACTTCAGTTGGGCTAATACATTTTCACACCGTAACTCAATTGAATCAATTGGTTTGCAGTTTACAAGATTGGGTTTCTGTCTTGCAGTCCATGGAAAGGCAGTGCTACTGAACTTGCTCTCAACTAAAAATCGAAGCCTGCAATTTGTTTCTATCCTTGTTCCCGATCTAATTTAATTTTAGGAGAAAATGCACATTGGGTTCCAACCTGATTGTCATTTGTGTAATGGCAATGAGCTTCCCAACCCAGCCACAATAACAAACCTACAGGAAAAAAACAAGGTTTTCAGCCATAAAACGAATTTGTCAAGTGATTTTGGTGTGCTTTGTGGGTTTTACTAGCTTCTAAATCAAACACCAGAGCAATTTGATCAGGGAACGGGCAGCACTTCTTATTTCAGGATTGAAGTCAATTATATGCTAGCAACAAGATTGAGCTTCTTTTTAATTACTGACGTAGCTTTGTAAACTCATTTACTCCAAAGGCAATATTCCACACACAAAGTAATCAAATCCATTCACTCTAAGACCCTGTTGTAATAATTGGCATTTTTTTCCTTCCTGCATAGATTATACATTTTATGTGATGGTGTAATGAATCCAACCACAAAGGAAGCACTGGATGGAACTACATAGATTTCCAACCCACCTCCAAGATCAATTTATGTTGAAATAACCTTGAATCTCTGGCAAGACACCTGCTATGGGGATCGATTTGCGTAACAAAGGAAAGTGTCTCTCGCAGCGCCGGCTCTGGTAAACAGAGGGGGAGGGATGCGACATGAAAACTGATTCACATTAAGAATGCACTGATTCTGTATAATGATGTTTCTAAAACTCCCTGCCTACCCTCGAGATACGAAGTCCAGATAAACATGTATTAGCTCCTGTGATGCCCGCTTACACTCTCACTCTGAGCCTGATTTGACCAATTACCTGCTGGATCCTCCGAGGCGCAAGCAGCATAGTAATTTTCTTTTTGGGGCCAGTGAAGCATAGCACATGATGTAATGATACATGTGTTGGGAGACTTTGGGCTGGGATGTGTGTGGCTGTAGACGTTTGCGATAAAACACAGCACTTTATCATGCTTTTGGCAGTGGGCCATGCGTGCTGTTGAAGACCAGTTCCATTCTTAATTAATTTGTAGCGAGATTATATTAGTCTGCCACAGGGACACAAGAGAGAAGTCAGAGACAGAGCGAGACTGAATATGCATTGTTAATGAGGTCTGCCTTTAGAAATGCAATGTGATATCTTTGTCCTTGGAGTGTTGGGCAATGCAAGTTTGACTAATTCTGGGGCACTTTGTTCTTACTGCAAAAAAACACTCTGGTCAGTTGGTTTATTACATATGGTGATGTTGCTGCTGAATGAATGTGTGTTTCATAGCATCACAGCATGCTAAGGGTAAAATACTACTGACCAAAAAGTCAGTATGTCACTCCTCATGCACTTATCTACCTATACTGCAGAAAATACTGCACTATCAGTGAAGGGGGGTTGAGGGGGCTCTCTTCACTGTGGGGGGTGCTCTCAAGGGTACGACTTCCATACCTTTAATTAGGGAACATTATTGTGCTATGTTTCCACATAACATTATGTTATGAAAAGGTATAAATACAAACAATTTCTTTAGGGAGAGAACAAACTTCTATACGGTACACAGATGGTCAGCAAATAAGCACACTGGACAAAAAAATTGTCTACTTGAAACAAACCTAATAGCTTGTAATACCTCCACAAGCACGAATAACAGCTGCGACTTAATACCACTGCTGATAGACCTGTATGACCATATGCTTACATGCACCTGCATATTCAGCTATTTCCTTCACACTATAGCCTTTGGGATGCCGAAATGCAATCACTCCTCTTTGGCAATAATTAACATCTGCTTTGCGACCCATTTTCCCACCAAACGAGACATTCATTGCACCTCTTCTTAATCTATGAATCCAGTTGCACACCATTGCAGTCTTTGGTGATGTTGATTTGGTGTTAAGGGCAGTCGTCGTAACAATCTGTGTGCATTTAGTCCTGCATCATATAGCCATCCGCCAACGGTGCTGGCACTATTGTCAGTCAGGTACAGCAATAAGGCCCATCCTTGAATTCGCATGTCTCACAATGTCAAACTTACCCATCAATTTAATTCCATCTGGGTGCAACTATTTGTGCAACTATTCTTTTGATCATGAGTGTATAAGAAGATTTAATTCAAAGTCGTTTCAGGCCATTCATATTGATCCATTTGTTATGAAATTTTGACATATTGTAAACAGCAGTTAAACAGCAGGTAATTGTGTACATAACAACAACAACAAAACTGGAGAAATGGAGAACAAAAATGGTTTTGCTCTGACAGTGATGATATGAGCTGGCTTTTTAACACAGGTTTATTATTCAGTTATTAATCTTTTTTACTATGTAAATACATTGTAAATCTACCCTCAATGTACAATAATACTATTAAAGAGCTGCTTTTTGAAAGTAGGACAGAACAGGGAAGCCAATAGGATCCCAGATCATTTATATATCAGTCTTAAAGGTGCTGTTACAAAACAGCCTGTATAATTCTGAGGTATTTTTTTGTTCATAAACCCACATAAATATCATAAGTGGGAAATAAAAATGCATGATATGGACCTTTTAAGGGGTTAAGGATGAAAATCAGACATGTAATACCATAATAATATTTTTGGAGTTTGTTAAGGTGCTAGATTTAACCTCCGACCCCATCCTCTGAATCATGAGGGATGGTAAATTGGGACTGGCATTTCAATGCACTGCCCCAGCAAATCCACACAACCTGCTCTCAATTGCATCTGGCACAGGCAGCTCGACGTGCCACTTGCATGTCACCATTAATTGGACTCATCCTGCAACAATGTAATTTGTTTCCATGACACAGAGCAGTTAACAATAAAGAGCAGTGACAGGGTGATCAATTAAGCTCATCTTTGTAGGTTCAGGGACATTCTCTCTCCCTAGCGTGGACTGGTGCAGGCTCAGAGGGGATAGATGGCAGTGTGGGTGCAGCGCACTCCAGGGCTGTTGGCTCTGACGCTGCAGGCTCCAGGCTCCGTTTCCATGCTGTTCCGTCTGCTCACGCAGCCTCATGACTCTCTGTCCCTGTACTGATGAATGGCTGTGCCCTTGGTTCGGCTGCTCGCCTTGGGAAAAGGACACTCATTAGGCTCTCCCTCTCATCAGGGCAAGGCGGGACGTGACTTCAATCCTTTCTCTCTTCCACTTTTACAATCACTCTCTGTGTTGGTGTTTATTATCTGTCTGTTATACATTATGTGTAACACATTTTGTGTCGTTGTATTAAATATGCATTAAAAGTCACATAAAATATAACGTTTTTAATAAGACATATGAACAAAATAGTGTGTGCTGTTTTTACCACATCTGTTTTGAGAGTGTACAGATTAGGGATTCCTTGCAAAAGGGTTGTCTTCTTCAGTCTGCTCAAAGAGCGCTCTCAAATTGCATGTGATTGGTCTCTGAAGGTATTCTGGTTCCACAAATAGCTCCCCTCTCATTGTGTAAGAAAATTGCCTGCATTTAATGACTCAAAAGCCTTTACCAAATACCAAAATACGCAGGCACTGGAATGCAGCGTCATTATCCTTTTCAATTTCAGTAATTTCTCATGTTTTTTCTTCAGCATTTCATATCTCCACTTCTTCTCTGAGAGAGGGGAATGTTTGCAGCCTCTGTTGATGGGGGTGTTAGCTAGCTTAGTGCTGGTAATTGAGGTGAAGCTAATGCAAGTGTCCAGTTCTGAGCGCTCTGCGCTGCCCAGAAGCCCGCTTTCATTTATAACTCCAATAAGCGGGTGCAGACCACACACACCCACACACATGCACACACACGCACAAACACCACAGCCGAGCCCAAATCAGTCTTCCCTCATAGGCACTGCATAATTGGCCCATTCCCCCCAGAGTGGAGCTGTTAAGTAAGCTCCTTGCTGAATTATGGATGGCCAGCAAAATGGGCAATAAAATATGAATGGTCGGTTTTTGTAGCCTTTGCTGCTCTTATGTGCACAGATGTTGCTTGCACCGCCTGTGTGCCTATAATAAAACATTGCTGTCAGTGCACCAGGGGGAAATGGCACCCCACCCTTATGGGACCATCTATAATAGCATATGTCTGTACGGAGAAACACTTCTTCTATAAGAGCGCCTGTTCCTATCTTTTACCTTTTCTTTCAAACAGCTGTCTGTGACATGCTGTGTGAGAGAGAGATAAAGTCTCTGTGTGTGCATGTGAGTTCAGCATCAGCACATTTAAAGCATTTTCAGCATTATGCTGGGTTTGCTCTTTAGCCCCCTTTTCCTAAATCCACACACGTAGGTTGGTCTTAAACCAATGGCTGATGGCTTGTCTTTGGGAGGTGGGGGGGGTCGTTATCGCAAGTGCCCCTGTCCCTGTGCGTGAGCACCATATTGACCAGAGTGGAACGGACCAACACAGACAGTTGACGGAGACACAGAGGGACAGTGGATGGACTGTGGTGGTGTCTGGTGGGAGTGCAGCCCTTGGGGTCCCTGGGGCCCGTGGGTACTCACATAGTAAGCTCAGATAAGAACATAATTAAAGTCATGGCCAAGCAACAGCCTCTGTGTTACACAGCCTCAGCAAGAAGAGTCTGAAAGGTGCAGATAGGAGTGGGTCTGTGTGCACACGTGGGCATTTGCACACACACAGTCACATACACTTGGCATATTAAAGTGATAGCTGCATGGGGAAGGCAATACAGGTAGAATAATAAAAATACAGCATAGATAAGGATGGAATACATATTCCAGTATCATGTTGTCCTTTTTTTACATAACTCTTATCAGTAGCTGACTCAATACCATCTCACTGCTCTATAAAATTATGTTCATGGTTTATATTAATTTGTGCTTGGCTGGAGGGTCAGGCTCAATGTCATAGATGAACATGAATTATAAAACAGATGAATTGCATAGACAAATCTCTGCCTTATACAATGCACACAGTATGTGCCTGGCTTAGTGGACTGACTGGATGACCCTAATTATTATTAATTATTATTGTTTATGACACATTTATAAGATTTGTAGGTGCAGTCACTTATATATGCTTGATAGACACTACTGTGCAAAGGTCATAGACCACCCTTTCATTTATTTCATTTCCAGTCAAAATGGCAAACTTCCAGTCAAAAATTCCAGTCAATAGTTAGATTTTCAGCTTCAGGAAAAATGTAGGAAACATTACACTGAACAACTACCTGTGTATCAGCGTTTTGCAGTATTTAGTGTGTCCACCCATTGCAAGTTTTTTTGGGAGCCTCGTTTTTAGTTGTTCAATGAAATCTGCAGGAATATTTCCCCACACCTTCAAAGTTCAGTCTTGCAATCACAGTCCTAGTAACCCAATGATATCTCAAATACAAAAGCTTCAGGGATTGTTTATCTGATACCAGGTCTTGCATGGTTGTTAGGACTCCCATTTTATCTGTTTCTTCTAATCATTTTTGAACATATTCGTTTTTGAAAACTCCTGTTTTTTCACTTAAAGTCCTTCTTGACTTTGTCCTTCTTAATGCTAACAGATTGCAGCTGCCTTATGTCTGAAATATCTCTTTTAGTCATTTTACATGGGCATGAGGAAGAAATTTGCGAAGCAGCTAAAGTGCGATTGGATAGTTGATTGTGTGAATCTCAGTGTCTCCTTGAAGGGGAAGATATTCTCACTGATATCTTTGGGAACTGCTTTGGGAGCACACAGCTGTAACTCAGTGATTTTAAGATTAGAACAGTTAAAGTGGCTGTAAAAAACACACAAAAGAGTAGACAAATGAAATACTGATAGATTACTCTGAGGCATTTTTCTGACAATGAAAAATAACTTCATCATGTTTTGACTGGAAATTCAATTAATGAAATGGTGATCTCTGACCTTTGCACTGCACTGAACACTGGTGCCTTAGCTAGTATATATCATTTCAGAAGTTTTGTCTGGTAGGTACGTATTTGTTCCTGCTGTAATACTACAAGATGATCTCTTGGCAAGTGAAAGCATCTTAATTATACTCCACATATCTAATAAGTTAAAATTTAATGGTTTGCCAATAGAATAAACTAGTTTGAATAAACCAGTTTCACTCGATTAAAACAAGTAAAGCTGAATCAAAATAGGCAAATAATTGCATAATATTTGTACTACAATGCTGGACTTATATACAGGATATATAGACTAGCTTTAAGATGATTTCCCTTGCCAAACTATAATTTCTGTGGTGTGAGCAGGTATGAAACAACGTTATTCTGCAGAGCGGTGAGGAGCTCATTAGAAGGCACAGGATTCAGACAGATTCGTCTTAGGGTGAGGAGGCTGGGAGGTGAGTGACATGGCTGTGTGTGGGTGAGAGAGCTGAAGTGGGCTGAGCTGCAGGGTGAGGGTTTTTTTCTTCTCTGCAGTTTCTACGCATACGCACAGAGCATTAGAGCAGGCAGACTGAAGTTATTTGGAGAGATGTGTTATTAATGAACCAGGGGCCACTGGAACCTCGTTACACCACTAAGCCACCATAATGGACTCCTAAAGTACGAGGAGCATGTCTGTGTGTGTTGAACAGAATGGCTATGTGAGTAGTTCAGAAAAAGAGAGAGTATACTTGAAGAGAAAGTGAAAAGCTCAGGTGTGATTTGGGTTTTGCTGCTGTTGAATGATGAGCTATGTGTGTGCTTGTTTATGAGAGGGAAGCAGAGATACATAAGGGTGTTCCTGTTGTAGGGTAGGGGGATGTCTCTGGCATGGTGGTGCTTTCTTTGAGTAATGGTGTGTCATCTCTTCCTCTGGTCTGACTCTCTGTGGCTGCTGTATACACTCAGTTATAATGGCCCATCTGCTGCTGCCTGATTCATATTCGGCACAATAAAAGTTATGTTTCAGATGCTGCATGGATCCAAACAGACTGATGCATAAGAAGGAGTGGGTGCTAAGAGAAGTGAGGGAGTTTAAAGAGGAGAGCTGCTGCCCTCTAGAGGTAATTTTTGGTGTCACACCTGTGCATTAAATTTGTGCACCATGTCATTATATCCATAATTATCATTAAGCAGTGTAGATACAGGTGGATTGCTGTGAGAGGACAATGGGAAAGTAAGCTAAGAAGAATGAATCCTTTATGGTAATTATGCTGACATCTAAATGATACACTGAAATCTTGCATGATTTCAATTGATGTGGTTTAATTCCATCTTCATATATAAGGTTGTTTTAGTGATTGATCTTTCCAGCACTAAGCTAAACATTGTGAAAGAACAGTTTGAAAGAGAAGTGTATGCAATCAGAATAGGACCGATTTCAATTTTTCTTCTGATTAATTAGTCGGGTTGTGAGGCTTATCAATTACAGGCCTCATTAGACTGGAATATGCATCAGCTCACAGAGTCATTATTCATTAGTTGTGATGCTGATTTGACCTTTATTCAGTGCCACTATGAAGAACTTGTTTGCTTTTTTGTTCACAGCAGCTGTGATTGCTGTCGGAGGAGACAAATCTGGTAAGTCACTCGAGGGCAAAACTTTTCCTGTTCATGTGAAAGTCTAGTGAAGTAGGACACTACTGGTTAGTAGTTCTAGGTGTTCCAATCACTTCCACGGCCACAGGTGTATAAAACCAAACACCTAGGCATGCAGACTGCTTCTACAGACATTGGTGAAAGAATGGGCTGCTCTCAGGAGCTCACTGAATTCCAACGTGGTACCATGATAGGATGCCACCTATGCAACAAGTCCAGTCATGAAATTTCCTCACTACTAAATATTCCACAGTCAACTGTCAGTGGTATTACAACAAAGTGGAAGCGATGGGGAACGACAGCAAAGTACCGAATGCAGTGGTGTAAAGCATACCGCCACTGGACTCTAGACCAGTGGAGACGTGTTCTCTGGACCAGTGCACAAAGCAAGGTCCATAAAGACATGGATGAGTGTGTTTGGTGTGGAAGAACTTGACTGGCCTGCAGAGCGGAGACTGTGAGCCAGGCCTTCTCGTCCAACATCAGTGTTTGACAACACAAACGCACTTCTGGAAGAATGGTCAGAAATTCCCATAAACACATTCCTAAACCTTGTGGAAAGCCTTCACAGAAGAGTTGAAGTTGTTATAGCTGCAAAGGGTGGGCCGACATCATATTAAACCCTATGGATTAAGAATGGGACATCACTCAAGTTCATATGCGTGTGAAGGCAGACAAGTGAATACTTTTGGCAATATAGTGTATATTTCCCAGCATCATTGCCTTTTTTATTAATTACAGCACAAAGAGAGAACATGACAAGGTTTAAGATTTAAGTATTACACTAACAAATGTCTGTGCAAGCAGTGATATGCAGTAATTATGCAGTAATTGTCAGTGATATAAACTCTGTTAGCATGGCGCTAATATAGTGCTGCAGATCTTTTGAAATTAGCGTTACTGCAGTACTGTAAATGTAAAAAAATGCATTTTTATAAAGCAAATTTTTTTTTTCATACTTACAATCTGACTGCATTCACCTGCTTAAAAATTAAAACTCTGTGGTACCCTGAACTGGTTTATACTGGTCTGGTGCTGATTTAGCTGGTCTGCATCTGCATTCTGGTAGACCAGCATACCATCACCCAAACATATTGCTGCTGTCCTTCCAAATGGTAACTTTGCAAGAGATGGCCAACACTTGCTTTGCCTTCAGAGTAAGGTAATGTAAAGAGAGTATGTCTACAGTTTATTCAACATGAATTTCTCAAGCAATATAAAGAACACCCGCCATAAAAACAAATTATGCATAAAACTTAAAATTTCAAAAGAATCAAGACATTTGTTTTTTTGACAGTGATGATATGCTGGTTTTACTGGGGATCAACATATCAGTTTCCATCGCTGCAGACCAGCGTACCAGTATCCAAAACGCAACATATCACTACCTTTTGCTTTTTACATTGTGTATAAATTTCATAATGAATAGATCAAAAGAATGACCCAGAATTAAACTCTGGTTAAATTAAAAGTAAAATTATCATTATGAAGATATGAGGTTTTCTTCTGACAGCAGCAATATGCTGGTTTTCTTGGTGACCGGTTATGCTGGTTTATACTTGGTTTTCTAGCAGGGTGACTCTTAGTGTAAGCACAAGTATTTTACAATGACTTCAAGTTTGTCTCAGCCAATCAGATATTAGTACCACATATATTTGGAACCTATATTACATACTAGATAGAAAGGGGGGACATTGCTCTACAAGCCTAGACCACCTGCCCTGTAATAATATGCAATGTATGTAATATTATTGAAAACAAAAAACGTCCTTTTCCCTGAGTAAGACAAGGCCTTTTGTACTGGGTCCCATAGCATGGAATTGTAGTGTGGCTGCCAGGCACCCTAATATGTTTACTGCATCCTTTACACCACTGCAAATGCACAACAAAGGTTGATACAACAGCATAAATACTTCCACGATTCGAGAACCAGCTTTCATAAGACATGTGTATAGATGTACTGAAATATGTATGTTTCACTGGGGCACAGTTTTTTATGCCAGCGTTTAAGACTGTCCTTCAATGTCAGTTTTTTTTCATTTGATTAAACCTAAATCTGATGCATAGGCACCATCTAAAAGTCTTTGGTGGGCTTTGTGACAGAGTTGTGGTGTCTCCCACACTGGCAGATCTACTCTATATAGTAAATTCCATCAGTTAGAGCCCACAGGCAGCCAGGCAGACTGCCATGGAGATGCCACATGCCATCAGGCCCGGTTTAAATGAGCTCTGGATACCCACCAAGGCTTCCAAGTGTTCTACCACTGGCTGGAGGCAACTCTGTGGTCACTGGGCTCTAGGACAGTAATGTGAAAGGAGCAGTTCATCTGCTTTTTGCCATCTCTCCTGTCCTGCTGCTCTTTGTTTCCTTGCCACTACTTCCTCTCATTTTGCTTTTATTGGCTTTCCTTCCCTTCAGTTTTAATGAATCCTCTGCTTCTCCCTGTTTGAACATTACGTGCTCCATTGCTCCCAAAAGGATCCAGAGAGCAGTTAGCTACCCGCAGCTATCAGGTTGCTTAGTAACGTTGCTTGATTTTCCTCCTAATTCAAGAGACGCTCTTGATTGCATTGTCAAGTACTCCAATTGAACAGATCTCACTGCAGAGCACTCACAAGTTCTGTGATCTGACTTTAAGTCTGCACAGAAGGAGTGCAGTGTTTTGCAAGGATGCAGAATGGTATGCTGTACATTCAGCTGATGGAGGAATCATAGTGATATCTTGTCATTCAGGATTGTGTTGCTGGAAGCAACTATGTACAATGTTTTTTACAATGTCAGAACTAAAAGAACAACACTAAAAGAAGGAGGAGAGAACACCACTCATCTAGCATTAGACATGTCTGGTGCTAAAAATGAAAACTATATGTGACAAAGCATCTTTATTTTTGCACAGATTTTATAGTGTGCAGAAACACATTTAGAATTGAAAAAAGTAACTTTGCTGAGTCAGGACATGCAAAACATGCTAAAATATGGTGTGCATATGCTGCTGTGAGTCATCCATGCAGGTTGAATTATTTTCCTAACATGTCATATGTCTTTAAGTATAAATGTCCAATATATTATAAAAAGAATGTCTGGCTTTAATTATGTTTGTGTTTTGCAAACGATATTGTTATCCGATTTATTCTTCTTCTTTGTCTTCTTCCTCTTCTCCTTCTTCTTCTTGTTTGAGAGGTTTTTGTCCACTAACTAGTCCTGCAGTTTTAGACATATTGACACTGTTCCAGCTCTGAAATGTTCTGTCTGATCGGGAATGGTGTACTTATACAGTTTATGATCCGACTTTTGGTTTCCAGAAAAACTCCAAATAATTCAGAATTTTTTTCCCACTGAGAATGCATAGGGTGAAAAAGTACACGCCAGTCTACTGTACTTCTGCTCGGCTGACAGACAACATTTTGCATACAAGCCCCTGAACACAAATTTAATGTTGGTCTGACACACACTCGTCCATCCTTCATTACTCTCATAGAGTCCCTTTCATTTTCACCCCCATTCAAACTCTGTTGTGTCCTTTAATCCACAGACACCAAACTGCATGTACTCACTCAGGACTGATTCCCAAACTATAATCCACAG
Source organism: Semaprochilodus insignis (assembly GCA_034552555.1). Taxonomy (NCBI): domain Eukaryota; kingdom Metazoa; phylum Chordata; class Actinopteri; order Characiformes; family Prochilodontidae; genus Semaprochilodus; species Semaprochilodus insignis. Next base: position 15,359,415 of record CM067478.1, read on the forward strand.
ACATACTGACCTACACTCCTGTCACTTATACACCCCTTGTTCCTCCCATAGCAACTACAGCCTAGCAGGAAGTAGGAACAAATTTAAGCTGTGCAACCATTCCTAGTTTCCTTCAGGAAATGCACTTTTCTAGTTTACATTCTGATGTAGAAAAGCAAGTAGCTTGTATAGGTAACTTTAGCTACTAGCAAGACTCAGGTAACTAGCATTGCTAACTAAGAGTATGACGATCTAGCCTATTTTCATGGAGGCTTGTTTCTTTCTGCCTGTCTGTTTGAACATGTTGCTTCTGTGTGATCATTGCAGTGTCTCGCTGTAAGTCTCGCTGTAAACCAGCAAATCACAGCAGAGCTCATCAGATTATACATGAGCTCACCAAAAAGGGGAAAACAACTCATACCAGGGCTAAATCATAGGGTTGTAAATGGGCATGTACCTTGACCATACTCATATACCTTCAATATAGACATCAGAGAACAGATCTTAAAATGATGTTCCGGCCGGATGTTTACTTCTGAAATGTAAAATCTGCATGTAAGTATGATGACAATAGTAAATTATTTATTTACAGCTTTACAAGAAATGTCCTTCACCAAGCTTTAACTGAGTTCCCTTTGAATGCTCTTTCATTATGCTCGCAAATGTCAGATTCATCCGCTTGGTATGGTCCAAGTAACAACAGATGTAAAGAAATGCTCTTTCATACATTGCATCCCACTACACATTTCCAAATCCTCAAAACTTACATAGTGTAGCTTGTGTCAACAACAATTGGAGTTGACTATACATAGTGCACTATAACGACTGAGAAAGAGGTTCTTAGATCAGGCAAGTATGAGGAGCAGTGTTAACATCAGTGAACAATTGCAATGGTGGAGAGACCTCCTACAGTTGACAAAGCTGATGGCTTCCTATTCAATGTTCCTGTTCCACCTTAAATGACAGGTGTAAAACATTAACTTATGTTTGCTGTTTCACACAACCAACAGGTCAGTATTATTGTTCTGTTTGCTAATGTTTGTGACAAAAAAAACTTTTTTAGCACAACAACAGCAATTGTAGCAACAATTTTCTAACCCATAGTGTAACTAATGTTAGTTACATTACTTGTTGTCTCATTGTTCGCACTAATGTTATATCATGGCAATTGTATGTACGATAGACAGGGGGTTAGGAAAGTGGCCATGTAGATCTGAAAATAATAGAGGTATACTAGCCCAGTGCTGTTCGCCTTGGGAATGCATGCCCATGAACTTTGAACTTTCATCTATTGCCTTTAACTAAACAGCCAGAACATCTCTAGAATTGTCCACTGTGTTGAAACATTGCCTGTAGTAGAAAAACCAAGATGCTTATGTACGGAACTGACATTAGCCTAGAATAAAACAAATGCATGATTTAAGTTACATGAGTAGTTGTGAATGTCTGCTATGTTAGGGAGAGTGAAGAAAGAACATACATTTTTGTGAACAGTGTAGTTTAATCAACTGACTGTTTACAGCTGATTGTTTACAGCTAGAATGATGAATATATTAGGTACTAAAGGATGTCCTGGTAACTGATAAGATCTGAATGCTCTGTTTATCTATACACACAGCAAACATGCTTCTCAAAATCTCTTAAGCACAAGTCCCTGACTACTGGAGTTACTAATGTTGAGTACAAAAAGCAAGTTTATTCTCTAGATTTTGACACTTTTGGACATGCCTATTAGCCTCCTGTATCCGGCCTACACTTTGCAGATTGCCTTGATTCAACCATCCTAGCCAGCATTGAGTGAAAGAGATCTCTTCCTTTACTCTTGAAATATACAGTATATGTGTGAAACCAAATAAAACATTTGAATATGTGTGAGAGTAGCAGCTACTATGCAGATGTTTTACCGTTTTCCTTCTCTTAATATATGTGCTTCTCACTGTGCATAAAGCGCTGGGCTAGTTGAGCACTGGGCTCAGGAAAAGATGAGCTGAAGACTTGCTGCCACAGGGTTTCTACCTCTATCAGCAAGCAGCAAAGCATGGCTAGTGATAAAAGACAATTACCCTACAACCACCAGGGAACCAATCCACACTGCACAACTCTGTTCATCTCTTTACTGCACACACACACACACACACACACACACACACACACACACACACACACACACACTGAGAGATGAGATATTGAGTCAGCAAGAGACAGCAAAAATGAGCTGGAGAATATTTTGGGTAAGAGACCTAGACAAACTGTAAACAGCTCTCCTATACGTCTGGAAAATGTTGAAATGATCCACACAGAATAGATTCAAAGAGAGTGAGATGACAGAGACAGATAAATTAAAATACTGGGGAATGAAAAGGTAAAAAGGTTATCAGTATATAACACATACAGCCAAATAGGTTAAACTGATGCTGTCTGTTAGAAACAAGTGCTTGGGGGCTGAAAGCCATGACCCCGCACTAAACTGTGCTTGGTCTTCTTAAAGCTTTCTATGTCTGATGTGCCACATCAGGTCTTCGGCGAGACAACAGTGCCAGGTGAAAAACAGGCAGGGACTTCAGCTCACATGACCACAGCTATAAGTGGTTATCACATATCAATTAAATGATCTAACGTCAACTTTTAGCCAATCAGCTGGAATCCATACATATATGTCCTCCACAACTAAAGACATTTATTATACAGCAGCTTGTACTGCTGTATGTTACCTTGTACCTTAAGAGACATATTGAGTCACTGTTGCATTGAGTCTACCTTCAGTCCAACTTGAGAGATGTTGAAGGTCCTGCATCCGGTTACATCAATTAAACACAGTTAGCCGAAGAAAAGAAGAGTAAATGTAACAAAGGCTGAAACTTTTGGCCTGCGACCACCATTGCCTGCCCCTGTAAAGAAACCACATTCAGCAGCAACCATAGAAATAATGCAAAACATGTACATAAAAGCAAGACAAGAGTTAAGATTGGTCTTGCTTCTCACTGCTTTAGTAAAGGGATGAAGTTTGCTGCTGAACTTGCGACGTTTCTTCTAGACTGGTGTGTAGGGCTGCCTCTATACCTATTTCTTCAGGCCGAGTACGAGTATATATTTTAGTACTCCTCCGATACCATAACAAATTACTTATCATGAAGTAGTTAGTGTGAATGAGTGCAACATGCCTTAAAACATTAAAAACTAACTGGTTTAATATATTTCATGATTAGATGCATAGCTATGCTGCATCTACCTTGAGCTGAGTAGTGCTGCAGTGAAAAACCAGAGGTTTTGTTACACTGTATGAAAATGTACATCCATGCTGTTTCATCCAAAACAACACACTGCACACCAGGTACTGAACAAACACACTGAGAAAAGGTAGAACAGTAACATTATTGTTATTGTATATGTTGAGAAAAAGAAAGAAGAATTGTTCTGTGGGTATTTCTAAGTTTGCATAGACAAGGGCTTTGAGACAATGGTGGAGTTTTATTGAGGGAAGAGAAAGCGGGTCTATGTTTTTAACTTTGTGAGGTTGTGTGAGGCTGTGTTTTCTCCTTGCTGTTTCTGCTGTTTTTCAAACTCTGGAATGAAACCTTGGGTTATGGACCAGACCCATGACATATGGACTTCAGTAGGAAATGTCGATTTGTGTTTTCCTACACGATTTGTGTATTTCCCCACCCATTTTGGGGAAGTGATTGTGATTTTGCCAGCATTGTCTCTCCACCCACTTTGGGGAAGTGATTGTGATTTTGCCAGCGTTGTCTCTCTGCCCATCAACTGCTTGGGGAAGCGGTTGATTGGGCTAGCATTGTCTGTCCATCTGTATTAAGGAAGTGGTTGTGATTGTGTTCTTGTGTGTTTAGAAATGACTTCAATAACACAGTGTATTCCTGGATGAGAGGAATTTGCCAAGGTGCAATGTGATCAGTGACCTTCACAGAGTCAGTAGAACTTGTGCTTGAGTCATTTGATCATTAGTGTGGCAGCGTACAGGCAGCTTATGTCACCTGATACCGGTATCGTTATTGATGTGAATGCTAATTCTGTATAACATCTGTGCATGTACTTTCTTGGGGTGGACACCACCATTTAATGGTGATATATTGCCCACGATTTGTTTGAAGTATGAATTTGACAGGTTGTGCCATCTTACACATTGCTCTTTAAAATATGTTTCATTATTGGTATTAGAAAAGACTGAACAACAAGTGGAATCAATGATAATAAGCTTTTCCTGACTGAAATTCTTATCAGATATTGAAAATCAAAATTCTTCAATACTATGTTTATGAAGAGCTTCATACACGGTCAAGAAAGTCTGCTCCTTAAGGGGCAAATCTGAGTTCATGACTAAGAAAAGGGATAATTAGTTCTGAACCATCATAGAGTCCAGCATAGTTTGTTGATTTTCCCAGAAACAAGCTCAGCGTTCAGCCTTAACGTCCCTCAGCCATACCTGAGTGAGAAGACGACTCCTGAAGCTACAGAGACTCCTCTGGATGTCTACCTCAGCCAACTTGGCCACAATGAGCTCTCTCCCCTAATGGTAAAGATCAGCTTGGCCCAGTTTACGCCCACTGATCTTTTCAGCATATTCACAAGTGAAGGCCTGATCCCTGCTCAGTTCCAGGCCACACTAGCGGCCTGGATCTCATTCTGCATCCCGTGGATGTCACCATCTGTGCTGGCCAGCATGAGCAACCTGGTGTCCAAAGCACTGACCCAGAACTGTGACAAATGTGGCCACAGCCGTCTTATATGCATTGAGTGCATTTTTGAAATACCTAGGATCAAAGATTTCATTATTCTTTTTCATCTTGTCTCACTGTATCATCAGTGAGCCAGAATTGTGGTTTAGCCTTCTTGCTAAGTTAATGTTAACCTCTGGTGCCAACAAGGATATGAACTATAAGTACCTTAAGCTAACAGCTCCATACACAAAAACTATTCTCTACAGGCAACCAACTTAAATATAGCATTTTCCATTGATTACATAGATGTTGAATGAATGAATGAATAAATGGATGGATGGATGAGTAAAGTGCTCAATTTCCATTTACTTGCTAAGTTTAGCATTTTAGGGGAAAAATAAACATATTTCCACAAATACATTAAATTCTGTAAATAAAGTCTTCAGAGTAAACAATCATTTTCCGCTTTTTATTATTATCTTTATTTTCTGTTCAGATGCACTCTCTTATAACATCAGTTCAAAGACAGCTTCATGTAAACAAGGCACAGGCACTCATCTTCATTTGATAAGATATCTGGAGTCTTTCTTTTAATACCTTCTCATTTTTAGTACCTTCTATTTTTTTCCATTTTTTTTCTTTGTCATTTTTAGATTTGCCCTGTTAGTATATGGTATACTTAACTAAAAGACAGCTATTACAAACGGATGGAATGTTCCAATTTATACTTTGGAAAAAATGGGAACTCAGTGCTCATCTCAGCTCTTAATGTGTTTTGCCTTTTCTCAGACAACATATGACTTCAGTAGATGCACAAAATTACATTGCACCCTCTGATATTGGAAATATACAGTGTGACCCGTGTCACAAGAAGTCATTATGAGAATGTATCAACCGATATCATCAGTTGGGAAAGTTCTGGTACAGTAGACAAATTTTCCAGTTTGTAGAGAACCAGCTGTTTCACCTTCAGAAGCAGCTGCTCTACTTCCCAGTAAACATTTGAACCATTCGAACCGTTGAAACAACGTTGAAATCATGCATCTGACTATATTTAAACACATTTTAGACGTCCACGGACGACCATCGTTTACTGGGTTCTGCCTGAAACTTCCACTACTGCACTCACAAACCTGTCTGTTTTTTAGCGCGTACGTGCAGCTGGAATTTTCGCCAACTTTCAGTGGGCATACCGTGTGCCCATCAAACCACCTCGACACCCCCTAAGTGTACACGGTCATGTTAAAGAGGTACTGTAATGAGGCGCAGGAATGCTGTAAAGACTGTGGATGTAGTCTATAGCCCCCTCATTCTCTTCTTCTTGCTGGCCGTCCTGGTGAGGCGCGCTCCCGCTTGATCGTGTGACGCGGAGAGGCGTGCACGCGTGTGGTGCGCCCCCCGTTGGAAATCCCCCACCGGATAAAAACCGGTGCGCTGAGCGGGGCTGCTGGAGCTCACGGCTGCGCTGCACGGCAGCATGTAGGATGCGGGGTAAAGCGGAGTACAGCGGGCTTAATGGGCAATCTGATGGGCGGGCTGAGGTACAAGGAGCCAAGCACCGTGGAGGAGTGCGACTCGACATGGGAGACAGACTCAGAGAGCGAGGAGCAGCCGCTGGGAGCAGAGGAGGACAGCGGCATCTCGGACAGCATGAGTCCGAGCGAAGCGGCCAAGTGCGCCGAGCAGAGGGACAGTTTTCAGCAGGTATACTCATAGAGCACAGGAATCACCTCTGAAAGAGACAACAAAGGAGGGGTCTGCCTCAGCGCAGCTACGGAGTGAAGGGAAATAGGTCGCGGGGGCAAGTGCTGCTCTAATTAGAAATCTTATTTAGTAGCCTGATTTTAAATGTGGTTCGCCTGTTATTTCATTACGACGTGAGAGATCAAGAGGAAGAAACGTGCCGTATTACTGGACTAATGCTGTTCTACAGTGGCATGTTCAGATTGTAGTTCTTGCCAAAGCGTGGGCAGTGTCAGGCATAGCTGGAAACAGCAGTACTACTAGCTTTTTCATTAGATATACACCGTGGTTTTGCTAATGATAACAACGGATTAGTACATCCCACTCTTCATCTGTCCTTCTGCTGTGTGAAGCCTCGGTATAAAGCAGGGTTATTTATAGCAGGCTGACTTGAACGTTGTTCGTTTTGACCCCGTTCTCTGCCATGTCTTCCCTTCACGCCTTTCAGCCACGACCACTATAGCTTCACACCGCTGATTGGGCTTTGAGCTCAGGGAGATTTGGACCTGTTAAATCCAGCCTTTCCTTTGAGTGAAGTCTCTGATAGGTAGCATGTGATTAAGGGAATGTTTTATATCTGAGAATAAAAAGTCCTCTATGTGAGCTTTAACCCTGGAGCATCCACATCCTGGTCTTTATCAGATCTTCGGAGGTGCTCGGGTATTAAACGTGCACATGCATTCTGCAGATCAATGGATGCTTTTTTCTGCCTTTGGCCACAGATGAGCCACACAGCCCGTGCTGGAGTTTAGTGTATTTTCATTCAGGCACAGAGAAACTGAACATCACTAGAGGCCAAGGGCTAAGAATGAGCATGAATTAGTAAAAATGCCTACAAGGAGCTTCAGGAAAATGGTGTTGCTTACTGTCCCATTGCTGCAAACTCTGCATCTCTTTAGGGACGTGCACTGACAGTGTAGCTCAGCACTGATGCTCATGAGTGGGCTCATTCATGCATTCTTTTCTGCCTAGCATTCTCACGCTCTAAACATCTCTCTTTCTCTCCCTCACCCTCTCTCACAGTTTGGTGACACAGCTGAGTCGTCCACTAAGATGAAAAGAAGCTTTTATGCTGCCAAGGACCTGTACAAGTACCGCCACAGTTATCCGGTAAAGTGTTATTCACTGTAGATATCTGCCACAGACTCCGTACTCTGCCCTTTCCATACTCAGCCGATAATAGGAACCAGGGGTCACCATGTCACCCATATAAAGCCATTTTATTTACTATCCACCAGTTTGCCTACATGTGTCTTCTGAGATTTTATGTGTAATATTGATGATGGTAAAACAGTGGAAAATCTGACAATAATATGTTTTCTTTGGGGACTGTTGGAACCTGGTATCCTTTCACTGTGAACAGATTAAAATATATTGATTAAAATCAAATCTTAGGCCAACATTTTAATCACATAATGGCTATATAACAGTGTCTCAGACACTTACATTTTAAACAGAGTTCCCCTTTAAACTTTTTGGCAATGGATTTTCATATAGCTAGGACTGTTCCTGTTGATTACATTAGTTTGTTTTGATGATTAATTATAATTCTAGCAATACAGATGGACTTAACTGACCAATATAAACTATGCTTATCATTTTTAAGATTCTGGAACACCTACTGGGAAAAGAAAAACAAGGAAGAATTTTAAAAATACATCATGACAGTATGGCTGCATCTCAGTTGCATGAATTTGGCAGGTTAGGACACAAAATATGAACCTACTACATCAATAGGAAGTGATAACCAATGCTATGACAATGTACATCATACCAAGCTGACCCCCAAAGGCTGCTTTGCTGGCGGTTTTCTTACAAAACCCTGACAAATAAAACATGGACAGCTATACTACATACTATATACTCAAAAATGAGTTAGTAGTACTGCTAAGAGCACAACTGAGATACAGCCTATGTATTTTACACACATACAGTCACACCTGTATACGTACTCATTCATGCACTTATCTAATCAGCCAATTGTGTGGCAGCAGTGCAGTGCAAAAGGTAATCCAGATATGGGCCAGCAGCTTAAGGTAATTTTCACATCAGCCATCACAGTTAGGAAAAACGTGATCTTGTGATTTTGACTGTGGTATGATTGTTGGTGCTGAATGGCTGGTTTTAGTGTTTCTACAACTGCTGATCTCCTGGGATTTTCACACCAACAGTGTGAAAAACTAGACTAGACTAAACTAGAGTTTACTAAGAATGATGCATTGAAGAAAAAACATCTAGTAAGCAGCAGTTCTATGGACAGAAATACCTTGCTGATGAGAGAGAATGGAGAACAGGCAGGTCGTTTGCGCATGCTCACCTGTCTCTGTCAGGTACCATGACACCCATTCCACAAATAAAGAAAGAGAGAAAAAAAAATACGGAATCAGGAAAACAACAGGAGAAGGAATTTAATACAAGTTATTGTCATACTGTAGATTGCCAGCTAATCATTCCACATTCACTGAGAAGGTATATTCTAAGTGATGATTTGTTTGATTGAGTGATTCAGTTTTATCATTTGCATCCCTAACTACAGCATGTATAATGGATTATAGACATGACATTGTACTGCTTTTTCTATTCCAACAGCATCAAAGATACTAAGACCTTGTGCATCAGCTGTATTATAGCCCTGTTACAGGAGTTACATGACCAACACTGATACTTAGCAATATTGTTATGCCATCACCAGTCACAGCAGTAAGAATTTCAGCGTACGTCAACACTGTTACTGATGTTTCATCAAATCTGTGCATTAAAGGTTGTTCGTATCAGTTTACAGTACATGAGATGACTTTGGCCTCCATATGACAGATGTTTTGCCCTGGGTGCCACTCTCACTGAGCTCATGAGTCTGTTGTAGATTTATGACTGATGGATACTCTCTGCCTGCTCCTGTTTTTCTGCCCTCCCAGAATTACAAAGAGCCCCGACAGCTAAATGAGTATCGCAATCTGAGGTTCTACCTGAACAAGATTCCTCTGGTACCAGACGGTAAGTGTGTATAAGCGTGTGTATGTCATCACACTCTTTCTCACACACCCCTCTGGCTAATGAGTAGTACCAGTTGTCAAGTCTTAGAATAGTTTCTATTATCTGAAGCTGTATCCACACTTATTACCTTCAGAATTATTTCTCATTGCTTTGATATTTGATAGCTATTGCTAAACTAATTTGTACCTTTTGTAGTTAGGAGTGGTCCCACATATGTAGGTACCTGGGAATTGAAGTGGTCATAGATTTAATGTGAGGTTATGACGGTCAGTCATATGAGCTTATATGTTTGTTTATACACGTATTTGGTACAGAGAGGATTTTCAGAGGTGGATCAAAGTGTTTTGCTGAGGGGGCAGTGTTTAACTTGTTTCCCTCAGCACTAGCTACTGCTGAATTTTCCTCAGACACTAGTGACATTACTGTAACCTTTCACCAGCTGTTTTCAGTGTGTTTCAGCAAAAGAAGGTGCCAGTGTTTTAGATTGAGTGCTGATGTGCTGTAAGTCATGAGAACAAATTCCCCTTAATGCTGTGATGATAGCCTGCATTGCTCTTCAGCTGGCAACAACAACAAACATTGCCACAGACTAGAGTAAGGCTTTAGTGTAAGCCAGTTAGGATGCTATGTAAATGTCTTTACAAACCTTCATTCAAAGAATATCATTACGATAAAACAGTAATCAAACAGCATATGAAACTGGATGTGCTGTGAGTTGTAAGAGTATATATGAGTTATATGAGTAACAAAACAGCTGAAGCAGGACTGGAGATTACTCATCTCTAGAAGATGTTTCTCACAGGAGAAGCCATTGATTGGTTTGTAGTGTGTTTGAAGAGGAGAATTACTTGGATTAGGGAGTGATTTGTAGTGCAAACACTGGGACCACATAACGACTGCCTCCCAACAGCTGGGGCAAGGGATGAGACACACAGGCACACACACACACATACACACTAAGACACAGCTGTGGTCTGTGTCCCTGGTGAGAGGCCCATGTGTCCAACCCTTACATAACCTTGACCTCTGGTAACACGAAGGTAAAAGGAGCACCTTTGACATTTGTTTTCAAACTTTAGCCCAGTTTATCTTGGGTTACTATTACCTGGGCAGGTATTATAGTTTGAGTGAAAGTTGATGAGATCTGAGATTTTAGTCCAGTATGAATCTACAGCTGTTGTGGCAAGTCTGTTTACTGAAAATTGTAATCTCTGTTTTACAGTAGTCCTGTTTGAATCAACTCAACTTTCTCCTAAGACATTTTCAAAATCAGGCAACATAAACATCCAACATGAGTTCATATTCTTATTTAATGTAGTGCCTGTTGCATAGCACTGACAAACATCCAAGCTATGAAACGATGAACCAGACTGTCTGTGATAATTTTGGGAAATTACACATATATCTTATTCTATATGAATCAGTGCAGTGAGTCATACGTAATTTGTTTTCCTTTTTGTCTTGTCTTCCGTTTCTTATTTGTGTTGATTTTATTCTTAAATGTATATGTGATAGACTGCATTCATATTGTAACATTGTTCAGTATATATATAGTGCTTCACACAGAACATACAGTACAGCTTCATGTCTTTCTCTGCAGGAATATATGTTGAAGAGATCCTCACCAAATGGAAAGGAGACTATGACAAGCTTGAGCACAATCACACCTATATTCAATGGTAAGGGCATGCCGCTCTATTTCCAGGGGATCTTTATAAAGCATTATTGCCCTTGTTACTCAAGCAAGAGATGAGTTGCCACGTAATATTTTATATCTGTGTGTTATTTTACTTTGGTGTTAACTTGGTGGGTTTCTTGCTTGTTGAAGCTGCCAGAAAAATACTGTTTAAATCTTCCAGCCAATACCACCTGGTAGGTACAAAATTAGATGTTTTCTGGTTCTGCATAGAAAGATACAAATATTCTCTATATTTTGCCACTTTTTTGCCATTTAATTTATTTTAAGAAACCACGTAAGAAGAGCTGGAAGAGCTGGCCTCTTTACAGAACATAAAGCAAGTAAATGTAATTACATAATTACATTTAAATAGTATAGCAAAGTGCTGGTAATAACTGTCAATGTCTAAAGGTTAAGTTTTCTACTGCACGTCATGTACTGCGTGACATCGTTATCGCCTGTACTTGAGGAAAGAAGCTGGCAGTGTGGGCTTCTTGCCCAGCCAGCTGAGTGAGGTGTGGAGGTGAGAGACCTTGTGTTTGGCTTTGAGCTCCGAGGTGCCAGTCCTGCACGAATCAGCAGTTCAACACCAGGCCTAGCACATATGCCACCAGTCCCAGCCACCTTACTCTCATCTTCTCACTCTCGCTGCTGACAAAGCTGAGTGTTGTTTGCCTAATGTCAATTAGCGAGTTTCAAAACACAAGTAAGCGTGTGCAGACGAATTGCCAGCTTTGCCTTTGTTAATTGAATTAATAAGAGGTGGCACTGCAGGCTTGCCCAGTGCAGCAGGCAACCAGCCAAAACTGCCTGGATTGCAGGCCTTAATTAGGCCTTTGCAAGTTGCTTAATGGCTAGCAGTAGAAGGGATCAAACAGCTGACAGGGAGGACGTTTGCCCTTCATTGTGTCCTCTCTTTCTGCTGCATCCCTCTCTCCTCCCTCCTTCTTTGTCCTGGTAAAATTCACTCATGGCCATTCCAGCAGGATTTATTAGAGGGGAAAGCTGGCTCATCAATGCTTTCATCGCGTGCGAACAGAGGAAGCCATAAGTCACACAGTGACTGAGTGTGTGCCCGTATGGGGAGGAGTAGAAGGGAGGCATACATGCCCTCTGTATGCTGGTCAGAATGGTCTAATTTTTTTCTTTTGTTTTTTTTTTTTCTGCTCCTTCAGGCTTTTCCCACTCAGGGAACAAGGCCTCAATTTCTATGCCCAGGAACTCACTCAGGACGAGATCAAGGTAAACAATAGCTTTTTAAAGGTGCCGTAGAATGCATTTATTTAGCATTTTAGATTGTTCTCTGATGTTCAAAAAGAAAGTATATGGCTTTGGTTGGGCTAAATATGCCCAGATGCAGTTTTACATGCTCTTTTACCACCTTATAATTTGGCTCTAGAATGAAACAAGCTTTTTCCTTTTTCGTTAAGCTTGTGAATAAATCTGCTCTGATTTGCTGGTTTACATAGAAGCATGTCAAAATGGACACAGGCAGGAAAGTAAAATAACCCTCTGTGTAGATAAGCTAGGTCATCATATTGCCTAGTTAGCTATGCTAGTTACTTGAGACCTGCTAGCAGCTACTGCATGACTCCTACTTACAGGTTTTGGTTGGGGCTGTGGTGCTAATAAAGGTGGAACTACTTCTCTCTTCAGTCAGGCATTGCATGAAGCCTGATAGGTTTGGGAAACTGTCCAAGGTTTAAAAAAACTGTCCAGAATGAAATGTGCAGAGCAAACTACCATCTCAGAACTTGCCTGGGATGTTGTTAAAGGTGTGGGTGCTAAAGTTAGCTTCCTATACCACAGCTTGTTTTGTGAGTTTTCCGTTCCTCCTTAAATGGTGCTGCAGTTACATTCTGGCACCCGTGCCAGCTGCAGCATTTATGGTGGAACAGAACATTGAATTTCAGAAGCTGGCTAATAGGAAGTCAGCTTCAGGCTTGTTTAAAGATGAACATCAACCAGGCCCACTGACAGTTTGGTTTCTTGCGAAGGGTAAGAAAAAGTGTTATTCTATGGCACATTTCAGCTACTGCACATAGCATAGGAAATGTTATGTTTTCTTCATTGGAATTTTTTTTATTTACTCTACAAACATACTGATATCTTTATTGATAATAGGGTCATTCTTTGAAATCATGTCCACAGGAATTCCAAAACACTCGAGAGGCCAAGCGACGCTTTTTACTGGCGTACACCATCATGTTGGACTTCTTTGGAATCAAGCTCCTAGATAAGAATGGAAACGTGTCCCGTGCCCCGAACTGGCAGGACCGCTTACAGCACCTGAATGAGTAAGAGTTGGACCAGCCTTTTTCCCACACTCTGCAAGGCCTTTGAGTCTGTGTTCTGTTTGATTTTCTTAGTCCTGGCCTGCCCATTACCCCCATTCTGCCTTGTAGTAAACGGCTTGCTCCTTTACTAACCCCACTCCGTAGACTCACTGTTTGTGTTATGAAAGCTGTGGAGTAATTTGCATTGTATTAATCAGTTTAACCTTCATCCATATACACCACATACATGTACTCAAGTCTTTCTTCTTGTATCTCAATGTGGTGGTCCTGACCAATGAAGAACAGGCTTACAGTCTGCAGACAAATTATGCAGAGAAACGGATGGATAGAGTCTGCGATTGTAAAACTATGAAATGCACCTATATGGTGAGCAGAGCTGATAAAATGGACAATGAATGTATATACAAGGAGGTGAACCTAGTGAAGTGGCTGTGAATGTTTATGTAATAGTGTTATTCCATATAAATAATTCTCAGTATAAATCATGTGTGTAGCAATAAAGCAGCAATAACTGTGTGGGTTAATAACAAGAGTGTGTGTGCAGACGGATCTCTTGTTATTTGAAAGCATGAGTGTATGCCATTCTTCACTTAAGCCTCTTTTCTCCAAACCAGTTATACTGGCCACTAGTGGGGTCCCATGCTGTCTCACAAATACAGCATTGTCTGGCTGTTCACTCACCATAGCAGCGCTGATGCTAGGTTTAGTGGTCCCAAAATGTTTGGTTTAACAATTCTTCTGTAAATGCTCTTTTTTTCGGTTGTTAATGCACTCTTTCACTGAGATCTTACACATCTCTATTTTCTTTGGTTCGAGAAATATGTAACAGTTTCAAAAAATCAACAAAAACATTGAGCAAGTTTAGATATTTTGGTATATTGTACGGTTTTTCATAGGTATCCCGGGTTTAATTACAGTTGCTAGGTTATGAAGTTCACTAGGTAAACTATTTTACTACAGTGCCACCCTGAGACAGACCAGTGCTGCATCAATAGTTAGTCAAGAATATCAAAGACAGAAGTTCGCCAATTGTGAGTGAGGCATTCTGAACAATGACAGCTTCACAACATAAGTTTATTTTCAGGGAGCCCCCCAGAATTTAGAATTTGATGAATCTGTTTATGCAGTATTTAGCATGCTTTGTTGGATGTGCTCAAGCAGTGCAGCATTACAGAGGATTGGTAACGTCCTGTTTTTCTTTGGCTGTATGTTATTGCCCTAAGACTGGGCCACAGAGGACACACACTCGTAATGAACATTACACACATCAAAGAGATATGCAGTCTGTTACCATGTCTGCACTGGCTCTTAGCAGGCACTGTTATTCAGAGTCCATCATTCATTAGTTTCTTCCAGGACAATATAAACTAGGAAAAGTCCATGTCCTAACGTTTAACCTCTCCAGTCTTATTATTCAGTTATTAATCTTAAGGCTTATTGTCCAGCAGCTACTTTGAATAATAAAGTGATTACTACAAAACTAATGTGCAAGTTGTGGAGTAATGAGAGAGAGGACTTTATGTATGGACTTGCCAGTGAGTCTTTAGAATTTAGTTGGTAATCAATATTCTTTGCAGTACTCATATTGCAGAAGGCTGTTGTAGGCAAATGAGCCTTCAAACCAGTCACAGTGCTTTTAATGCTGCAAGCCATTATGATATTGAATAACCTCAGATGTTCCAGGTGAGGTTCCCTGGGAATGAATCCCAAAAAGTTTTCACATAATTAAACAAAATATATTTAGACCAAAATAGGCCCAGTCATTAATTATGAGTTCACCAGTGGGTTGTATGCACCAGTTTGAACACTCCTGATCAAATCACACGTTTTCAACAACCCCAATTCCAAAAAAGTTGGGTTTGTAATATGTAAAAAAAATGCAAAGTGCTTAAAATGTTTATGAAAATAGTACAACACATCTGATGTTGAAACTTAGGTATTTTGTTTTTGTTTTTGACAAATATATGATTATTTTGAATTGGGTGCCAGCAGTACATCACAAAGAATTTGGGACAGGTTCACGTTTACCACTCTGTTACATCACCTTTTTTTTTAACTACACTCTGTAACCCCTGAGGAGACCAATAGTTTTGAAAAGTATTGGAAAGTAAAATGTATCCCTATTCTTGCTTGATACATGATTTCAGTTGCTTTGTCATATTTAGATAAGCAAGGCCTTCCCTAAAAAAGACCTCACCTGGATGGCAGCATATTTCTCTCCAAAACTCAATGATTTATAAAATGTATCTCAAATTTTTATTCAATGGAACATTTCTCCACTTTGCCTCAGTCCATCTTGAGCTCGGGCCAGGAGAAGGGGGCAGTATTTCTGGATCTTGTTTGTAGATGGTTTCCTTTTTGTGTGGTGGAGTTTTAACTTGCTTTTTAGGGAGAAGCGATGAACTGTGTTTACAGACAGTGACGGCCAACTGTAGATGATGAAATCTGAAAAAAGTTATCCCCAAGAAGTTATATTCTTATATTCTGTTGCACTATTACTATTTTTACTTTTTATACCTAATCATGGTACTGACATAATTTAACCTAATTAGTTGTGAAAGGTTCAACCAGGTGTTTTTTCCGTTACACAAATTTGTTCCCCCAGAATTCAAAATGGACATGTGCTTTTCCTAGTATTTAATATGTTGTCTTTGTACTGTTTTCAATTAAAAATAGGGTTTAAATGATGTGCACATCATCAAATTCTCTTTTCATTTACAATTTGCACAGTGTCCCAACTTTCTTGAAATGGGTTGTAAGTGAATATAAGACAACACATACAAGTAGCAAATGTTTTTCTGCAAATTATATTTGGCAATTCAATTTAACATATTGAAAATAAAATAAAATGTACTGTAACTTTTGCACTTGCTATATTAAATTCTGCAAATAAACAATAATTATGCACTATAGTGTGCATAAGTGTGTTTAATAAAACATCATTTACCAGGGGCGTCCAAACTTTTGCAATTCGTGGCAATATGTTTTTTTGCCCAACCTTGATCCATTCTTCCTGTTTCTAGCAGTATGCTTCTTACTGAATAGTTTGAATCTATATAAATGATTGTTTTTCCTGTGCAGGTCTCAGCACAACTACCTGCGGATCACACGGATTCTGAAGAGCCTGGGCGAGCTGGGCTTTGAGAGTTTTAAGCCCCCTCTGGTACGGCTGCTTCTGCAGGAGGCCCTGGTGGAGGGCACGCTGCCCAACATGCGCCACAGCGCGCTGGAATATTTTGTGTACACAGTGCGAGCTCACAGCCAGAGACGTGCCCTGCTGCGCTTCGCCCAGCGCCATTACCAGCCTCCTGAAAATTTCATTTGGGGGCCTCGCAAGAGGAGACGCCTATCAGGGGGCAGGGAGAGCAAAACAGAGGCTGCAGTGGACTGGAGCTCAAACAAAGCTAGGTCTCCTAAGCAGGGGAGTCCAAACAGCCCCAGGGCAGAGAAGTGGGAGCTGGAAGGGAGAGAAGCAGGGGAGTGGAAGACAGCGAAGTTGCCTAGAAGCATTCTGGAGGGTCGTGAAAGGGTAGACACAGTGGAATATATTGAAACTGTCCCTCTTTAAGAACAGTGGAATGGAGGAAATGGAGTTCAGGAAATGAGCCTTATAATATTAGGTTCTGGCTCATTTTGGGGACTAGGAATCGGCTTGGCCTAAAGCAATATTATTCCCTGCCTTGATTTTCAGTGACTAGCTATAAGGGATTTATGTCTCTTTGGCTTTTTGTAAAATCCGTAATGAATCAGTAACTTTCATTTTGTTTACTTTAGGGATCACAGTATTAGCTGATGAGATTTTCTGCTGTCTTGTTTGGTCATTCCTGACTTGCTAGCACACACAGTGATAAATATGTAAATATGTGGCTGGCTGTGCGAGTGTGATTGTGTTTTGTATTTATCCAGTCTTCCTCTGTGAGATATTGTTACTAGGGGTGGGAAGCACTAGAGGCCCCACTATGTGAGGAATTATCACAATATTTGAGCCATGATATATAATTCCAATGCAATTACTGTGATATAAGAGATTCTAGTACATAGGGATTAGGTATATTTGCACTGTAAACAATTTCACTGTAAAATTACAGTAAATTACTGGCTATTAGTTACATTATGTCCATAGTAATTTCCCATATTAACAGTAAATGACATAACAATAGCAATGGTATACTGTGACTTCACAGTCATCTGCTTACTGTGATGTAGCTGTATTTTCCTGTGTTTTTACATAACAACTCTAAAAATAATGCAACAGTAGTGTCATTTACTTGAAATTTTCATAAGAAAAAATACCAGTAAATAAATGTTTTTTTATGTGAATAAAATGGAAGACAAACTAAAATTAATTCCAAAGCAGTATGAACATATTTATTCAGTAAATATATTTAAAAATTCCAATATGAAAAAGTACAATAAAGTAACAGTTTTTTATATGACAATTTAGTATTAAATATCGTAAAAAAAAAGGGCAATAATTAATGGTGTAAAATGCTGAAAAAATACATTTGTCATCTCACATCAGTCATTTGTATTGAATAAAATACAGCCTTTGAGCAGACATAGCGACTCAAAAATTTCCTTAATAGAACTTTTAATTAATTTTCCGCAATTAATTTTACCCAAAGTATCACAATATTATGCCTATATCGCTTGACTATAATCACTTGTTTCTCCCACCCCTAAGTGTGCTTGGAGGTCAGACTTTCTGCCTGTTAAAATAGGTTTTAACAAGCCCTCGTCCACTTGGCCTCATCATTTCCCCTAAGGGGACTCCCACACTATCTTAAGGGCCTTTCCCCATATCTTCATTAGCTAAAGGGCTAAGTGCATGAGGGCTAAGGTATCGAGTGGACACAAATGTTGACTTTGGCAGCAGAACTGGCCCATCATTGGAAGCTGATGCATTACCCTTTTTAAACCAAAAAATAATGGCTAGTAAAGCTGTTTATAAGCCATACAGACGATTACTGACATAGCATACTATACGTTATGTTCAGCCTTTTTACATTGAACACTTTGCATGGTTAGCAGATTAGCTCACTGAGACTGACCAACCCAGGGCAAGTGTTGATCTGCCCCTCACTGCCCCTCCAACCCTTCTTGTGTAACGCAAGTGTGATACACATTCCAGTACTGAGTCAAAGTGGGTGAGGTCATATTTAAAACATATTGAAACGGGGCAATTAACGAGCGACACTTGAGTAGAGATTAGTGAGATCACTCTGTATTTATAGCTCCTTGTAGAAACTTGTCACTTATTCAAGTAGTAAGAATTAATATAGGTATTTGCAAATGTTAGTGATTTCATGTTTCATGGATGTGAATGTGTATGTTGCTCTGTGTCTGTGGGTACAAACAGCCTCCTTAATCCACAGTTTGTGTCTTGCAATATCAAGTGCCTCAGTGTGAGTGCTGTCTCTTGCTGGTTTGGCCATTTACAGCACTGTTAAATGAGGACAATCAGGAGAATATCACCTGATCGAGTATAAAAATCAGGCAGCCAACCTTCAAGACAGCAAATAAATATGTAACTGATATGAGAGATAGGCCTATTGAAAGATGAGTTTCCTTATTTAACCATGCAAATGCCCTAAATTAGTCAGATGCACATGCCACAGTAAACCTAGGTGAATGTGTGTGGGTCTAGGCCTGATTTTATTGCACTGTAACCTGCTGTATGATCAGCATGCTAAGTATTTTATGGCCTGTGAATACTCAAAAGTTTGGAATCAATGTTATCAAAAATATACAATCAAGTTTAACTGTGTGTATGTATATATATATATATATATATATATATATATATATATATATATATACATGATTATAATGTGATGCGCTATGCAAGATGTAGTAAAGTGCAGAATAATAAAGTGTGTCCAGAACAATGCCTTGACAATGACTGAAAATACATAAAAATATCCAGTGATATGATCAATGATGACAGCTATGTGATTTATCATTTAGTAGCTTCTTATTCTTTCGAGACTTGAAATACTCAATGAATTATCTGAAAATACCCTTTGGTATGTGGTTTATATCATTTACTACTTCACTATATGGATAAGATAGCAACTGTTTCCAAACTTCTGAGTGACTCTGCATATGTGTATGTGTGTGCATGTTTGAATATCTGCCCTACCTTTCTAAGACAGATTAGCACAAAGAGGAAGAGGAAGCATTTATCCTGATCGAAGGATCATACACCACTAAACATGTGGTGCTTACTTCCTTCGATTGTGTACTTTAGTTCCACATGAACAATTCGTGCCAAAACTAAGTTTAATGTCTTGTAGTAATTATGATGATGTAATATATTTCCTTCATGTGGAGCTAATGTATTCCAAGCAGTAAATGTGAATTCAAGGCAGCATTGCAGTGGGCACTGTATCTACACCCTATCCTGCTCTCTATTAGCGTGTGCATGTTTGTGGATGAGAGTGTCGGCTTGGTGCAGCTACATACTGCATGCTGTGTCCTCTTGCACAGTTCATGGGGAGAGCGTAGCCATCTGTTTCCTGCCTCCCTTTGCACTGCTCGAGAGGACTATTTGGCTGAACACTTTTCAACACAACACTACTTACTTTGTCTCTTTCTTACACTCTTTTCATGTGACTTGTACATGTGTGGTATGTATGGTGTTTTATAATGCTTTGTATATGATACTGTGAGATTTTTTGGCGGCCAGTTAAATCTTTTTATGGTCTCCTGCTGTAATAAAGCACAGCTATTTCAGGAACTTGATGCAGTGTATGAGATCTTTATGTGCATTGCATATATGATGATGTAAATGGTGATTCTGGATTTAAACATTCAGGACATTAGAAGCTACGATGTGCATGTTTATCTTATTGTATATATCACATTTATAGTAGAACTTTCGATTTAGGTTCATTGTAAAGTCAACACATTGGTCAAATGCATTCCTAAAATAAGTGTGCATCTTAACACTGCTCGCTACTCCATTTGTATTTATTTATTAATTATTATTGTATTTTTTGTATTAATTAGTTAATTTATTTATATTTATTTATTTATATTATTGTTTAATCTCTTTGAGAATACCAGATCCTGAGGGCTTGATGAATGGACCAGTGTTAACCAAAATGATTAAGAATTACTTGAAATAAAATCTTAATACTTAAGTTTAGTTGGCTTTCCATTAAAAATAAAAAACAGCATTTCTTTGCTTTTTTAAAAATATGCTTACAGTCCATATACAGAAGCTAAGCTACAAAAATAGCCTGTTTTGAATTTGTTTTTGTGACGTTATAAAAATGACTCATTTGCATAAACCCATTTGCACTGCCCCACCTATTCACACTGAAGGAGTGATTCAGCTTGGGCTGCCTTTTAATAGAGGCTCAGTAAAAGGTAGCCAATGAGAATAGGGGTCAGTCTTAAAGGCACAGTGACAAATTCAGCCTGTTTAATTCTAAGAGATAAAGAGACGTTAGTCATGTAAAATGTAAAATGCATGTAAAACGGATCAGGACCGTTCAAAACAAAATGATTTCTTAAGTAGACCCCAGAGATCAAACTTAAATAGGGGAACTATATAGAACGTGGCCACTGTAAAAGTGAAGAATCTTTTTTTTAGAGTCACAATAACATGCAGACTCTCTAACTAAACAGCTCTGTCAGCCCTGGTATGTTCAGGAACATGCACTGACTATAGGTCTCAAAAGATCAGTTAACTGAAAAGAGAAATGATTCAGAAACTGGTTCAAATGGTTTAGAAATGCCGAATTGTGTCTTCAGAGTGCAAGCCAGTCTCACACAATTCCCCATTATTGTCATGGCATCATAGAGGGCTACTGAGTTTGGAAAATGTTCTATTTTAATAGAAATAGTTGAGGATGGGGTTCCATATGGTGCCTCCAGGTGTTGTTACCTGCTGTGGGTATGTGTGAGTTGGTATCTGTGGGAGCATTATCAGCGCCTGTCAGCTTGCAGGATTGGTTCTCTTCTGTCACCTGTCATTCTCGCACCTGTGCAGGTGTGTACTGGTTCACCTGTCAGAGAGGCAGCTGGAGACTGCTGTCAGAAACGCATCTGCCTCAGTTCTCCTGTGTTTCCCTCAACACACTCATGAGGTCTTCACTACTTCACTACTATGACGCAACGCTCCGTGCACAACTACAGACTGTGTATTGCTGCATTCCCCATTATTGTACTAACAATGTTTAGTGCATGTTCACACTTGGAATCGCAATGGGATATAGTGTACCATTTAAACAAGACGTGATGTACTGTTAATAATGTGTCTCAGTATTAGCACTGCACACTTCCCTATCTAGCATATCACAGCAGCCTAACACCAATAATGTTTCACAGAAGTAATATTAGTAAAAGACAAACACTTCTAACTTACACTCAGAAGTTATGGTAACCTGGCTGGCTCCTCCCCTTCTGCGAAGTTTGGCAGCTTGTGGCTGATGAGTGCAAACAGTGCAACATTCCACACTTAGAAATTAACCCAGTTTCATTTCCCAGTGTGAACACACTACCCACACTAGCATGTTTTTCATACTTTCGAACAACTCAGTTTGAGGCACAGGGAGTGTTTACATGTGGTCACAGGCTGATATATGTAGTAGAAGGGGTCACGGCAGTTAGACATTTTCAAAATGGCCAAGAAACCGAGCAAGATCTGATGCAAATAAGGAATTAAAAGTTTAGGACGGTTTTTAAAATAGACAGTTGTTTCTCTTACACTGTTCCAGCCTGAGATGATGCTGTGAATTACCACATGGTCATTTGTTATCCTGTTTAATTTGAGTCAAACTACCCTACAAAAATCCAGCCACTAAGTAGTGAAGAACAGTGGTGTGGGACCCAAAAGATCATTCTGCACATCATAGTGGCGAAATGGGACGAGGAGAACTTGTGTAGTGCAGTGTAGATTGTTTTTCAAGTGAAAGTGGTAGGACTACAATAGGACTCTGCACTCTTTTAGTTTTGTTGTATAACGCTGAATTTGTCTGGAATTCAATAATGAGACTTCCATGGTTTGACCAAAGCATCCAGTTTATTCCACAAATGCGATCAATGACAACAGTTGTGAAAACTGAACTCTTGATGAAGAGTTAAAATTACCTCTGCAGTCTGCAGAACACTGCCTCTTGCAGTGGCAGAATTTTCTATTTCCCCATTTAAAACAATGGAATATCCAGGTTTCTGTCATCCATCTGTCACAAACATGTGAGCACAGCAATACTTTTAGAAAGTGTAATTTGCTTGTTGTCACGTCCTGTCTAGTCTAGCCCCTGTTTTTCTCCGTTTCCTCTGGTTTTCTGTTTGTCTTGTCACTTTCATGTGCCTTTTTCCATGTTTGTTTTGGTTTTTGGCTCCTCCTGTCTCCGCCCCCTTGTCAGTCCCCTCACCTGTCCCTAGTAGCTCTGCCCCTTCCCAGGTGTTCCTTGTTAGTCTTTGTTCTCTTATACTCCCTGTTGTCCCCTGTGTTCTTGCTTGGTGTTTTGTCTCCCTGCCGGTCGTTTGTCTCCATGTCGGTCGTTTGTCCTCATGTCGGTTGTTTTTGTAACTTGGTTCTGTGTTTCTTACTGTTTTTTGCTTCTTTGGTTTTGTTTTGTCTTATTTGTTCTGTTAATTAAATCCTTGCGCCTATATCCTGCCTCCTCGTCTTGACCCCACGTGACATATGTGACACTTGTCCACTCACTATTATTATGTCTAAAATAAGTTGATGCTCCCAAGGCATGCAACAACAACACTCTGGCTCTAAGAAGCTTGAGAGGTGTCTCCTTGTATGCTGATTCATATTTAGGTATATTATTTAAATGTAATCTATTGTTCAACACATCATGTTGCATGTTGCAAAGAGTTCATTTGAAAATGGTTAACATGGATGGGATGCATTAAAAGAGGCAAATGAGTAGATGATTAGCTCTGTCTGTATAGTGCTGATAGAAGCTAAATGTTAAGGTAAATTGTGTCAGTATTAAAAATATCTTAGGGGCTTGCGTACTGTATACCCTCCTGGATCTTGGGTCCCAGTGCAGTCGCCCGCCCTGCTCTCCCAGTAGTTATGCCACTGCTGAAGAACATAGGTTGTAGTGTACAAATCTAGGGTATAGTGCATATATGATTGTGGAGGGTTTATTATGGGTTGTTATGGCTTTGACCTCTGCTGTATACAGTGTGTTTTGTGAATATGACAGGAATAATTTCTGTGGGGGATGTACAGTGTGCTACATTAAGTACAGTCAGTGAAGCACTGGTTTAAGTACATTAGGTAAAATCCAGCTCTCCAGCTGTGTGGTGTGTGTGTGTGCTGGGGAGTGTTAAGCAGTAAAGCGTGCTGAGGGGAAGGCAGGATGGCTGGGCTGATTTAGAGTGACAGAATGAGGCGGCGGCCTTGTGTACTAACTGTCTCTGGATGTGGAGCGGATACTTCGACTCCCTCTGACTCACTGAGCCACTGTGCATGAGTGTGTGTGTGTGTGTATGTGTGTTTACTCATCTCACTATGCCATAGTCTCTTTCAATTAGCCGCCTCAGAGCATCATAGCGCAGCCCACCACTGTTAAAAAGATGTACTCTACTGCACACAAATCTGGTTTCTGGGCAAGTATTAGTCTTATTGTGCTCTTGTTATTTTTATATTCTTTTATTTTCTGGTCTTTGCTCTTATTATCCCTAACATAGACATTAACCTTAAGGATTTACAAATAGAATCTCATTAGCAATCATAATAAAGGTATCTATTCTATTCTATTCTATTCTATTCTATTCTATTCTATTCTATTCTATTCTGTTCTATTCTATTCTATTCTATTCTATTCTATTCTTATTCTAAGATCTAGATAACTGAGACTTGTTTGCAGTGAGCATAGGACCTAGACTGTTTAATGCTGCTAAAAGCTGCTTTCACAGAAAGTCATTGCATAAAATGGTAATAACTGTCTGAGGAGTTCGCTGTCTGACACCTGGGGCATTGTTTTATGAGGTTTTGTGCCTCAAACATATTTTTTAATGCATTCATGCATGGAGAGGGACATGCAAGGCATTGTGAGGCAAAATAGTTCCTTAAAAGTGCCACACAATGGAAAATTAGTTTTACATCAGTATAGCTGAATGAGGTACATGTGCATGAAGCTGACATCCTGTGAACAACAAACACTGTTGTCCCCTCCTTCAGATACAAACCCCACACTTATAAAGGAGGTCGGTAAAACATTCCAAAATCCTAAACTGTTATGCAGAAGTCTTGGCTCCCTCTTTGGATCCCAAAATTTACATACAACAAATGGACCAACAGCAATGAAAATCTAACATTCCAATCTGGAAAGGTGATGTTGGCACTTTTTATACCCTTTCCAAAAAGTAAAACTGTCAGCAGGCACGGTTGATGTCCTTGAATCATAATTAATGTCCTTAAAACTTCCTCTTTAATCATCACACACTTACCTCAAACAAGTGATCAATGTCATTTATGTGGTTTCCAGCACTTTGTGGCAACCTTACTAAGGCCTGACTGAGGCCTGTACTTTCGTCCATTTTTGTAGATTATAAGAATTCATCTTCCATATCACCACATTCTGACACACTTACTGCATATCTCTCCATTCTTCTTTCTGACAGAATGAAGTGAAGACTGTGGAAACTGACCTGAGCTCTGTGCATCTACTCATCCAGCAGTGCAGAAGGCTTTGAAAGACTTGTGCCCAGCCTCCTGTCTGTTCGAGTTGAGTATTACACACTAGCCCACTGAATGGAACTTCCAGGCTGACTGAAAGCAGCAATAGAAGGCCAGTGCAGGTGCAGGGAGTCCACAGGGTAAGCCCTAGGGCCTGTCAGTCATAAGAACCCCCCTGACAATTATTCCCATCTTCCCAGAAGAGACAGAAGCGATCTCTCTCTTTTCTCACTTTCTTTCATCTTTTTTCACTCTGACACACTCAACCTCTGCTCTGTAAGAACACTCAAGTGTCTTTTAGCTGACTGTTATAGTGTGCCAGTCACAGGGCAGGAGAAGAATTTTCCAGAGAGAGAGAGAGAGAGAGAGAGAGAGAGAGAGAGAGAGAGAGAGAATGTGTGTGTTTGGAGAAGATAGAGAAAGGGAGCTTAATTTCCACTGTATACTCAGTGCTCCGGCACCCCTGCTGCTTGATAAGGGAAAAGGTGCTGTTTGTGTTTCAGTGGTGGAGAAGGCATTTGGAGTAAGGCGTTTCACCAAGCTCAAGGGAGGAATTAAAGAGTGATTAATGTGTGTTCATGTGCTGGAATGCAGGCCAATTTTGCTGATCGCTCCAGGAAACACATGGGCAAGTATATCTGAATAGGACATTTCATTTTTATTCTTCTATAGAATATTCAAGAGAATAGAATATTCATATTTTCTTATGTAGTGGAATGCTTAAAAATCTTAAAATATCTAGAGACTATTTCATGTCTGAGAAGGAAGAAAAGAAAATGTTCAAATCAAACAAAGAAGCTGCTGGTGTTCTCCAAACCATCAGCTGGTCACTCCAGAGTCCAGACATCATTGAATGCATGTGGAATTACAAGGATTGATGCAACCAGCTTCTAAGACTGCACTTTGGAAATATATTCCTGTAAATGTATTTGAAAAAAATACATCTGAAAGTCTTGAGATTTGACAATTTTCACCTTTATCAGAATAAATTCTTTTATTTTAAGGCTAGTTGCAAAACAACTTTAACACACCACCTGACCAAAAACATAACAAAACAAAAACTGTCACTGTTTGGCTTATTAATATAGCCATATTAATATAGTGATTAATAATATAGTTTCAGCTGGCAACAACTCTTTTAGCCATAATCAATGCACTTAGTAGCTTCTCATTTCTTAAGCAACCATGTGGGAAGACGCATCCTGTGGAAAAATGCTACTGTGATCCTGAAGGGTCAAATTATTGTCCGTGCATCCTACAAAGAAAACAACTAAGGAGAAGCAGAAACTGGGTTAAGAACTGTCCAGAACATTGTTTAAACCTGGAGGAATAGTGCAGAACCGACAACTTAGTAAAGGCATGTGGTGGAAAAAAATCTTGAATCATGAAGATTAAGTAAACGCTTGGTGAAGTAGAATAGTAAAAAATGGAAAGCATAACTCACGTCTATGTTTAATAGTGCAAGTTTCACATGTACAATGCAACAAGAATCACAAGATCAGCTATTAGAAAAACACTTTTGTTAGTGAGGCTAATCAGAAACAAGGCTTTAGTTTGCTAGGTAGCATCACAATTGCACTCTGGAGCAACCCTATTCCTATTACCCTATTCCAGAGCAATGGGTGCATCAGGGTAAAAAGGAAAGTGCATGAAACAATGCTCCCATCATGCATAATGCCCACTGTACAAGCCTCTGGAGCCAATGTTGTGATCTGAGGCTCAGCAACATTATGTGGCAATAAAGTCAGCAGACTTCCTGAACATACTCAATGACTAAGTTATCCCATCATGTGCACGGGCATATTCCAGGACAACAACCCCAAGATTCATCAGACTCAAATTGTGAAAGAGTGGGTCAGGGAACATGAAGAATCGTTTTCACACACAAACTGGCCAGCACAGAGTTCTGACCCTAACCCTATTGAAAGTCTTTTGGATGTGCTGGCTTCATGGAGTGGTATGGCATCAATAAGATCTTGGTGAAAAATGAATGTAATTCTTGTTGGTCATAAATATCATGAGATTGCATAAGGCTGTCATAGCAACTGTGCTAATCAAAGATAAAGGCAGTCCAATCAAAAATTTGTGGTTGACTTTTCAACTGATTTTTTTCTCTCAATTAAGATTAAATGGTAATACATTTAAATACAATACAAGCACGCACAAAGGGAAGTTCAGAAATAACCATATAACAGAAAGGTTATTAAGAAGTACCCAGCTGCATTGTTTCCCCCTAGAGTTCCATGGACCGAGTTGACCTTTCTTTAGCTCATGCCCTGACAAAGAACATTTCTGCCTTCACCAGGCTGGAACTGTGCACAGTTGCATGGCTTCTGTGGTGTGTGTGTGTGTTGTGTGTGGTTTGAGAGAGGTAGCCAGAGACCAGCCTGCAAAAACTAATTTACTAATAATGCTTCAATGGTTGATGTTTAATTTGCTAAGAGGCTTGAGCATGAATATCACTAACATTGAACATGAATTTTGTTTTAAATGTGAATGGATGGTTGCATGTTGTGCAGGGTGCAGGCTATAGGGCTGATTGTAGCCTCCCCTGCCAGAGGAAATGACATGCACATACTTGTTATGCCTGATCATGATGAAGGCTGTGTACATTTTCTGCAGTAAGTGTGAGAGAGCAGGCTTGTCCTTGTTGTTGAAACCTCTATTTATAGGCTAAATAAATGAGTAGAAGAGATTGAATTAGGGCAACAGCCTGGTAGTGCAGCCGTATGCCCTAAGAATGACCTGTCAGCAACTACCAGTTAAAGCAGGGTTAGGTATGCTATAAGCTATTAGGAGGCACCTTTATTTACTGGATGGCTGAGTGGACCAACAGAGAACAGTCCAACGCTGGCCTGTTCCTTGGATAAAATGTACATGTGTGAGAGTTTTAGAGGTCCAAGAGCATTGGAAGTTTCATTTCGGGGACCAGCAACATTTACATTGCTTGCTGTGGCTGCAACACTCACAAAAGGACATAAATGTCCACAAATGGTAATAATGGTAACATATTGTCATAGTGTGCTATGATTTTGGGTCAATGGGTTTTCAATTCTTTTCTAAGTACTGGGAAATGACTGTCCATGCTACATATGTAAGTATTAATTTAATTACAGATAACTACTTATACAGATGGATTGTGTCCAAGAATGAAGATTTTTCAAAAGCTAACTTTTTAATTACTTGCAAACTTACAAATAACTTACAATAAGCATACAGTGTTCCAGGCTGCATTCATGGACTGACTGAACAAAGTTTAGCAAAGACTTTTTTTTCTGTCAAAGCAGCTGAAGCCTGAGCATAATCCACACACAGCAGCAGTTCAGAGCAAGCGAATATCTTTCTGTGAACAGACGGCGCAGTTTCGGTTCCTCAGTTTCGGCTGAGTGTGTGGACATCCCCCGAAACTCAACTTTGCGCAGCTGTTACATTAGCTGAGTTTTGTCACACTTTGTTTATTACACTGTTATTGACCAACAGGAGCAGTAGAATTATGACACGAGACACCAACAAACTGTTAAAATGTATAGAGTTTATTAAGCAAATTAAGAGCTGTACATCATATCATAGCCATAAAACTCTTTACCACTCAAGTATCCCACTATACAGTACATACTGTACTGGTTGTTGTGCTATTAATGCTAAAAATCAAAAACCTTTTGCATGCTATACAAGTTGCTATAGTGTCCACTGAAAGCTTCAGTACTTATCTTACTAAGAGATTTAAATAATGTAAACCTGTAATTCCTGTACGGATCTGTCCTATAAAGGAATACTCTAAATCTAATCTCTAAAGTTTGACACTAAACGTCATATAAATATAATTTACTTAACCAGTGTCTCAAAGCAAAATTAAAGTTTACTTGGCTGTTGGTTTTACTCAACTCATTTAAGGTGGCTTTGATGTATTTGAGATGCTGTGATTAAAATTCCATCTTGTTTTTTTAGTACATATTACATCTAAATCATTCAGCAAAGGGAATGTTGGAAATGCCAACACTCAAAATTCAATAACAGTGTTGATGCCCTTTAGCTGTACCTTACACCACTCTGCTTTCCTGTCTTCTGTTCACAGTGCAAACCTCTGTCTAGTTCCTCTTGGCACCACTTGCATGCAGAAGATGGTTCTGTCAAAGAAAAAGCACACAGCAATGCTAAATTAACAACAACAGAAGTAAGGCCACCTTTACCTTTCATTCTTTTTGATTAGGTGAAAACATGTTGACTGTAAGTTAAAGGTGGCTAATTTTTTTAGATTAACAATTATGCTGTAAGACAGTCTTGCCCCAGCTGGCCTGTCTTTCAAAAGAACTCTGCTGCCCTCTTGTGAGCTAGAGGAAATTTCACTTGTGGTTGTGGAGAACTTCCATGTAGTCTAAACTATCCTTTATGTGTTAATCCACAGTAAAAGGCCCTGATTTGCTTAACTTTTCAAATAAGTCAGTGCTTGGTAAATTAATTCAACTGAAGCAGAAAAGTAAAGTAAAAGGTCTCAGGTCTTCAGTTAGACTAAGCACTTTTTTGGCTGAAATGTATAATAATGTTTTGATCTCTTAATTTTTGATCCCTTTCTCATCTTGTCATGCAGGCATTTGGCTGATGAAAAAGGCTCAACTCAAATTGTCAATGCCATAAATACAGTAGCAAAGCTTTCATTACTATCATTCTGTCACCTAATGGAGTGTAAAGGGCAGCTGGAGTAATGACATCACTGAATATAAGTGGATAATTGCAGTGGGAGAGGGTGGGAACCAGAAAAAAGCCAGACATGCATCCTGGCTACCACTGGGGGGAAGGACTAGGAGAGGAAACAAATCAACAGCCCCACACAGCAAACAACGGGCTAGTGGAGATGAACAGTGAGACTGGCACAAACTCAGACGGATTTGCGTAATGTTATGTCAAAAGGATTTGTGGTTTAGGATTTCTGACAGTTTACAACACACTGTTATCTGTTTAAATAACTATAAATACAGTAAAGACAATTTCAAGCTGCTACTAGTATTTTAGCTATGCTTTTGTCCATTCATTTATATAGTTTTATGCATATAGCAATGTGTTTTACAGTATCAGAAACCATATAAAAAAGTCTGTTACTTAACATGGTTAATACAAGTGTGTGATGATGCTAATAATGCATTGCTCACCGCTAAGCTATAAACTTGCAGTACATGTTAGTTATTTTAGCATCATAGCACCAGTGAAAACTAGGGGCCAAACGCTCATAAAACTTGTCTTGGCTGATATATTTGGGGTAAGGGGAAGAACTGTGTAAATTCTGCTTCTGGTCGAACCACCACTTTATACATTGCTGCTTGTTTGAGAAAGTGGGTCCCTGAAAAGGTCCAAACCCAGCTCGCAGAAGGAAGCAAGCAGAGAGCCGCCCATCGGAAGGGTGCCTCTCTCTGTGCACTGGAGGGTATAAATAGCCATTTCCTCTTGGGCCACTTCGTCGCCGTGACAACAGCTTAGCCTGGGTGGGAGTGCTTGGAGGCATTTTGGAGCCGTCCCGCCCTGCCGGGTCAGAGAGCTTCAAAGAGACCCTGCAGCCTCACCTCTAGACCCTGCGTCACTCTTCACAATGAGGCTCAATTTCCTCTGTGTGTCCTACAACCCACCCATATTCAGCTCAGTAACAGCGGACTGGTCTCCGTACATAAAGAGAAGAGAGAGGGCAGAAGTGACGCATAAGGACAGTTTCCTCCATGGTGCTATTCAAACTTCCTTGGTATCGGCATGGCGTCTCTGAGCCAGAGAGCGCAAACACCCCACTCCCGGCCTCTGTCTTGGCTCCAGCTGAGAGTGTAGGATGTTTACACTCCCTGAGGCTCAGTATGGTTGCTGGGTCAGGGGGAGATGTCATAGTTTGGACAAGTGCCTAACCACAGAGACCTGCAGACTGTGTTTAACCTGTCAGATCTTCAGGGAACAGGTAGAGACAGGTATAGAGTTTTATTTTCCAACATCAGCACCAATACTAATGCCCTAGGTTTCAGCTGATTCAATAAATATGTTTAAATAGTGAGCTTTAAATTTTGACATAGCAACTCTCCTGTATACAAAGGAGCAGTCATAGGCTGAAGGTTAGGGAACCAGCCTTGTGACTGAAGGGTCACTTGTTCGATTCCCTGAACGACATGACATGATTGAAGTGCCCTTGAGCAAGACACCTATCCCCAGACTGTCGTGGAGAGGGCTGCCTGGGCAAGACTCTTTACTGCCCCCTACTGTGTGTGTATATGGGTATTTCACTTCACAGATGGGTTAAATGCGGTAGACAAACTCCTCTGTGTGCAAGCACGATTGGCAAATGGTTCTAAAGTCTAATTAGAATTAACTCCAATAGGCTAGATTTCTTACATAAGCCGCTTAGATTCATTCTTACTCTTCCTCCGATACAAAATCTTCTGCAAGTATCACCCAAAATTAAAACTGGGCATCTAATCAGTGCTATCTCTAATAACACAAACTTTCAGCCAGACCACATAAGCTAAGAGACATATGCAGTTTCTATCAACAACTGTGACAAGAAAGCTGGTACAATGCAACAGTGCCAAAAGCATCTTGCCAACTGTAACAAAAACTGGGTTCTAAAACAGGCAAATCCTGAACACAAATCATACAACATCGCTTTAGACATGAGAATTACACTGGAGATGAAGGATGAAGCCTCTTAGAGGCATTTGGCATAAAACTAACTGTAAATCAAGCAGGAAGTGGAAGTGAAGTGGGTGAAAGTGCGTCACTTCCGTGCCCTTCAGGAATCTGCTCATGCTGGTCATTAGTCTCTGAGATAATGGCCACTTTCTAATAATAGCGCCACATTCCTGAACACACTGTCTACTGGCTGACTGAGCTGTGTTCTTGGGGGACTGAGACAGGCACAAGCTGCAAACAGCAAACAGACTTTATTTGTTTGGGTAAATAAAGGGGAAGGACACTGTAGCTACTTGGAGGTCTTTAAGGTTGGGGGGGGCAGAGGTTTTGGGTGCTCACACAGACATACGTCATCTGCTTGGCCTGCATGGCTCTCCTGGCGCAGGTCCAGGAGCCCCCTCCTCCCTCGAGGATGTGGCCACTCCCAGACCCTGTGAACCCGGCTGAATGGGAGCTTTTCACATTCTTTAGGCTTGTTTCCTCTTACTGGACAAGAGCTTTCTCTCTCTTGCACACATTCTGTCCCCTGACTCTATGTCTTCTCTGAATCTTGTGGGAAAAGTCATCAGACAAGGAGTTTGTCTATGTGCATGGAGAGGGGAGGGAAGTCAGAGAGAGAGATGTGGTATTAGCATAAAAGAAAAATGAATGGGGAAATATGCTTATATAAGTTGAAAAATAAACTGTGGTTTGGTTATGAGGCAAAAAGGACAGCAAATACATACAACAATGGCAAATAACAGAAACACTATTATTATAAGGGAGTATCTTTTTTACAGTGTATAAAATGAAGGGTTTTCTGTGTAAGATAAGACCTGAGCTGCAATCGGAATCGCTTGTTATTAGAAACACAGTGCGCTTATTCTGTAGCATTGTCTGAATATGTAATGTTACTTTTTCGGTCATTCCATGATGATGGTTCCCCAGGAAAGTCACTAGCAAAGGCTATGCAGCAAACTAGTGAACCATTTCAAACATAGTGAAGAGGGCAGTGCTGGTGACCAATTATCCATTCATTTAATAGGAAACACATCAATTCATGTCACATCTGCGCAGGCTTTACTAATGATCAGTTACTTCAAAACAATCCCATCAACTTACTAAAACCTTTCCCACCAGAAGATGAACTAACATTAAACATTCAATTATGACCTATTCAGCGTAACAGTCATGCGTATCATTAGTCTGCTTTTAACAATGTTTGCAGAACTGCACAAACGTTCCATCAGTTCTCACGCTGGTACCTTTCCTTCTTATCACTTTGTAAACTTCCGTCCAGTCACAGTTAAGACTTTGCAACTGAACTGGTGGAATACATACATAGAAACTAGCAGAGGAGTAAAACAGCTCAGTGCCTTGAAATGAGAGACAGTGGGAGAGTGTCACTCAGCTAACATCCCTGAGGATCCTCTCTCTTACCCCTGGGACTGGGCGACTACAATGTCATATCCTGCGAGAGCTGTCCAGAGTGCTGAAACTGGGTGCTCCTAAAATAAATATAAATCATTTGGATTTAACTACAACCAATACAGTATGATAAGGTCATATAACTTGACCTGAGGAAAAACACAACAAATTAAAAATTCAATGCACCAATCACAACTCTGTGCTAACATGCTATAGATAAAGCTTTCTTACATGTTCTAATGTAGTATCCAAACAAAAGTCACTAATAAATGTCTGTCAACTACCTTTCAAACTATAATCAATCAGGCAAGAAGAATCCAAAACCTATTAATATTCAAATGGAGAAAACCTTCAGCAACTGATTTACATAGTTATTAGGGAAGTTTAAACTTAACCAGTAAAACCAGTTGTACTTAAATGATAAAGGAATGTGAAAAGGAGTTGAAATCTTCCTCCCCATGTAACCATTCTTTCTGTGAACAAGGCTGGCAAGTGTCCCATTACAGAGCAGAGGCCGTGCTCCAGGATCATGTTTCTGTGGGTTTCATTGTGCTCCCTGTGGGAGACTTTGTGAAGGAGGCGGGAAAGTGAGGAGGCCATGGTACTGAGCTGTGTGCTACAGGCCTCTGAAACAGTGAGAAGGCCTGTAGAAGGAACACAGAGGTAGCAGCAATAATCTGGGTCTTAGCTCTCTGCAGGTGCCAAGCTGGAATGTGTTTTACATGATTGGAGGTGTTAATCTGACACAAATGGCAGGCCTCAGCCCCGAGGCTGACATTCAGCCTCTAGAGTCAGCACGGTGCCCCTATGCTTCCATTCTATTAGTCTTGGTCCTGCCCACTAAAGCCCTAGAGATATCCGTTTCAACTGGCCTGCCACCACACAGCTCAGCGAAACCCACCAAGCTCCTGATTCAAAGTCATATTGCTCTGAAAGCCAGGTGTAACCCTAGTTCGCTACTTCGTACCTTTTACACTACAAATAAAAATGTGATATTTCCAGGCGTGTAATGATACACTCAACTCACCATTTTACAAGGTTCAATCTAGATTCTACATCATCACGATTTTGTGAACAAAATTTAAATGAAAAAGTCTAAAGCAGTTAATTAGTCAGTTAAATACTACCTTAGTATCTCATGTGCCATTCTTGTTCCACTCTTCGCTGAAAGTTTAGAGCAGGGGTAATGGCAGTTGGCTGCTGCAAACATCCGACTGAAAGCTCCATTTTAAGCACCAGCTTCCAGTCAAGGATGTTTACAGTAGCCCCTACTGCCAGCAGCTCGCGGTGACTCCACTGCCATCGTTGTGCAGCCTAGATGACTCTGCTACCTCAGCCCCCCAGGGCAAAACCTGATACATACTGTACCACTGAACACACTGAAATGTTTTCTGACCCCTTTATTTTTTAACAATGCAGCTTCAAATAATTTAACACATATCAGAGATGTGCCACACACTTCCTCCGACTCTGGCAGAAGGATGTGTGTCTGTTATAGATGTTACGTCAGTTATAAAGTAGCAGGGTTTAATTAGGCTTTTACAATATCAATAAATATCATACTGTTATCTATTGCAGGTCATGGTACTGTTAATCTTAACATAGGCTATTATAAGTTTTGCACTGACATACATACAATCAATAAAGATTAGTAAAACTGAGTGAAACTGAGTTTGATACTGTTTAATACTGGAGATAAAGTAAATACTACCTATTTGCTGCTGTATATAGAATACAGAACCTCCCCAAGTTCTTGTTCCAGCTATAAAACCAGACTATACTGTCATTATCAACAATCAACAGATAAACATCCGTAGATACATAAATTGCAGTAATTAGTAAGCAATTACTCCTCTCTCCTCTGTCAATGTCGTCAATCAGCCAAGACATGTTTGGTGTTTTTTGTACTTGGGCTAAGAGTCTGAAGTAGGTACCAAGTAATGGAAGCTTATACCCCACAGATCAGGGGTCACTAATCCTACCCACAAAGGGTCGAGCAGACCTCATATAACTAATTTAACTAGAGTTATATTACAGACCAACTGATGGGCCAAAGCTGAATGAAGTGTACCTCTGCATGACTCTAGTAAAAACCTTTAGCCATACCGGCCCTTTATTGGATAAGACTGGTGACCTCTGGCATAGATTATCTGTGTGCAAATTGCATGCCTAAGTCATCACACACTGTTCTAAAACCATGTTGAATTGAAAGAAATGAAATCAGAAAGGTTCTTCAGGGAACCAAAGGTGGTTCTTCAGTGGCATTTTTGGCAGCTTCACTTTAACCCCTTAAAATCTTTTGCAATAGACATATTATTCAGTAACTACATGAATTACAATGCAAACTGGTTGGGTTATTTTTGGGTTACAGAAGTTTGTAGTGACAATGTGGACCTTGGTTTTAAGCGGTTAAAGAGCATATGAGAGTGTTTGACAGTCCTTCTGGCTGAATTTATCCCACCTGCATATCTGATGGTGTTTTTCCGTCACACACTATGAGGGTCGGTTGCCATGGGATGCACAAATGCCGTATTTACACTGAAAACACCAGAGGAGGGTCAGTGGAAGCCGTTTGTTTTGCCATGACACTCCTACAGAGGGCAAATCTGATGAAGCTTCACACGCAAAGTGTCCCTGGAGACCAGTAACGTCTCCTTCACACACAGTCTCTCACACACATGCCAACTCCCTGCAATTCTGACTCATAATCACAAAGAACCCATCTTCTTGTTTACCCTCTAAACTGGACTGTTATGGGCCTTGTGCTCTGAGGGCTTAGCTTGCGTTTTTTGAGCTCCGCCTGTGTCCTCCCAATGCCCGGTCTGCTGGAGTCAGCCTGGCGAAGCTAATGTGACTGTGTGACTTCTATAAGGTCATAAAGGGAGGACGGGCCAGAAACTAAGCCCATACCTATGGCTTCTCTGGCCTCCATTTTGTTATCATTCTCCAAGCAGCAGCTCTCACTTTGGAGCTGTATGTGCCTGGCAGGGAACTGCGTGTGTATTTTAACATGGTAATGTGAGACACAGAGGCAGTGTGAGGTTGTTCTTCCAGTGTTTTCTTTGAACACTTGCTTTTGGAAAATAAAGAGTCAAATTCCTGTGAAGGAGGAAACAGTCACAGATAGCATAGTCACACTGGGATTGGCTCATCAGGCTGCATCCTTCACTTGCAGCTACAAATTCTGGTTATTAAATACTAGAACGACTGCGTAGCAAAATAGTGTCATAATAACTATTATAATAGCTGCTCTGGGAAGCGAATGAGTTATTGAACAGCTTGGCTTCAGTCCATATCATCTATGCTGTAACAAACGTTTGTCTTCTCAAAACCAAAACCTTTTTCAAAAACGTTTTAAACTTTGTAACAAGAATTAACAAAATTTACAGCATTTCTGGCCCATTTTATTGACTGTTATTAATAAATACAAAGTAAAGAGCAACTAGTCCCTTCAAGCAATGTAAAAAAAAAATCAGTAAAATGTGAAGATTTGATCATCTTGATCCAATACTACTGAACTGCACTGTTTTATTGCTGTCCTAAGACCACTACTGCTTTTGTCTAACGCACTACATACAGCACGGCTGACAGAACTTTAACCAGCTGGGTTCTTTTTGTGTGCAGTTCGTCTCTTGTGCGTGAGCCAACTGAACAAGGACTACATGAGTTGTGGCTTGTTGGCTGTAGTATGCAGTAGGGACATGTGTGTGTGTGTGTGTGTGTGTGTGTTACAGTGTGTACACACACTGTGGTGCTGTGCTTCAGTGAAACTCTCAGGGTCCCATATCCCTCCCAGCGTTCAGGTCATGGCAGGAACAAAGCAAACTTTATCAGAACACTGCAATCCCACATTCCGCAGATTCTTAGCACTTGGCAACGGTATAGCACACAGTAAGGCAGAGGGGGAGGGGTGAAAGTGGAGAGAGAGAGAGAGAGAGAGAGAGAGAGAGAGAGAAAGACAGAGAGAGAGAGAGAGGGAGAGGGGGTCTGAGTCCGGAGACCCACAGCTTCATCAGTCAATCTATGATTGGCTGCATTCAAGTCCACACAGTTAGCTGATACCGAAGTCAGTGGCGCTGACTGTAAAGGAGATGTACTGATAATAGACACTTAAGAGAAACCTAGCAGGGAAACCAGTTAAACAGATTACGTCATCTAACAAATGTCCTGAGAAAGTTGTGGCCATGAACAAAAAGAAGGTTTGACCTTCTAAGTTAGTGAAAGGGCTCCATACACTGGCCCAGTCCAAATCCTCGCACTTGCAGTCTCAGACTCCTCTTTTGCAAGTGGTTACTTAGGTGTGGAATGCTGTAGCGTGTCCCATTTCTTTAATTCTCCCCGAAGGTGCTCACAAGTGCCCCCTATGAGCACTTGATCAGACCACACTTTCGCGAAGGCAATTATCCATTACCCACCGTGATCCTGTGATGTTCCGTAAAACAATTCCAAGATGGCTCTGAAACAATGCCTTCCAGAATTGTTTATATTGTTCTTTATACAGTGACATGGTTTTGAATTCTGAAGTTGGGGAAAATACTTTCCTTTTTAAATTGTAGTAATAATAATATATATACACTAAATAAGGCTTTGCTAGGCATGCTTTATAACAGTTTATCATAAAGTAAAGCTGTTAATATCAAACTACAAAACCAGGGACCAGTATGATCAACAGTACAATGCATTGAAATCGCACTCAAGCAACTGAAATGCAAACCCGTGTTAAATACTGACATGACAGCAGCCAACAAAATCACATTTAACGCAAGCAACAAATTATACATTTATCAACCAGATGCAGCCTAATATATGCTTGATAAAGGAACAGGACATCTCCTGGAAATACTTACATTTCTCTTAGAAATCAGTGTTTACTAGCGATTGATTAATGTGTATTTGGTAATCTAGGTAAGCCACAGTTTCATTTATTTCATATAAACAACTCGCTATTTCGTATTTCGGCCTTTTAATGTAATGTTAAACAGCAACTTTGCACATCAAAAGAGTCATCCACAATCGAAAGTATCTAATGTATTTGTGTCATACTAGGAACAGACGAGATGAATTTGAAATTTACACGTTCACTTTAGGACACAGAAATGCCTCCATTCAGGAATGTAAGGTTTCCACACCTTTCTGTTCAAGCATCTAGTTAAATGTTTTAATGATATTTAAGATCTTTTTAGGCAAATCAGAATCATGGATTAGGAGGGAGAAGAGGTTCCACATCAAGGAAAAAGAAAGTGGGATAAAGAACTTGGCATGGTGGTTAGACACACTAAATCGTGTTCAGGAAGTGACGTAAACAGTTGAAAGGGTGCGAGGCAAAGTGTGCACCAATTCTGCTTTCAGCCCTGCAGCACCTTGAACGCTTATGCCCATTTTGCTTACCCTTTGTCAATGTCATAAGGGCAAGCATTGGGACAGGGCCACTGTATGGCTCAACCACCACAAAGTCACAATAAGGTCAATGAGATCCAGTCCTAGCTGTGCAAAGGTTCAACACCCTCTGGACGGAATCTCTACTTATCTTACTGCTCCTGTCGATTTTTCGTTCTATCCTTCTAACGTTACCAATATCAAACAGATGCGCAAATCACAGGAGGCTGAGAGCATGATGTACAAGCGAAAGCTCATAAATAGTGTTGAAATCACGAGTCCTGATGGCTGGGCCTGTGATCTTTGAGCGCTTACTCAGATTGAAAAAATACCATCAACGTGTGCCACTTTGATTCTTGCCCAGATCAAGGGCCCACTCATCAAAGCATTCTTCCTTAAATCGGACTTTCGGACCTGAGCCACATTTCTCATGACGGCAGATGCCCGAGGAGGCCAACATTTTAGGGGTGGAAAAAGGCATTAGGAAAAGGTGCATATCATTGTCATTTATTCACTGTTATCTGTAATACATTAAGGGGTTTCCTAATTCTGCTTTCACTTATTAAAGGACACAGGATGCTGGTTATATATTTGACTGTTTTGTGCCAATTATCTTTATTTTAAGTTTAATCTGCAGCTTTATGCCAGTACTCAATAACCACTGGCCAAGTAAATGGATAACAAGCACAAATGGCAAATTTGTCTTTTCCCATTCTCTATGTTTTCCTCTCTGTCTCTCTCATATACACATGCACACACTCACATTACCATTCACCTAGTTTTTTTCCCCACCCAAGAGCCCACAGACGCCTGAAGCGGAGATCAGATGAGCGGAGGCCCTCTGACCTTGTGAGAGGTCACACTCTTGTGCTTTCAGTCACTGCTTAAACGCACAGGCCTGATTCCAGTCACGAAACACTCATAACAGAACAAGTCGTCTGTGTCACCAGTACACTGATTAACAGGACTAGCTAACTCTTAAAGGTGAACTGAAAGACACTAGTATTGTAGTCCACCATAAAGATATGAATGAAGACTAAAGAAAATTGTATAAAGAAATAACATTTTTAATGGCCTGCTTCAAATGGTGGTGGTACATAAGGCTTCACTTTAGAGTGCTATGAAACTATCTAAAATAGATGTCCAGACACTGGCGACTGGGGGACATAAATCTCTGTTCCATAACTAAGCCCAAAGAACGTAATTAAACAGAAAGGAGTATGCAATTGTAAATAACTAGACTCTTTAATTGCTGACCAGAGACAGGAAGTGTGTCTATCTCCATAGAAACACTCTCAAAGAGACAATCTTACACATGCAGACTGTGTGCACTACTGGACGTCCAGCATATGATATGCAGGAAACATTTTCTCCTGTCTCTGTCCATTAAAAAGATGCCCAAAATATTTTGGTTGTTGTAATTACTGTTTAGTAATTAAGTAACCTGGTTAGACCTTCAAATAGTACATTAACAGAATGTACAACATACATAATTGTGCTATGAAGGCAACCAAGTAACCTACTTTTTATGCTGAGTATATAGACGTAGTGTAGGAATAGCTTGAAGTCAACTGTTTCATTGCAGCTGTCAGAACAAAACCTCATATCTCCAAAAAGGTAACTTTACAGAAGAAGGACAAAAACATACTTTACTTTAAATGGGAGTTAATGGAACAGGTTTTTGTTCCAAGTATTTTTGGAGCATTTCTATTGGTCCGTTCATCATGAAACTGACACACAGAGTAAAAGACCAGCTGGCATTTAACGATTATGCTGAAAATGAAATTAAAATGATATTATAATATAAAATTCTGTTTAAAATGACAGTAACAATATATATATATGTCTATAGCGCTGTGTGATGAACTACTCCTGTAGTATTGTCTCATAAAGATCTATAATACTAGTGTGGTATTCTGTAGACTTTAACAATTGTCTGAATCTTCTTAGTATGTACAGTATATAGTTACATATTTACATATATAGAGAGTTGCACATACATATTTATATGTACAGTATATAGTATTTATTGTTAGTTTCACGGGGTTTTTTTTTTTTGTTTGTTTTTTTGCCTTCAGAAGAAGAGCCTTCTGAAACAAAGCTCAAGAGAGAAGCAGAGTTGTGGTGAGCACATACATTGCTTGGCTGAGAGATAAAGCTCGTCTTGCAACTGCAGAGCATCTGTAGGCCTACACATTTCTGACTTCCGTTTACGTTCAAAGGCGAAGTTATAGCTCAACCCACAAAACAGAACTCTAAACCCTCAGCAGAAGTGAACTCTCAGCTTCTGTTCTCAAGCTCAGAAAGCGAGTATGAACAGACTGAGACGTGCTCAGACATATCAGATGACATTTTTCAGTAAAACAAAACAAAACAAAAAAAGCCCTGAGAACAAAAATAAAACTAGTCTACATATAACCTGTGGGCTACATGCTGCGCGAACTATACAGCAGCTCGATTGTTATAACGGGGTCATTTCCTGGACACCAGCGAGCAGAAAAAAACAGAAACGTACGGCAAACGAAGTCGCTCTTTTTCTCTCAGGGAAAAAAGAAAACTAAACTGTCAGGCTCTCCCACTAACACTCCAGCCTGAGTCCCGCTATCAAACTCACCAGAGGGTCGGGAGCAGCGCTGCGTTCCCCGGCACATCGCAGTCTGAACTTCAGGCTCACTTTCCAGAATCGACCGCTCCAGCCTGTATAGGGACGAACACTGGATCTTGTCTGCACAAAACAAGGATGCCCCTCTCTCTTCGACTGAACCTCGCCATGTTCTTTGTCTTCTTCACTGTTTTCTTTTTTTCTTCTTTTTCCAGAAAGTCTCCAACTTTGCCCGAGCAGTCTGAGGCGCCGCTTCCCCGTAGTCGAGTCTCGGTTTTAAGGCAAAATCCAGAAAAACGTTGCAGAATTACGTACGACTGAAAACGTACAGCGCGCTTTTTAAGATGGCAACTGGGAGGGTGGGGGCTCCTCGACTCCTTCCTCGTCCGAGTGCGCTGAAGCTGTCAGCGGCTCTGGCCTCTCTGTCTCTCCCGACTTTTTGTATGGAGCTTGCGGGGCTTCGGCCGGCCCCTTTTCTAGCATGGCATGTGAGCGCTGACCAATGGGCGGACACAGCGCTCTCATCGCTGCAGG
This sequence comes from Semaprochilodus insignis, assembly GCA_034552555.1. Taxonomy (NCBI): domain Eukaryota; kingdom Metazoa; phylum Chordata; class Actinopteri; order Characiformes; family Prochilodontidae; genus Semaprochilodus; species Semaprochilodus insignis. Next base: position 15,401,017 of record CM067478.1, read on the forward strand.
AGCTTCAGGCTGCTGCACTCCACGACCCCGTGACCTACCTGCAGCATGTTCAACGACTTTCCATTAAATTAGAGACATTTTCATTTGCTGTTTAGGGGAGGATTAGGTGCCTGTAATGAGATGTGTGATTATAGATATTTTGGCGAATTACTCTACAGTGGTGTAATCTCCACCCCTTTCTTTCTTTTCTTCTCTTTCTTTCTTTGGGTAACACTTTACTGTAGGGTACTGTTCATAAGGCTACATGACACCTACATAAGCCCGTCATGACAGGTGACCTAACACACAGGCAAACAGACAAAGACACAAACCCTACACAGACAAATGCTTATTCCAGCAGGTGTCATTGTCATAAAGGCTTCTTAAATCAAGGCTTCTTGATCAAAATTGACAAATGTTGCCCTTATGGCGAATGATCCCTACTGGAATAAGCATTTATAAACATTTATGTAGGGTTATGTCAGTTGTAGTGACAAATTTATGTAGGTATCATGTAGCCTTATGAACAGTACCTTATAGTAAAGTGCTACCTTTTTCTTATAGGCTACATGACACTGTTACTGGATAGAATAATTTAATAGTTTATTTAATAGACTATTTACATTGATTTCCTGAAAACGGTAAGCTGCCCTTGGGCCTTCGAGTCAAGGCCGTTCTTTAAAATGACATGTTAAAGGAAACAAGTCATGACCTTAGAAATTAGTCCTCTGCCTTTGTGAAGAACAGTGCCAAAGTCTGTTTTACCTGCCCTCATAAACCTGTGTAATATTTTGAACACAAACTGAAAGGGAGGGTGGGGATGTAGAGAGACTGGTTTTTGGGGTCTTAGCTGTTTTTCATATCACAGCTGAAAGCACCAAGCAAGCTGGTTGTTCTGTTGACACAACAAGCACAGGCCTCTATTACTGCACTCCCATGGAGGGCAGGTCAGTGACCATTAACTTACAAAGCCTCAAACAGTGCACGGCAATTACAAGGAAAACACTGATATAATTCATGTGAAGTAGCTTTATTTGTCCATTTGTCATTATGAAAGTGTCATTTGAAGGTTGGTTCCCTCTGCTTCTTCTATCATACAGACAGTACAAAGATGACTCCTTTAGCTTACTCATAATAATTTCTTTCTTGTAAAAGTGCTACTGAAGTATTTTTAACCAAGACTTACAGATTAATTCACTTCTTATGATCTTATGATCAGTTTAAGTAGTAACTGTTTTGTTGCTGTCTATTTGTTTGTAATTGCTTTATTGGCGTTATCAATGTGTCATGATAAAAGGGGTTAAAGACAGTCTGCTTTCATTTGAAAGGATGATTAGCTGCACATTTAATGTGGACAAGTGTAGTCTGACCTTTCATACAGAAATGCTCTTCTTCATTGCACACAATGTGTTTGTGTGTTAGAAAAAACACAAATTATCATATAAATTTTGGTATCTGTGGTGTAATCAATTTTATTTTTGCATAGAAATGTGAAATTAAGAGAAAACATTATACAAATTGCAAGTATCAATTTATTGTAGATTTACATGTTTTCACAGCTTGACAGTTAACAACTATTCCATAACAGTTTATATGATAAATAGGACATAAGAACACAACACACATCTGCCTGCAGATGCCTTTTATCTCCATCTAGTGGAGAACAGCAAGCACTATATGCTATAACATGACATTAATGCAGGTTTTTCTGGTTTTGTGATGTGAGTTAAAGGAGTGTTGCACTAAACAGTGTTGGACTTGCCTAAAAATGTTATGTAGAGTCTTTAACATGACAGTAACTTGGCATTTTATGACTGAAACAAACACTTTTGTCACTTTCATCACAAGTATATGCACTGATTTATTTACCCTCCTTTTGAAAACCATGATTATTCTTTTCCCCCATGAACACCACATAACTGTATAATTTATTAGAAAATTGTGGACAATGAGGCATTATGTCCAAAAGATGGCATTATGTGTTACGCAATGCTGTGACAATGTAAGACAGTTCCCTGATGGTGTGCACATGTGATAAACTCAAACCTGTGCTTTGTTTGTGAGTGAGGTAATAAGGTCTACTATACAGGCTCAGTGAAGTCCTCTCCATGGTACAGACCGTAATGAAGCTGCTCTTGCTGGGCCCCAGCCCAAGCCATCTGTAGACTGTTGAAACGAGCTGCCCAAGTCCCTTTAGGGTCCACCACCACCACACCACCCAGACCCTTCACCCGCTCCTTCATGTATTCCAGGGCTATGTCACTGGCCTCCGCCGGGCTTTTCCCTGGAGAACCGTAACACTGTTTTAATCATAAGTGTCATCATATAAATAGACATTAACTGCTTTTCTAGCTGACATATGCAGCCATACAGTGGCTCACTTACAGATCATAGCTGCCATAACAAACCCTCTGAAAACATGACATCTTAAATTTAATCAACCAAAAGAACACGAGAGGAAGTATGTTATCGTAAACAACACCACGGCAATGATTCAGTCACAGACACAAGCCAAAGGCGAATATCATAGATCATCACAGCTGAGTTATTTGTGATAACACATGACCTTGAGTGTTATATCACTTTAAATAAGTGATACAAAATAATACTTACAAAATGATACAAAGTAAAGGAAAGGAACCTCAAGTATAATATCAAATGTGCTTTAATATTGCCATTATCTGCCTGATAAGTAGTATCCTTTTGTTTCACAGACAAAGCCATACATTTGTTGCAATATCAAGTTTTCTTGCACAGATTTGTCAATACTTGCCAGATTAACCTGAACGTTTTGCTCCAGTCAGTCTGTAAAGCATTTCGGAACCATCATGTTTGCCAAATTGTTTACTGTTAATTTCTGGGTAATACCTGTTTGTTTTGGGCTAACAGCAGGTTTGGAATTTTCATGTAGCCCTGCCACACTGTTCTTCAGAATCTAACCCAATGGAGGTCATATATTAAATCCAATATCATCTAATGCATATTTTTGTATGTGGTAAAGTAGGAACATACTAAGGGTTAGCTGCAGTATAAAGCAAGTCATTACTTTCGAACCAGTGCTCAGCAGAATGATACAGTTAATGTAAAAAACAACATGCTGTTATCACAAACAGTATGGCTAGAACGCCTCTCAACCAATCAGTCCAGACTAACTGTTGTATGCATGTTGATGTAACAACATTTTATTCCATGCAATTTTGCACCACCTCTATTGTTCCATGCACCATGAAGCATTTACATAATGTTATGGGTAGCTGGTATTTTTGATCAGGGTGAAAAGAAATAAAACATCTATATTAAAAATGGTAATACAAGTTCAAATACAATGATGAGAAATGATAGACCCACATGTACAGAGTCACAAACTGTACCGAACACCCTCCATTTAACAATCAATAACAATAGTACATGCTCCCTGCTACACTCTATTTACTTAGACCAGCACCAGCACAGCTCTTTCCTGAGGCATTAGCTGCTTCATTAAGCCCTGGCTATATGGATTATAGGGTAAGATTCTAATGTGTACAGCACTTGTTTGTACAGTTTCAAAGGCAGATCATTAGAAATTGCTCCACCTACAATGTCTTAATGCAGTGCATTTATTTATTTTAAAAAATATTTGAAAATTCATCAACAGACAATGACTTGCTGAGCATCAGAGCTCAGCAGTGATACAAGCAGTCAAGTAACTTACCACTATCCAAGAATAACATTACATTATCATTAAAACTAAATCCTAAATGGCAGTATTAAATGCTCTGTGTCTCTCGAAGTCTCTAGTCTCTCTAAGACTCTAGCCATTCTAAAATCATATATGTTTGTGACTAGCAGTACTTTCATATTTCACACATTGCTGTTCTGGTAATACACTACCTTGCTCCATGTGGAAGAGAACGAGTCTGGACAGACACACTTTCATGATGGCTTCTCCATGACCAGTGGGTGACACAGCTCCGATCTGGTTATCTGCATAGCCTCCACACCCTGACATGCAAAAAAGAGGAACCAGTTAGTAGTAAAATTTCACTCTAGGGAACTAGAGGATGGCAGCAATGACAGTTCTGGGATCACACTGAGAAAAATAAACAGTCAGATAAGTAATTTGGTGCTAAGTCATTAAGACATCTAAACGTAAGTTTAAAAAACGTGTATAAGCAAAACAGATTCCTTAGGAAGTTAGGAAGACTTAATGTGCAAGCCAATTTTTTGCATCTTTCTTGGATGGACACTATGACTAAACTACGACTTTGTAACTCTCTCAATATGTGACTCAAAACTGTAATAAAAACTGTCAGTAATAACACCCAGGTCTTGCACTGTAGGCTTTATGTGAATGGCCAGACTTCCTAGTTCCCTTACTAAAGTTACCCTGTTGAGATTAAGAGAATAATCTCAGTATGCTCATTTAATTTTAGGAAATTCCTACTCATAGCAATGAAAGATCACCTTCACATGACATAAACCATATGATCAAGTATTCAATGCAGTAAGGAATTACAAAAGTAAAATTACTTAGGATGGCACTGATCCGACACGAGGTATCTGTATATTGGTTGAATTCTGGATTGAATTGGAGGGTGGGGGAGTTAATCTGATCTAATGCCAAAATTTAACCTGAAATAGCACACATTCACATTGTGCGATATGATGTACTTACTTCTGTGGCATTGTAGAGTGAGTATTTGATAGCTGATAGCTGACTTAGATTCTCATCTTAAGTATTGAGCCTACTTCAGATTCTCATCTTAAGTGAAGTGCTTGAAGTAAAATAGTTTATTTTAAAGCTTAGTAGTTTTTAAAGGAAAAAAACAGAGTAGTATCAGTATATTTAAAATTTCAACAGTAGTATCGGCATCAGAAAAGCAGACTATCGTAAAAAAAATATCAGTTCAACTGGGCGAAACGTGAGTTAATACCTTAATTTTGTGAATTATTTTTGGATAGTGCTGTAAAATGACAGATTACTTTTCATTAGATTCTACATTAAAACTGTACAGAATTCAGAGCATATGGATAAAAAAAAGAAAACAACACATGAGGAACCTACAAACCTGGAATGCAGACCAGGAGCTAACAACCTTTGGCAGATAATACTGTATATTTAGGGACTTACTTTCTTTTTCTGACCACTGGATGGCAATATTGCACTTTTTAGAGTTGACAGATGCAGAAAATGTGTGAATATTGACAACACTGAAGATTTAGATGCAAATTTTACACCAAGATGGGGAAAAATTATGCAGGTGTTTAACAGTTGTACAATTAAGAAAAGTTTTCTGACTAACAGCTAAACATTGTCTACAAGGTGCATTATCTAAAAGTCTGAGTTATGAGAGTGTGAGTGACTGGTGTACAATGTAATGGTATGCTGACTGTAGGATTGAACATACCAGGTTAAGTATTAACTCAGCAGGCTACTCACTGCTCAACATTACAGACATTCTTGCAGGTCCAAAGGTAAAAGATCAACTGCCATCACAACCACTGCAGTGATTTTCTGCAGTGTACAAAATCAGAAAGCTTTCACCAGCACCTACTTTTCACTCACTTGCACACATATTTACACTTTTTAAAACAACGGCAAGGCTAGACTAGGCCCAGGCGCTTCTAACTTACCAACACAGGGTGTGTCTCCCACACGACCCTCCATTTTGTTTATCATTCCCCCTGTAGAGGTAGCACATGCCACATTTCCCTCCAAATCAACAGCTACTGCCCCAACTGTGCCCATCTTGCCCCTGCAAGACACAGGTACTAATATCTCAGATCAAATCAAAGTTTATTTGTCACATACATAGCCATACACAATATAAATAGCAGTGAAATGCTTTGAAAGCTGCCCACATGAAACAATGAGTTAATATAAAGCTAGAATATTTGAAAGAACTAAAGAACTAGATTTTAAATAAACATAAAATAAGATACATTTTTAAAAAGTAAGAATGGGATGTTATTACAATATATACACTAATCATACATAAATAAACAACATAATATGTAATATCTCTATGCTAAGGCAAGCTCTTACATCTGGCACTCCACAGGGTTAGCATCTGGCTCCAGGTTCTTCCTCCAGCGCATCCTGGCATAGTCTGTGATCAGTGATTCTTCTGGCACTTCAGGAACATCCATGGCCCTGGCAAACTGCGAGGCCCCCTCAGCCGTCAAACATAAGTGATTGGTCTGCGAAGCAAATGTAATGTAACCAGATGGTAAACTTACTATATGTTAATGCATTAACATTACCAGTACCAGTAATGGTGCAGTTGTAAATGTAAGTCAGTTGACTTTAACATGAAGATAAAATCAAGATCTAATTGATATCTTAACAATCATAAAATTACGCTGATGAATTTCAAGGCAAAGTTTGTTCAGCTAAGTGACGGTGCTTTTGTACAGTCTCTGCCTCAAAGCACTGCTTTGAAAATGAGCTCAGTCAGATGTGTTTTAAGTTGCTCCTATTTGACTAGTCTTAATAGTGTTGATGTTTGCTTTACTGTGCTTGATATGGAAATGTATTTTTTATCATCTTTGTGATTAGACACGATGAGGCAGGTATTCTACTACATAATGCAGTCGGCTCTTCAATTAATCTTACCCTTGATAAAGACAAACAAAAACCTTTGTAAAAATAAATAAATGAATAAATAAATAATAAACAAACACAGAGCTCAGCTAATGAGTTACATGTCACACTCGTTCGTACTTGCTGTAACCACACTAAGAGTTTTCCCTGAATGTTTAATGAGCTGAGGAAACCTCTTCTGTCTTTCATACCCCGAGGCCTACATTTATGTACAGTTTTCTTTAAAATCACACTGCAGGTTCGATATGCACAGACTGAGACAGACAGTGTATAATGTTTCTAAGTGACCAAGTAGTTCAGGTTTGCACTTGCATTGCCCACAGTATTTTAATAAATAATTATTGGAGCCCTCTCTCCTGATTCCTAAACCCTCCTGTATAAACATCTAAGCAGTTTCTTGATGGTCTATATCTGCCATATTCTCACATTCAAACTTTTTATTATTTTATTATTATTATTATTATAAATATACATTTTTTTTGTTTTAGCCTAAGAGATTACATGGGGTTAACAGTAACAAAGGAATGTGTACCTTCTCCATGACCATTCTGGCGAGCTGTATTGGGTTAGCTACTCTCCTGACTGCAGACACAGCACCACTGTCTAGATTACGTCCGTCCATCACCAGAGCATCCATCTCCACTCCCCCTTTCACATTTAACACTGACCCTCGACCTGAGCCACACACACTCAGTCAATCACTTGACACATTAGTACTGGGCATACACATTATATGGCCTAAAGTATGTGGACATCTGACCATCACATCTACAGGTGTCTAAAATGTCTTTGTATACTGCAGCTTTAACTTTACACTTCCCTGGAACTGAGGGCCCAAGCCCAGACCAGGAAAAACAGTCCCACACCATTATCCCTCTCCACCAAACATTACTGTTAGCACTCTGCAAGTAGTGTTCGTCTGCCAAACCCAGATTCATCCATCAGACTGCCGTACTGTGAAGCGTGATTCATCACATCAAATAACACGTTTCCGCTCCTACAGAGACTAGTTGCAACATGGTTTACACCACTCCAGCTGACGCGTGGTCTTGTGCATAGTGATTTTAGGTTTGTGTGTAGTCACCCATTTCATAAAGTAGAAACCCATTTCATAAAGCTCCTGACACATAGTTCATGTGCTGATGTTGCTTTCAGAGTTTCAGTTTGGAACTAGTGGTGAGTGATGAAACAGAATTTTCCATGCTAAACAGCAATCAACAGTAGTGATTTTATACACCTGTAATAGGTGTGGCTGAAGCTTACATACGTTTGGCCATATAGTATGTATAACACAAAAATATCATAAAAAATGTGCCATAATTTTCTAACATGTACATGGGCCACATTAAACAGTATGACTATAGCATTATGATAAATTCAGCAAATGTGCATTAAATATGCAGTTAAAAAAAACTGTATCTTGGTATGTACCATCAATGAACTGCTTTAAAGTACTATATATTGGAATATAATGCAGAATATTGGATAGGACTACTCTCCTCTCTAATGCTACCTGCATTATATACTGGGTTGTCCTCCAATATGGTGACGGCTTCCACCACAGCATCCATGGCACTGCCTCCAGACTTCAGAACTGCGTAACCCCCTCTTGCTGCCTCCCGCACACCAGTACAGGAGACCTGAGCGCGGTCCTTGGGAATGAGACCCGCACCTCCATGGACAACCACAACAGGCAGCATGGACACTGATGTGACTTAATTCCTGGACAGTGAGAGGAATAAATTATACACTGTAACAGAGCATACTCACACTGTGCTAGTATAAACAATATGATAGCCTGGATGTTATTAGCAGTGTCACAATTAGCTTAAATGAAACTCAAATACTTGGATAAAATATATGTATAGCTTTAAGCTTCTTGATGAACTGGTCAGTGAGCAGTTTGCTTGATGATAATGCATATTTAGAAATGTCCTACTTGTAGGGGTGTAATGACACACAATGCAGGGATTCATGAGTCGGGATTCCCACAATATTTTGAACAAAATTTAAATGAAGGAATCAAGGATTATAGTCATGTTGTCGCAGAGCTTTCTAATGATAGTAGAGCTAATATTGAGATATTGACTGGTGATGTTTACAAATTCTGGTGTCTAAAATGTCCTATGGAATAATGTACTATGAAAGTTTAGCCATCATTTGTTATTAATTTGTTGTGTTGGTTTTTATTGTCATTGTCAATATAAAATACTAATATAACTAATATTATCTATATAATTGATATTGGCTGTATCTGAAACGGAAGCCAGTCGCCTAGATGCCTTGCTGCCTGAGCTGTCTAGTAAGTCGGAGCCAGCAATGTTTTCTGTTGCTTTCTTTCTGACTGAAAACATCAGATTCAGACATGACTCGATGTCTAACTGTCTCAGAATACTGTGTAAGTAGCCAGCATTTATGACGTTTCAGACACAGCATTAACAACTATCACAAGCAACCAGAAGGGAACACAGCATTCAAAACCACTACCATTTATTTGCAGTGGAAAATGCTTGTACCTATGAACCTCTTAGCATTGCATGGCACTAAATCTAATAAGCTACTTTGTCCAACCTTGAGCATTTCATGTTTCCACCACCTTAAACATGGGTATTAGATCTTTTAAAATGTATAGCCGAGCATACTTTGACCATTACAGCTGGTAAAATGAAATGTCTATCTTATATGGTCCAGTTTAAAAGAAAGAGTAGCAATGAGATGGCCCTCTGAGCCCAATTCCTTCTGTGTTTCTGACCATTCCGGATTAGACTGGTTTAGTAGCTTCATAAAAACAGCATACATGCCAAGACCCGTCTGACGTGATGTGCGTTGACTGTAGCTATTGTTTACTGCAATGTAGCCAAATTTAAGACTGTAGTCAAAGTGCACGAGGACTAATTTCATGTTCTTCAATTGACAATACAATTACATAATTCAGCAGACAGACGTCATTGATCATGACACTACATATATACGCGTCTAGTCAGCATTTCTTAACCCTAGTCTGCTTCTTATGTTCAGTCAAACTCCCTGAGGAAATATTTAAACCTAGACTGCTGCACGTTTCTGACGCTCCTCACCTCGTAAACATTTAACCTCTCATTTCTCTGACAGGGCAATACAGACAATTGAGCACCAAGTTAGACGCTGATGGTGACACTCAGACTACTAATAATTCAGTGTGCTGTCATCCTCGAGCTATTAAGCTTATTTTGATAATCACTGTTTAATGTTATCAAATTACCGTCAGCCAAATGCGTGTTCAGACTGTGACCCACTCAGTGAATTTAAAGCACAGAGCACTCGGAGTGTGTACAGGTACACAAATACACACGGGAATAATAATATGACGCATTTTAAGTTCTTAAGTTATTTTATGTCTTCGCCAAAATATGAAGACGTCATATCCACTATGGTGGGCTACGATATTTAAAATGAATTATTGCTTACCACTCTCTGCTAAAAACGAAGCCACCAACCTGCCCGGAGATAAAAATTAGCACTGACCAACACCAACAGGTCAGAGCGCGTCACGATGTCAAATTAAAAGTCCCATAAATAAATAATTAAATAATTACATAATTATACGATACGATTCAGTAACCAGCCAGTACAGTTGTCTTGTAACAGTTCTGTAATACTAAAAAACACCCGACGGAACATCTCACAACTGGTTAATTGGCAATAGGTCAGTAAAATGATTGGGTATAAAAAGAGCTTCCCAAAGAAGCTGAATCTTTCAGAAGTAAAACCAATACTGGAAGGCTGTGATCTTCAGGCCCTGAGGCGGCACTGCATTAAAAACATACACAATTCTGTAGTGGAAATCACTGTATGGACTCACTTCCTCAAACCAAAATGTCACATTTTACAAGATGGATTTTCTTATTCAAGAGAGTGTAGAATGGGAAAGAAATATAAAAAAGGAGATGAAACAATTTATACCCCACAACTTTCTCTCCTCCCTCAGGGCTACAGAGGAGATGCTTGTTATAAACACACAGTTCAAAATCCAGCATCTGTGATGGTCTGGAGTGAATTAGTGCACATGGCGTGACATTAACGCTGAATGATAAACATGGGTTTTGGAGCAACATATGCTGTCATGTCTTTTTCAGGAAAGCACTTGCTTATTTCAGCAAGACAATGCCAAAACACATTCTGCACATATTACTACAACATGGCAAATAAAATACTCAAATTAACTTGTGCATTATGAATTGAAAAATTAGACCCTGAACTGCTGAGCAGCTGAAATCCTGGGAAAACATTTCGATTTCAAAACTACAACAATTGTCTTCTCATTTCTCAAACATTCACAGAATGTAGATAAAAGAAGAGATAATGTAACACAGTGGTAAACATGACCCTGTCCCAACTTATTTGAAACATGTTGCTGGCATCAGGGCATATATGTTTCTAACATTTTTCCGACGTTTGATATGTGGTTTTTATGGCCTATTTCTATTTTCAATACATATCATTTGTAAATCCTTGTATTCTGTTTTTACTTGCATAAGATCCCAACCTTTTCAGAAATTAGGTTGTAGACATATACACACTCATCAGACACTTCATTAGGTATACCTCCTTGCATTTATACTCATTGTCCATTTTATCAGCTCCACTTACCAGGTAGAAGCACTTTGTGGTTTTACAATTACAGACTGTGTTCTCTGCTTATGTTGTTTTCCCCCTTTCATCCTGTTCATCCTGTTCATAGTCACGACCACTGAGTAGGAAAGATGATGGCTAATGGATCATTCTAAGCACTGCAGTGACACTGACATGGTGGTGGTGTGTTAATGTGGGTTGTGCTGGTGTGAGTGGATTAGAGACAGCACTGCTGCTGGGGTTTTTAAATACATTTAAATAAATGTCCACTCACTGTCCACTCTATTAGACACTCCTATGGTGTTGGTTCACCTAAGTCAGTGGACAGTTCTGGTTGGTGGACTACTCTTGGGGGCAGTCGTGGGCTGGAGGTTAGGGAACCAGCCTTGCGACCGTACAGTAATGACTGAGGTGCCCTTGAGCAAGGCACCTAACCCCCAACTGCTCCCCGGGCGCCGTGGATAGGGCTGCCCACCGCTCCGGGCAAGTGTGCTCACTGCCCCCTAGTGTGTGTGTATTCACTAGTGTGTGTGTATGTGGGTGTTTCACTTCACGGATGGGTTAAATGCGGAATACAAATTCCTCTGTGTGAAAATCACAAATGGCACAAAATGGCTCAAAAACTCTCTACTCAGAGAATGATTGGCCTCACCGATTTCTCCGATTTCTTAGTCCAGCAGTGACACTGTCTCTAATCCACTCACACCACCACCACATTAGTGTCACTGCAGTGCTGAGAATGATCCACCACCCACATAATACCTGCTCTGTGGTGGTCCTGTGAGGGTCCTAACAATTAAAGAACATGGTGAAAGCAGTCTAAAAAAAGTATGCAGACGGATAGATGGACTACAGTCTGTACTTGTAGAACTACAAAGTGCTCTGGTACGGTAAGAGGACAGTGGACAGTGAGTGTTAAAACAAAGTTGTGTAAGAACTTCTTGAGTGTATAGATGAGGTGTAGATGTTCAGCTGTAATTCAAGGTGAATTAAAAAAACGAAATTAGAGACATTTTTTACATAATTCCTCCATTTTCATAGACTCAAAGGTAACTGGACAGTTGCCTGACAAGCAGTTTCATGGTCAAGTCTGGCCTATCCCTATGTTATTCTATGACAAATAAAGAAGATGGAAGGTCTGGAGTTGATTCCAAGTTTCGAATATGCATTCGGTAGATGCTCATGGGAGCTCTCAATATCACCATTGAGGTCTTGATACAAGTGAAAGGGGCTTTCATTAGGCTGAAAAAAATACAGAACAGAAAAAAAACAAAAGCTTTGTGGGGTGGCCAGATCAACAATTTTTGTACATTCCTAAAAAGAAGGAATGCACTGGCAAACAGCAACGCCAAAAGTCCTGGAAGACTTCTCACCAGAATTCTCTCCATGGGCAAGAAACGCCCTTATATCACTTTGTATCTGAAGAGGCGACAGTGAGTCACTGTATTGTCGACTACCATCAGTCCAACATGAGAAGATGAAGACGTAGCACTGTCCTGACTGCATATTCTATTGTCCTGGTAATATCTTTTAAGGACAGGTAGCCAGGAAAGAAAGCATTAACAATAGCTGAAGCTCTTGGCAAGCGACCTTTAACATGACTGCTGCTGTCGGCTTTAATAACAAATACAAACAAAACAACAAAACAAGAGTTAACACTGGTGTTAATTTTCACCACTGGAGACACTGAAGGGATGACATTTTGATACTCACAAAGTTTCCTCTATACTTGTAAGTAAACAGATGAAGCAGAGCAACTATTCTTTTCCTGTTTCTTATGTTAGGATGGACCCCACTGCTGTGTCTCAGTTGTGCACTACACACTAATACTACACAGTATATGCTATATAATACCACACTGTATGCTATATACTAACCCTAATAGTATGAGTTTGGCAGGCTAGGACACAATGATAGCATACTACATCATTTCTTACTAATAGGAAGTGATGAAGCTTATGTCATACCAAGCTGGACTCTGAAGGCTGCTTTGGCTATTATTTTTTTTTCTTTAGGAAGTCCAAATAAATAGATGCATTATTTACTATAATACATGTATTTTTACAAACTATTGTTACAGACTTGGGTTGAGCTCATATTTACACCATTTCTGGTCACTGTCGCATTACCGTCCGCCATTTTTTCTGAAATTTCCAGAAGTGAGAAGCTTCCCCCATGCTGTTTCCTAGATGTGAGAAGCTCCTCCCTTTTCGTTTCCTGTTGCACTGTGGGACAACAGTGTCCATCATTACAAGTTTCAAAAAATTGACTGGTTCTAAGTGTGCATTGTGGACTGTTGAGTATACTCAACAGACAACTGTACTACATACTACATACTAAAAAAATAGTTAGCATTAGTATTCATTGTGCAATAGGGATGCACCTCACAACTTACGTGGTAGATGAAACACAAAGATGAGTAAATCTAGGTCAGTCTTTAAATAAACCTAGGTCACTCTTTGCTTAGGTAGATTCTTAGTTGCTTGGTATGTCAATTGGAAAAACAAACTAGACTTAAGTATGTTTTGTTGCTGTCCAAAGAAAAACAATTGTCTCCAAAATGGCAGCTTTACAGGAGAGGGCAAAAACCTAATTTAACTTTAATGTAAGTCAATGGAACCAAACTTTTTTCCAAGCAATTTTGGGCCATTTCTGTATGTCTATTCATGTATTCAAACGATGCACAAAAGTAAAAATCCACAAAAATGTAGATACGTTTTTCCATGGACAGCAACAATATGTATCTTTCTTTTGTGTTTGCTTGTATTTTAGAGCCAGCTGAACTCTCCAGGAAGTTAGCTCTCATACTAATTACTCCTGCTTGACATGATTTTTCTCTCGATTCGATACAGCAGATGATGTGCCGCCGCTGGCCATGGTCCTGAAACCATGTCTGCTTACTGAGTTCCCGGTTGCAAGGTTGAACGATACTATTGCGTACAGCGTGTACAGCCACCTGTCTACCGTCTATAAACCTATTCATACATCAAATAAAACGGTGTCAGAAAATGTACTGGTGTCTTTCCCACGACCGCATCTACAACTAGCCTCGTTCGCAGTGAGGGTGAGATGTGCAGTACTCACTGATGATAGTTTTCTTTCTTTGTGTCACTGTGACTGTGTCATTGTCCAGCCTGTGTGCTTTAAGTCCACAAATGATGATAATGATGACAATGATGTCTGCTTCTTACGGCGCGGCGCTGCGCGCGTGCACGAGCCCGGAGATCCAAACTAAGGAGGGAGGGAGGGAGAGAGGCAGAGAGGGTGGGAAGGAGAGAAGGAGGGAGGAAGGGAAGGGGGTGGATGAGGGAGGGAGGCGCGTCACTAGTGAGCTGTGATTGGAGGAGGAGGAGAGGGGGAGAGGAGATGTCGCGTGAGCGCACGGTGAGCCCCCCATCCATTCTCAAACGAGAGTGCGCGCGTCTCCGTGCGGAGGATGCGCGCGCTCGAGGGGCTGCGGTCCCATTGACTGTTGGGTCTCCCTGACAGCGGCAGGCTCGCGCAGTGGCTGCTCTGAGAAAATACAGAGAGAGAGAGAGAGAGCAGATTCCGCCTTGCCCTCAGTCCACGACGCGCGCGTCTCTCTCGGCGGAGAACAAAAGGCACGAGACAGAGCTCCTCACCGCGCGCCACCTTCTCCAGGAGCAGAGATGGGCTCCCAATAACTGGAACCTGGAGGGGAGAGGCAGGCAGGCA
>CM067478.1:15420848-15566483 GCA_034552555.1 Semaprochilodus insignis
TATATATATATATATATATATATATATATATATATATATATATATATGCTGCCCTGGTGTTATCTTGGTATAAACTGGCTAGCTCTTGATGTCAGCTTGTACTGTGTCTTCTTCAGAACACTCAAAATGACTCAGAACTGTGTGGTTTTCCATCTTCTCCATCTCCTTTAATGGTGTATGTCTCCCCTGGTCTACTCTAAGCTGGCTGAGAGGGACGCTGTGCTAAACATCACCATATTACCAACTTCACATCATTCTGTCCTGCAAACACAGAAAACAAATACAGGCTCCTGTGGCCATGCTTAGAAAGGCCAGGGGAGTAATATTTATGCCACATTAAAGTATTTATGTGTGCCAGCGTCGCCCTGGTTCTTTGCTCAATGAGGAGCATGAGAGTCATGGCTAAAGAGTGCAGATAAAGAGGTCTCTCCTCCACTCTCTCTCTCTCTCTGTTCTGTGGTAAAGCCAGAGGATTGACAGGGTTTGGGATTAGAGGGCAAGTTGGCCAGACCACATCTGCTTCCACATGGAGTGCCTTGATGTGGTCAGCTATGATGTCATCAAACTCTTAGAAACTCTACATTCACATCGGTTGGTGCTTATTTCAATGACTTCTTAAACTTGTCAGCATCAGGCTTAGCCTTGCTTTACAACAGTACACAGGATTAGCACAGCAGTGCTGTCAATGCAGTTGGAATGGATAGGGCTCTGTGCTGCTTTACCCATCACAGAGCATGTGTCTGCTTAGCCAATTCAGCCATATGAGTCTTCTTTTTTTCTTTATCTGTACTTTATCTGTACTAATATTTGTGGAGTTGCCACTAGGGGGGCTGCAGGAAAGGGCTAAAGTACTTTTACACTATATATTTAAACTTAATTTCTAAATGATTAACCTGGCCCAGGCTTGGGATGTAATGGAACACAAGTATTCAGAATGTTTATTTAGATTAAAGAAACTGAACTGACACTGACAACTTACATTTTGCAAAAGCAGTGTTCAGATGATTCATTTTAAAATACTCACCTACTAAATACAAATACATATATATAAACCATCTTTAGAAGAAACACTGTCAATGCTTGTTTTTGAGCAATATGAATAATATTAAAAATGTTGAAATACTTCTTTGGAGACACTGAAGTTCCTGTTAAAGCCTGAGTAGACTGATAAATCAGTGTGATGAGTCGGTTATCAGTCTTACCTTAGTAAGCTCTCTTGAGGGATGATTGAGCCGAGTCTCCTCAGTAGTGAACATGTGAGTGACAAGTGATAAGCTAAGCATTGGTGTTGTACTAGGCTCGTACATGCATTTCATCACCATCTTAAAAAAACAGCTACGCACTTTATAGTCATGGATTTTGGTAATGGAGTAGTGTCAATTGTTTGCGATTGGGGTTAACTGTTACCTGAGAACTTCATTTAAATATGTGACTTTTTAATTAAATAAATTAATAAAAGAATTCTATGAAGAAAACTGCCATCCGGTAACAGTGAGGATGCTTGGGTTATAAAAATGTACTTTATCAATATGTATTGTATATGCATCCTGATTATGCTACTTTGTATTGTGATCAAATGCATTACTGAAAGCATTTAGGATTCAGTATTCGCTATTCAGCCATCACTACATTTTTGCCACAAGCTATGGATATTGTTTGTATATGTCACCTCTATGTGACATAAGGAAGTGTAATGCAGTAAAGTTGCCTTAAGAAAGGATTGGAATTTCATCATTTGTCTTAATAGAGATGTTCAAATATGCACTGAGAAAAGTGATTCATTGGATTTATTTGCTTCAAATGAGTACACAACTTCCACATTATTAAATCATGACATTCACACAACTGGGTCACATGAATACTTTGCTCATGTGGAAATGATGCACACTATGGTTCAAGTAAATTGGGTATACCACTTTATTGAGTGAGCCTGCATCAGGCCTGATATCGGTCTTTGAAAGTGAACTGGGACATCCCTACTAAATATGGATTTAACTGACGATGAAGCATTTGTTTTGGTCGTAGGTGTAGCGACTCCGCCGCTTGGTATTTAGAACATCAGTGACTCAGACTTTCTGATGAAGATCAGGCCAACGAGCCACGCTTGTTATAATCTTCGTTTTAGATCCTCACTCCTCTTCCGGCATGTGCCTCTGGCCCACAGAGCGGCGCTGACACAAATCCTTTAAAAAAGGAGGAATACATGAATAGAGAAATAGATAAAGCAACAAGCGCATCATGCAGTAGGGGCTTTTAATAGCGCCGCAGTCCATACATTAGCACCCACTGGAGGATGAGCCTCCTGAAGCCATTTGCTCCCACCCACCAGCAGCAAGGCCTAGAGCGCTGAGTGTGAGCTCACAGGTTGGCATGTGGCTAGAGCCAGGCTGCTAATGCTCCAGCTGCACAGCCTCACTCTCTCTGGCTCGCTGATGGCCTGGCTGCATTACCCAGCACATCAGGTTTCAGAATGAGGGCTGGAGTGGGCTTCAGCCTGCTGGCTCTCACTGCACATCTGAAAGGCTTTAACTGGGCCGGATGAAAAGTCAGCTTACACTGTGTGATGCAGTTTAATTCTTAAACCAACTTATACAGAGATGGGTAGAGTAACCTAAAGCCAAAAAAGAAGTAAGAAGTAAAAAAGAAGAAGAAGCAAAAAGGAACGGACGAAAGAACAATGTTGGTGTATGGACAAACAACTGAATGGTGACAGGCAGCTACAGACAGGTGGCCTAGCTTGTTAGCTTTTGGTTATGCTAGTTGTGAGCGGTGCAAGAGATGTCAGCCATGTGACTGGTTAGAAAATGCTTACGGAAGCACTACGCAAGATTAGGACTGCCTAAATGATTGTGGGCCCAGAGGAACAAGATTAACTTTATTAGAATGGAAACACAGATTTAGGTTCCCTGGGGCTTTAAAAATGATCCTGCACAGTTCATATCCTGTCTTTTCTTCTTCCAATATGTGGTTTATAGCCTTAAAGACCCACAGCACCTGACAGTGGTATTCTAGAAGATATTTAATTGACACTTTTCTCCAGACTCAAATGCTTCGTTTAGGTTCATGGCTGCTTTAACATCTGCATGACCATGAAAACCCAGGACGTATTAATTTTATTACAAGGATTTGTTTGTTATGCAGTATTGCTGTGTGATAAGAGAAGAGTCTTACAAAGACTGGGAACTGGCTTCATCAGTTAGGAATCTTTAATGTTGGGTGACGTTGACAGTGAATATAACCTGTTGGTGGTGAGGCATTTTGTTATATCTTGTAACGGCAGACACATTGAGTAAAAACAGTCCAACACTGCACTACTAATTCAGGAAGGAGAAGTAAACTCAGAGCAGTTATTCTTGCTGGCTAACTTGAGAGTTCATTTTACTAACAAGGCAATTAACCTATTTTAACTGAACCACTTGCAAACAAATTAAGTGAGGATAATTTCTCTCAGTGGTGTACAAGCAAGGTAATTGATACATCCAGAAAACACTTTTTGCACAGTATACCAAACCTCAGTCAGACTGAAGCTCTGTTTCACTATGAGAGTGACAGTCACAATTTTTAAACTTTAACATTTTAATTTGCCGCGTAGTTTCACTGTATGGATTGGTGTATGTACACTGGATGTGTAGAATTACATCAGAGCGTTTAGAACTGGTAGAAAGATTTATGGACACAGGAAATTAAGCAGCAGCATCCCCAGATTTTTTTGCTCCATTTTGTTTTTTGTTTTTTTTTCTTGTTTTTGAATAAAAGAATTGAAGTTTTGAACAAGCTGAGTGTAATACAGACCTGTGTGCTTGTCTTAGTGTGGAATGTGTGTTTATATGTTCTATTTATATACTCTCAATATCTGCAGTTCCAGTTGCAGTGCATCCCATAATGCCTTGTGTTGTGAACTCATGAGTTTTATATCGGCCAGTCAGTGTGCAGACATGTTGAATCAGTATATAACTTGACTACAGGTGTGTCACAATCACTTACCTACCACATGTCAACAGTGTGATTGGTCATGGCTTGGGTCATTTGCATAAAACTTGTCCAAAATAAGAGAATGAGAGCATACAGGATGAGCCTCAGTGGCTTGATGCGTAGATTGTGTGTTTATATTGTCTTCTCTTATTACATTCTAACATGACAAATTCTGTTTCTATGTAAATTATCCTAAACATTCAAATGAAGAAACAAATTGCCATACAATTTCATATACGGCTTAAAATAAAATCAATCTCACCTTAAAACACTTTCTTGAATCCTTGCATAGATCACAATCATTGTACTGTTCTACCACTATTGCACACCATTTTTAAACCACGGCTGCTAAAGACTGTTTACTGAGTGTATGGATGGATAAACATGCCAACAGTTCCCTTATTTAGAGTTGTGTGCTGTGTGAAGAAGTGTGTATGTGTGTGTGTGTGTGTGTGTGTGTGTGTGTGTATGTGTGTTTTGTGCGTAAGTCCTGCGTTTCTTCACAGCAAGAAGAGTGAGAGTCCATCTGTTCCTCCAGTTGGTTAGCTTTTGTACCACACACACACTCACCACACAATCACACATGCACACTTTCTTAACTCTTGTACTCGTATGTATAGCCAAGTTGAAACCGACATGTCCACATATATTTTCTGTCAGAGTCAGAGACATGAAAACATAAAATGTGCTTGAATACACATAACAACAGTGGCTGATATTGAACTGCAGGCTGATGTTATGAGTATAGTGGTTGTATGCTGCTGTGTATGAAGGGCTGAGTCTAAGAGCTTTTAACACTGCAACCCACAGCACAGTAAAGGGAAATTACAGGCAGCATCTGTCGCTGTGTAGTGTCCTGCGCCATTTACACATGCAGGCCGGCGGGATTTCCCCACGGTGGCAAGGCAGGGTCAGGCAGGACTCCGCTCAGACTCGGGCTATATAACACCACCCAGAGCCCTACTGCCACGCTGCAGAGCCCTCCTGCCACTCCGCTGGTGGCATGTAGCATATGCTGCGGGTGGCTTGGGCTGGCCCACTGGACCCAGCTGGGCCATCAGATGCCTCTTACTGAGACCACAGAAAAGAGTAGTACGGTTGTGACAGGTTGCTTTATGTAGGCCCAGGGTTATGATATGCATGCCTGAGGATGGTCCAATGGACAACTGGAGTGAATTATAATACCAACAACATGCTATGATGTCTGCTTTGCCTCTTTGCCTGAGTGTTTCTGGACCAAGTGTGTTCAGGTTTTGGGCTGCTCTATATCCACTTGCCTCCCCTACACTTTCAAAACGTATGTATTAGAAGCAATATAAGAGTCAGATGTACTAAACCAGCAAAAGCTGACATTACCGGCTGGACAGCAGAGCTCGAAAGTGACTCCTACAGTTTGATTCTACAAGTAATACGGGTTTGTTTTATGAAAATGTCTTAAAACAGTGATAAAACAGAAAGTGCGTTTTTAATTAAAAGTGAGAGTATTTTTCACTCATTACTTACGACCATCTTCTGTAATTGTCCTATTAGCACTGTTTGCTAATGCTTCCAGCAGAGCGATCCGTTATGTTGGGGTGTAAAGTGGAGCTGAGGCACAGTCGGGACTGTTTGGTCCCTGAGCGGAGCGAAGCAGGGAGAAGTGGCCAGGTCTGAGTTGAAGCAGAGTTAAGGGCTTGTTAGCCTGCCTGACTGAACTCTGAGATGTAGATCACTGTCAGTCTGTATCACTCTCTCCCTCTCTTTCCCTCTCTTTCCTGTTTTCCTCATACACACAAAGTTCTGAGGCTATTACTCTGTGATGAGATGACTGTTACTATACGATTCTGAGTGCAAGAAGCAAAGATGAACTGAATAGCCATGTGGGGTTCTAAAAAGACAGGGACATTAAATGGCAGCCCTATTCAAGAGCAGTACATCACTATATTATACTATATATTGTTTATATATTGCAGTAATATAACATACTCATACATTACACAACACAAATCCGTCATGGATTTGGTATCGTCATGATTCTTGGCTGATCCTTCCGTCTGCTTCCTCGACTAGTTCCATGGTTTTAATTAGCCAAGCCTTTAGTCAGTCACAGTCAGCCAGTGAGGTGTGGCACCAGCACCTGCTGTTACACACACACAGCACTCCCATGGTGGAATGACTATGTGTGTTTGTGTGTGTACTTGTTTTGGTACACTTTCAGGACAAAAATGTTCTGACTTTGTAGGAAAACCAGAGGTAAAGAGGGCTAAGCTACAACACTGGGGCTAACAAAAATGTCCTGACTTTGTAAAGTGCCTTTCTACAAAAGATGAAAAACAAAATGACAAAACCATTTCTTTTTGTTTATGAGGTAAGGGCTACTGTTAGTGTTAGGCCTAGAAAATTCGTATTACACCTAATATAAAACGTTGTTTTCCCCCCAAGTACTTTTGGATCATTTCTATTGGTCCATTCTCCGTGAAATTATAGCTGTTTATATGATATGGGACCTATGCCTCCCAAACTGGTGTGCACGTATAAGAAAGAGAGAGAGAGTTAAAGTGTGTTTAAGATTGTTCAGTAGGTACTGTTTGCTCCGTGTCCTCTCTTTTCTCTCAGCAGGGTGTCACTTTGCTTGAGCATCACTGGTGCGGCTCCTGAGCTGGCCAAATCGCTGCACATTCTGGGGTTAGAGCTCCTTTTGCGCTGATGATTTTTTAATTACGGAAATCCTGGAAAATCTGTCTTTCAATGCTAGTCCTCATCATTATCAAAGGTAAACAGTCTGTTTTGTGCAGAGGCTTTTTTTAGACAAGCCAGTTAATTGTGTCTATTGTATGTATGCATGTGAGTGTCTAGACTGAGTGCATGCACTAGGGGTGTGAAAATGTGTCCATGCTTTGGGATGTATGCTTTATAAATTAACTAAATTGAGATGAATTTGAGGTGAAATTTGAGATTTCATGATGAACTGAATCACTAAATAATCGTAATGGAATGGAGTATTTGTGAGATCAGAGATTTAGACCCCTAACATAAAGGGAAAAAAAAAAACTAAACAAATAGTGTAGTCCAGACAGTGAGAGTGATTGCTTGTAGTATGATGGTGCTCCAGAAGCAGCAAGACAGCCTTGGATTTTCTGTAGATGTTATCGATTGTACAGAATGGTGAGTTTAGCGAGGACTTATGTGTGAAAGAGAGATGGAGAGACCTCAGATCTGTCATGTCTATTTATGGCTGTTTTGTGCTGTGCACAGTGCTAAGTGTGATAAACACACATTTACAGCATGGCCAAACCACTTGGCTTCAGTGTGTTCTTCGTGATAGATGTGCATCCCACTTCTTCATTTTTCTTTTATGTATTTCCCTCTTTCCCATGGGTCCTCTCCATCTCTGGGAATATCCTTCATGGAGGAAGGGGATTGCGTCAGACGAACTGAGATTTACTGAGAGCTGCTGTAGTATTGATGAGTGTCGACTCCTGTGCTCAAATAACTCAGACGTTGGACGGCAGTCTTTATCTTGATGCAGCTTAAAACTTGTTGCAAAGTGTCATTAAATCTGTTATTAAATCAGCTGTCCTCTCCTCAAGGTGGATTCAGTAGTAAGATTAGGAACTAGTGCTGTCCACATTCACCTGCTTGAGAAGCGCTCTGCACCAGACCAAGGACAGGTAGGGGATAGACAGACAGAGGAAGGGTGCATAGGGGGGTGTATAGTCACAACTCGAACCGAACACGTACATGAGTCCAGATTTAATCATCATCTATGTTGGACTCTGTAGGAGGGAGCGGCTCTAGTCTTCAGCTTGAGTATTATTTTTAATATGCTTTTGCCAACCTCACCTTACACAGAAGGGTGTAGCCCCTGCATTATACAGTGGCCACTCAAAAACAAAAAAATGGGAACAAATATGAATGTTCACAAGATGCTTTATGTAAGTGTAATTTGAGTCTCAAGTCACTGGGGTGCAGGAGGCTTTAGTGGAGAATTGTAGTTTCATTATTAGCTGTAGGTTTTACATTTTACTAAAGTCAACATCTACTAACAGCTGGGTTTTACATGGCTTTAAACCAGGAACCCTTTATTGTAGAAAATATATTTGAACGGCAGAATGACACACAGCGAAAGAAAGTAGCAAAATGTCTTTTAAAATGTAGTTAGTCTGTAGTTTGTATAGCAGTTAGCTAAATAGCTAGTTTAACAGCTATTCCAGCTAAAGGTTTAGTAAATATCAGAGGATATTTTCTGAAACTTCATCAACATTAGCACTACCCACATACCAATGGCAATAGTGGACCACTTAGTTGGCCCATTGATGGCAAAGCTTGTGACTTTTCACTCAGTGTTTTCCAGGTGTCCCACTGGTGGTTGAATGGAATGAAATTAAATGAAATGTCACTTTTATTCACTTATTTTTCCACACACAGTCCAGTTGACTTATTTCCTATTCATTTCCGTCCTTTAGTTAATATTTTCAACACAATAATTTTATTATTTTTTTCCCCTCTCTCTTGGTAATTTGCTATATCTGTCTTAATTAACATTTTTCAAAGTAAACAGCTATGTGAGTTTAAAATCTGTTTGAGAAGATTAAAAACTAGTTAGATTTTGTCTGCAGCACAATACGGTGGACCAGCAGTGGCATGCAGTCAGTGGGCTGCTGACCTTATCAAGCCAGCAGACCAATGTTTGTTTGCTTCCTGGTATTTAGAGCACCTGGGTAGCTAGGGCACTTGCTATCCAAACTACATGGTAGCCAACTGTTTCAAGTTATTTTGTCTTTTTTCTTCAAACAACGCATTTACTGCATTGTCCATCAAACGTAATGGCACTGCGAGGTGCAGGAGAACACTATTGCATGAATGTAGCAAAACTGATGAAGTTGCACACAAGGTCCACAAAGGACAAAATAATGCACTGATGTCATTTAGTCAATTTTGTTTGCATATTTTCCAAGTGTGACATGAGTCTAAGCTGCTTACTTGCCCTTGGCTAGGCTAGCCTTAGTGAGCTAGTTAGTAGCAAGTTTTAATGTTAATCTTACTGAGCAGTTTGAATGCAATGCCCAATACCTTGCATTATGTTTATCTTACGCCTCAGGCTGTGCAGCCTTTAGCTTATTAACAATTATATGTAGTAGATGGAGTAGCTTAGGGTAATTAATTAAATGTTGTTATTTTGAATAATTTTATGAAGAATTTTTATGTACACTGATTTGGATTATTAGGAGCCTTGTTCACTGTGTTGTATGAACGAAAAGGGAATTGTGTCAGATCACAATGATGTCTGGGAAAGTTCTGCGGCGATCCAGCAACTTATATTACAGAGTAATCGATTGGCCCTAAAGATGCAGTCAGTCATTCTATGGCTTTTCTGGCAATAGCATGTTAAAAACAGCATTACAGTGGAGGGATGGTTGAGTTTTATGTGTGAGACAGAGAAAAGTGAAAGGAACGGATAAAGAGACAGTCGCAGGACAAGTGAGTGAGGTAGAGGGAGATACGTAGAGGCAGAATGAGAGGGAGAGAGAGTAGGACATGAGTAGAAGAGCTCACAGAGCCTAACAGTATGAATGTTTAATGATCAGGCATTCTGCACAGGCTTCCTAGGGCTTTTCTTTGTGAAGGAAGACTCTGGGAAGGCTCAGGATTATAGGTCTGACGTGCCTCCTCTCCCTCGCACTCCATTGCTGTTCCACTGCAGTCACAGATTACGTAGAAATTCAGCATTGTGGAATCTTTTATGGGGAAAGAGCAATCGAAAACACTGCTTTCAATGTTTCTGTGTGAAAAATGACTTCTAGGGTCACATGTGCCCACCTAAACATAGATATGAGATATGAGAGAGCAAATGCCTGTTCTCTCCTTACTCTGAACAGACAGCGGGAAATTGAATTGGAATTTAACTAAATTCAGCTGAAAATTGAACTGGATATACTTTGTTGGTCTTGATCACAAAGTGCTAACATGGAAGGGAACAGAACAATAAGGTATGTCCTGCATGCACAACGGAAAACTAACAGTTACAGAGTTATAACTAACAGTTATGTAACTCGGTGTCATATTAAATGATCTATCAGTCAGCTATGCGGCCTCCATGCTGTCTCTGCCCGGCTCCCTCCATGTAATCTCCGCTCTCTGCTCTTGTGGGCTGGAGCCAGGGCTCAGGGGAAGGTTTGGGTGACAACCAGATGCTGGTAGGAGAAGATGGGAAGCACAGAATGCTTAAGGGCTGTATCCATGGCGTTCATGGCCCAGAAAGTGCTCCCAAAGGTAGTTCCTTATGGAGTGTTTTATTTTTTCTGTTCCCTGTGTACTTTCAGTTTCTTTGGCTTGATGCCTTTTGATTCTTTCTTCAATTTCCTTATATTCTTTCTTTTGGGGTGAGTTATCACTACATGGCCTCTGGGAGGGCATAGTGGTTATCACGTAGGCTAAAGAGATTTTAGACTTTATTGAAATGCTTATGGGTATGGTAAGGGCCCATATTGTGGAATTAAAAGGTCCACCTTAAATGATACAGCATTTATATTCTGGTGCTGGAATTCAGGCACTTGTTCTTCAGGCTCCTGTTCAAATATTTCCTGTTGTATCTTAAATGGTGCTGGTGTTACATTCTGGCACCATTAGACGAGAAGCTGGTGAATAAAAAGCTGACTTTAGCCTTTTAACAAGGATAAGGATAATAATCCTGTCTGGATATTGTCCTACCTAGATCACTATGGTAGGATAGTTTGAGATATATATCTATATGGTGCAGTACAGGGCATCCAGTCAGAACAGAGGTAAATTAAAATACAGTAACTAAAACAGTCCATTTTGTTGGATTAAGAGAGGATGGAAATATCATTTAGACTGATATATATATAAAATTATATAAGACTTTATTAAAGTTAAATAAACCAATATACAGTACCAGATAAAAGTTTAGAGATGGCTACTCATAGAAGATTTCCCTATTTTCAGCTTAATGTTCTAATGTTTTACTTTAGAATAAAAGTGATGACATCATACTATAAAATAGCACTGATGGAATCATGCAGTCACTCAAAAAAACCCTCCAAATTAGCAACTTTAAAGGAGGATAAAACAGCTTCTTAACTTGCAGTTATACACTTGAGGTTGATATAACCAGATTTGTTTCTAAGCAGTTTTGGACCAATTCTGTTGGTCTGTCCACTATGTATATTCACAAAATTGAAAGGGTAACAACTGTTTGAAAATTGTGAAAAAAAGAGAGGTTTTCTGTGCAACAAAATATAGTATTGTGATACATCACGAGTATATGTAATATTGCACTCTATTTTTTTAGATATCTCATCAGCTGGAATCACTAAGCATACATCTGCAGAGTCTTTAAGATAAATAAAAACATCCATCCAGTTGGGTGTGTCTAAACTGGTGCTGTATATGCTATAAGTGACCTTCCGAAAATTAATATGTAAGAAAAACACAGAACATGGGCTTTTTAAAAATGTTCAGCTTGGTTTAAAAAAAAAAACTACCGGTATTTAACAATAGGAATGGGTTTTGATAATTAGTCCTGGAACAGCCTGCAGATAACTCAGAGGAAGACAGCACAAAATAAACACAGCAGAACACAGGCTAGTTGCATGCACACACACATACATACACAGAGTAGAGGCCAGCAGAGCCACACTCAGCAACCCAGCCCAAGTGAGCTCAGAGCTGAGTTCATCGGCTTTACACGCTCTCCTCCTACAAACACTGCTCTCTTGCAGGGTATTTATAGAGCTAGCTGGATGTGTTTAGTCTTCTCTGGTTCACAGCCTCACTCCTGCTGCAACTATATGTGCCTCGAATCAGAGCGAGAGTGAGAGAGGGGAAGGCTGAGCTGAACTGCTCTCAGTGGCTATATAGAGCACTGCTACAATACTCTTTACAGTCTGGTAGTGTTTGGGCTTGATGTCAGTTTGTTTGGGTTGCACTCTGAGAGAAAATGGTGTGTCCTGCACTTAAAACATGTTTGATTACATAGTGCAAGTGTACAGTATGATATGATAATGGTACAGTGTAATGCTTCTTCCTTCTCAGGTCCTTACTTAGGCTGTGTTACCTTATTCACTGTGTTGTAAGCAAAAAAGCAGCAAAGGTTAGCAAAAAAGCAGCATGTTCAGGTGTTCAAAAGCATTTACATATTGCTTGTTAATGGCTACTTACATAGACTATAAAAGCCAGACCACACCACTGTTATTTCCCCATACATGAGATACAATCAACATTCCTATACAACTGCACTGTCTTATAGTTTCCAGTAGACATGCATCACTCTCACTCTTCAGACTGAGACTGGCTGAATGTAGCATGAATGTTATTAATATCATGTAGTACACAATATGTCTTATAGTAGCCGTGCCTAATTTGACTGTTATAACAGTAATAAAGAAAGGTTCTTGGCTTGAATGTAGGGTTCTAAGAAGAACTTCATTGATTTAGAATCTTTACAACATGCTGAGGTTCTTTAAACGTTTTCACACATTCAAAAATCTAATTTACTCGTTTAGAGTTCTTTAAAGAACTGTTCATTCAAAAATGTTTCTTCTATGGCATTGCTTTAAAGAACTCTTTTTGGCACCTTTGTTTTTATGGGTCTGTTTCAGTTCATGAAGTTATAAAAATGAAGTGTATAAAATTATCCCCTTGCTCCAAATAGAGTCAATTAGCCAAGACATGTTTGGGCACCAAAGCTTTGCTTCCTTTGTTTTGTTCTAAAGCAACAGAGGGTAATGTAGCCCTATGCTAAGTTATATACAAAAGTCAAATGAAATGTTGTGTTGATTTTGTAATCAAACCCCATCTTTATGGGGTTTAGACATATTTCACAACCCCCTCAATCACATAGCCATGCAATATCCATAGACAAAAGATAGAATGGGTCGTACTGTAGAACTTCGGTGACTTCAAACATGGCACAGGATGTCAGAGGATGTTTGAATTGCCAATAAAGTAAAATATTCAAATCCCAGGAGCTACAGTTGTTTTCAAATTAATCTAATCTGAATTAACCTAACAGCATAGAGTTTGTGAATGGCCTGTAGATGGATTAGATACATTAGAGGCAACTAAACTTCCATGTGTTGTGATTAATTTTTTAAAAAATAGTAATTGCAACTTAAATTGCAGTTGCAATTTTATTCAGAAAAATCATTTAACCCAAATATACAGCAGTTAGAAATTAAACTCTTCATATTTGCTGTTCTGTTATTTTGTCTAATTGATGTTTTGGTTAGTATGTTGAAGCAGAATTGTGTTGCAGTATGAAGAATGGCTTTGATTTATTATTATAGGTCTGCCTATGCATGTTTAGGTACAGCGCATGTCGTCTTCTGTTTTCTCACTGGATAAGCTTTACGGAGAAGCAAGGTGTATATGTATTCGAGCGTATGTATGTGTTTGGTTAGCGTCATGCTGGGTAGTAGAGTGTGTTTTATGCTGAGCTTCAGGACGAAGCCTCTGCTGGGCTCTGATGCTTTGTGATGGTCAAAGTCTGTAGATGCTCTGCCAGGCCATATGGACAGCTTTGTCTAGGGAGTCCAGTACTCACTTACTGTAGCTCTGCTGCTGCCGCCACTGCTCACACACTCCATCTGTCTCTTTCCACCCCTCTCTGTCTCTCTCTCTCCCTCCTTCCCTCCCTCACTCACTCTCTGACCCCTCCCACAGTTGGATCTATTTGTAAATGGCTAATTCATGTGTAAAAATAGACACCTTCATCTATATATCCCTAATGAACACACTGTGCACTTCTGCTGGGCGGTGTAAAGGCAGGCAGGTTTATTACGCTCACTGTTTTCATTGGATTTGTTAACTGAAGCCCTGGCCGGCCGAAGCTAATGCGAGCGTCATTGACGTTGTTTAAAGGGAAAACTAATGAGTTGTGGTATTGACAGAGCCGAGTGGCCACTCCAGTGGATGCCTCTGTAAATGCTACACCCCTGTTGTTCTGGCTCGCACTCTTTCATTTTCTTCTCATCACAATCTCTTGTTCTTTCACTTGCACTTACTCGCACACTCTTGATAATGGTATCAGTGGCTGGTTATGAACAAACCCCAAACATTTACTCCTGCTTCATTCCTTTCTCTCTCTCTCTCTCTCTCTCTCTCTCTCTCTTTCTCTCTCTCTCCCGCTCTCTCTCTCAGATTTAAAGCCCAGCTCCTTTCATTATTAAAGGGCCGCTGTCTAATCGGCACAGAGTTGCTGCCGTCACCGGGGGTTCTGGGAAATGTTATTGTCCTGGTGCTGCTCTACAGCTCTCCTCCTTAGCTCAGCCGTAGGTGATAGGGCCTCCAGAGCACTGCCAGACATTTGGCTATTGTTCTTAGAAGGGAACGCTGCCGTAAAGGATCCTAAAAGCAGTGCCTCTGACTGTGATTTATTATCTGACTTTTCTAATGCCAGGCCCTGCAGGAATTTATGTTCACAAATTCAGCCCGTTTTGCAAGGGCTCACAGTTTTGTAGATTTTGTCCAAACACCGCATTATTTTCCACATTAAACTTGTAACACTGTTTCAGAACAGCATTACTCGCTTTGGGCAGACCGTTTGCATGGTTTCGCCATGGGCCATGATTTGCTATGACTGATTATATTGATCAGGCTAATTGTTTTTAGATATCACTAAGATAGATAGGCTTAGTTCAGAGTGTTAGTGCTACTGGATGTCCTACCCAACATGTTTGAGAGTGCTTAGTCTTACTTATTTATTCTCCTAAAAATTCTTTGTAGAACAATGGCAATTATTTTATGAAATATTTTTTTGATAATTACAAGTGTGTATCTCTCGGTTCTCACCAGGTATAACAATATGTTCTACCCTTCTTTTTTATCAAGCACTATTGGACTGTATTGATATTTGTTGCAGAAATACATCAGGCTCAAAAATTTCCTCCCCTACTCATTTTCTCCTGTCAAATTCAATGAAAAATGTCTTGGTAAGTTTTTGTATTGTTTGTGATAAGTGCCACAAGTGCAACAGCAAAAGATTCAGGTTCAATATTTGCCTCCTTTTGACTGTAGAGTACTGTTCTTAAGGGTAGATTTATAAGCCTTAATCTGCCTCTACATCCAGACTGCTGCACTCAGCACTTTATATACCATTCCACACAATGTAAGATTTACAAGTATGTAGGGTATTGTGTGTGTGTGTGTGTGTGTTAGGAATATGTGTTTTGTACCTGTGAAATGTTGTCACTCTCTGTGCAATGTGAGCTAATGTAACCAAGATTCCTTGTATGTGTGAACATACTTGGCCATTAAAGCTTGATTCTGATTACGACAATAAATCAGGGCTGCCCAAAGTTAGCCTACCAGAAGGTTGTCCAAGCTCCCACACCCCCTCACGGGAGAATAAACATTTCTAGTTTTTATTTTAAGATTTTTTTAAAAGATTTTTTTCAGCCCTTTCACAACAAAACATGTAGTCTAATATTACAAAGTAACTCAGACAATCATCAACACAGATAACAAAGCATACACTTATCATCAAAAAAACAGCACCCTGACAGGAGTGAAACTTGGTACGTAGGTGTGACATCATGAGACATGCAAATGATTCAAGGTTCATGCTTGCCCACACATGTGGCTTGAGCAAGGACGGGCCTTATAAGTGTACTTGACTGACTATATAAGGTCATTCTGTTGTGAGTGCTTTGCATTCTGACTCAATTCAAGCAGTTGGAAGAGTTTGAGAAGGGTCGCATCGTAGGGCTCCAGGAATCAGGATGGGCTTATTGATACCAGTCATGAGGATATTACCATAGCACGTTGTTGGTGGCAGTGAATAGAAGACACCAATGAACCAGCGTATTGTCCGACATGCACAGAGTGACCCAACTGCCACATTTGCAGACATTTAGCGAGCAGTGATGCCCTCCATATTCATCCTGTTAGTACCAATACGACGCACGACTGCAAGCACACAGAACGTTACATCGACTGCCCTTAACACCACGTCAACGTGGCCAAAGACCGCAATGGTGTCATGCCAGACTGTCATGGACTAAATTTTGTCATCAGTCTAAATTTTTCATCATTTATTCAACCTTTAGCTTCCTTTTGAAAGGCATAACAATCCAACACTTCCCTCTGTGTGCAACTTTTTTTTTTTTTGATGATGAGTGTATTTAGCTCTGCTCCTTTATGTGCTAATGAGAAAAATAGATCATAGCCATAAAAGGCAGTGACAGATAACAGGACATTTAGGGACCACAGGAGTGAAGAATACCTTTTCAGAGGCATTAAAGTCAAAATAATCTGCAAGGAAAACATTGCACTATTTATAGTATACCACATTCATTAACATTAACATGTGCTCCAAATGTTTGCAAGAACAAGCTAGCTTGTTTTTTGGTCTTTTTGGCTCCCAAACCTCACCACACACTTTGGCCCCGGAAGACCGAAAGTTTGGACAGTGCCGAACTAGATTAGCTGCCCTTAGCTCAGTGTTAGGAAGTTACTTTAGTATGTCTCTGTTCAGCCAGCAGATCCATTCTCCGGCAAGCTGCTGGGATGTGTGAAGTAGACAGCTGTGATGCGGAGGTAGTTGTAACATCGTGTTCTGCTTCTGCTTGTGGTCACTACAAGGACACAGTCCAGTATCCAGTTAAGTTTTTGGGTCTGTGTAGGAGAGACTGAGGCATGAGCAAGTGAGAGACAGTGAGAGCAGGAGATCCTGAAGTGAGAAAGCTTCTGACCGCTGGTGTTGCCGTAGCTTTAAGAGAGGCCCTCCCTGGGTGAAGTGAGGAAGTAGCTGTAGTCCCCTGGCTCTGCACGGCTCCTCCAGTTTGGCATAATGAGGGCACTGCTGCGCACTCGCTCCTCCCTACCTGTCCTTTGGGATGCCTCCCCTTGGTCATGTGGCACGTTCAGCATTCCGCATTCTCTGCCCTCCATGCTGATCATGTGACCGCCCTAGCATTCTATATTGTCGAATATTTTCATTGCTGACGTGATGCAGTCAGTGCTCTATATTCTGCTACCCTCAAAAGGCACTGCCCGGCCTTTGATGTGGAAGAGCTGTCCTCGTGCTTTGAAGAGTAAAATCTGCATACTGTGGCCTTCCTAGTTTTAGTCTTTGTTCTCCTGTGCAGCACTATATATATGATTTGCATTCAATTCAATCTCGTTACTACTGGTTTGTTTTCATGCCTGCAGTGAGTGATATCTAGAAATGTTAATTACACTATATTACAGATAACTAGGCCATACATGGAGCAGAATTCTACAGTATGTAGTGTATGATCGTGTACTTACTAGATTGTATAGATCCTTTAACTTTGGACTTCTGCTATGTTTATGCTTTGCAGGAGAAGGAAAATAACACATTATTACTATGTAATGGAAGATAATATATTTTTTTGCAGATTTGATTAATTAAATTCGTTAATCTTTTTAAATTTGAACACACTGCAGTAAATACCAGGAGTTTTCTAATAACTAAAAAACAAAAAGGGAGGTACAAGGCTGTTGCATGACAAGTAGTATAGTAATTGCTGTACAACTATATACACTCATCACTGAAAAGATCAGCCAACAGGACCGACAGGATCAACTAACGGGAATGACATTTTGTGGGTAGGTTTGATATCATGAGACATGCGAATGATTCAAGTTTCATGCTCGGCTGTATTTGTGACTTAAGCAAGGATGGGCCTTATTGCTGTACCTGACTATAGAAGACTGTCCTATTGCATATGCTTTCCATTCTGATTTGTGCTGTTGTTTTGGTAGTATCTTTTGCAAGTAAAGTATACCTCAGAGAAGAGTTCAAAAGCAATTTGAGCAGTTGGAAGAGTTTGAGAGGGGTCACGTTGTAGGGGTCCGGAATGCAGGCTGGTCTTATTGTTATATTGCGCGCCGTAACGGTGTTGCGGATACTGCCATAGCATGTTGGCGGCACTGAATAGAAGAAGGCACGCACCACAGACATGAAGGATCTGGGAGACGAATCATGGATGAAAGAGAGAACCGACAAAACGTCTGACGAATTAAGCAGTGACCCAACAGCCACGATTTTTCAGCGAGCGGTGATGCCCTCCATGAGTCATCCTGTTAGTGCCAGCACCATTGGCAGATGGCTGCACAATGCAAGACTACATGCATAACAGGACTGTTACAACGACTGCTCTTAACACTATGTTAATGTCTCCAAAGACTGCAGTGGTGTCATGCAAGACGCAGAATAGTAGCCAGTCATCTTCAGTCACAAGTCTCACTTTTGTCTTGGTGGAGACGACCAGCAAATCCTTGTGTGGAGGCACCATGGTCAGCGCTAAGATGAACGGTTTGTTGTCATGCGTCACATGTCCAGAAGACCTGGTGTCACTCCACCTCCTCCCCTACCGCAAAATCTGCAGGAGCTGTGTGAGAATTTTCAAGCTGCATGGGATGATTTATCACAGAGCACCATTTGGAACCTCTACAACTTCATGCCGAAACGTCTGGCGTGTTGTGATAGCAAACATGGAGGCCCAATGCCACACTGAGAGACACTACTTCTGTATGTATAGCTCAATAAATATTGCCAATATCAGTCTAAATTTGTCATCATTTAGTGTTCCTGGTAACCTTTATCTTTCTTCCTAATTGCAGTCCAACACTTCACTTCAACACAACACTAGGTGCAACTTTTGATGATAAATACACATACTTGTCAGAAGTTTAGTCTGGTAGATGTCTGGGTGTTTATATCCATATGGTATCATGCAGTAACTCAAAAAAAAATTCCAAACATTCAAGCATAAATCTTTCTTTAAGATTATAGGATTATGAATGTAATGAACAAATCTCTTTGTTTTCACAGCACTTTTCAGCTTCCTGCTAATTATTTTATAGATTCTTATATATCTATAAAGTTTATGAAGAGTACAAGCACCATAATAAAACAGTTTTATACATGTAATGTATGTCTGCACCATATTGGTTTTCTTAAAAACAGTGAACCCAAAAGTTTGCTGTGCAGTAATAAGAGAATGAATTCAGAAAGTTGGACCTAATACAGTGCACTGACACAGAAGGACACTGTAATGAACATTATGTCTATTCTATTGAACAGAACAGACAATACATTAAACGTAATAGTTAAGATAATAGTAAAGATAAAGGGTTTGAAATTCACTATAGTACTGGCACATGGCTGGTCAGCAGGGTCAGTGGGGGGCAGCATGGTACATGCTACCCACAGTGGGGGAGTTCCGGTGGAACTGAGCCACAGCCATGCCAGTTCAGCCATGTGCTGCTGGTGCCATATGGAGCCACACAGTGCGTCCACTCACCCTCATGCCTGGCTGCCTGGTCTGAGTGAGCAGAAATAATACACTGGCACAGTGAACCACAGACAAGCAAGAGAAACACAAGCCAGTATCATGGGTCCCAAGCAGGATATTGAAGCAGGGAGGAAGAACCGAGGGAGAGGTTGGCAGGGGGTTACCTATTCAAACTCTCCAAAATGTAAATGTGTAATTGATTTTTTTAATGGACATTCATCAATCTTTCCATTCAGTAGTCTTACATATTGAGAACACTAATGATTCCTGTACATAGTTTTTTTCATATATTTTTGGAATATTTTACATCTTGTTCTTTCAAGACAAGACATTTTTAATACAACTGACACTATAACAATTCTTTGCC
This sequence comes from Semaprochilodus insignis, assembly GCA_034552555.1. Classification (NCBI taxonomy): domain Eukaryota; kingdom Metazoa; phylum Chordata; class Actinopteri; order Characiformes; family Prochilodontidae; genus Semaprochilodus; species Semaprochilodus insignis. The sequence goes on from CM067478.1 coordinate 15,440,451, forward strand.
AGTTACTGATACAGCTGTAAACATATTTGCGTAGATAACTCACCAGCAGCGTATCCAGTGGTGGAAAACAGCAGCAGTGTTGACTCTTTGTTTTGCTTTTTTAATGGCCATTTGTCAAGGGCTCCAGCCATTATTGTTGATCCGTTCATTGGCTATCTGTTCTTAAATGATCTAACCAGGAGCAGAACCTTCAACATGATTGACAATGGCAGACCTAACGCTACAGTGGCTCATTATCGCCGTGTTAGGTGCAAAGTGGTATTATGAGACAGGATAGACTGGAGCTAGCTGGTTATAGGGCTGCCCACGACTGAAAACCTTCAAGTCGACTGACAACAGTGACGATTTTTTATTTATTTATTTATTTATCGTAAAACAGACAAAAGTACGGTGGCCGAGAAAGCCCAACGCACTGCAAGTTAAAAACGCGCTGCAAAGTCTCAAAACACAAGCATCAAAATGGCACGACTTGCACAACATTAGCCAAACGCGCTGCAAGATCTGAAAACACAAGCATCAAAATGAGGCTGCTTGCAAACCATTAACCGAACGCGCTGCAAAGTCTCAAACGCGCAGCAAACACTAAAAACACATGCAACTTCCAAAACACATGCAGAAAGCCTCAAAACACAACGGAAGTGTTTCCGAGGGACACTGAAAGTGGACGGACCCGGACGTAGAGCCGTCGATTCAGTCGGGTTATTGGCCAGGTTTTTGTGTTTATATTTCGTTCCACCTTAAACAATGCACACCGAGTCACTGAAAGAAAAGTTTATCTGTTTATTAATGAATATTCATTCGGTTTATTGGCCAGTTTCTCCTGTTAACATTTCGTTCCACCTTAAACAATGCACACCGTTTATTTTATTAAACAATGCAAAACTGTTTATTAAGTTAATACAAGAACCTGGCCAATAACCCGACTGAATATTCATTACTAAACAGATAAAACTTACTTTTGCTGGAACTGGGGCTGTCTCGGCTCTACGTCCAGGTCCGGGTCCGTCCACTTTCAGTGTCCCTCGGAAACACTTCCGTTGTGTTTTGAGGCTTTCTGCATGTGTTTTGGAAGTTGCCTGTGTTTTTAGTGTTTGCTGCACGTTTGAGACTTTGCAGCGCGTTCGGTTAATGGTTTGCAAGCGGTCTCATTTTGATGCTTGTGTTTTCAGATCTTGCAGCGCGTTTGGCTAATGTTGTGCAAGTCGTGTCATTTTGATGCTTGTGTTTTGAGACTTTGCAGCGCGTTTTTAACTTGCAGTGCGTTGGGCTTTCTCGGCCACCGTACAAAAGCTTACAAAATGCACAAGAACTTTAAGAATTTAAAAAGACATTTTAATCATTATTAAAAGGGGAATAATAAATATACAGGGGTTGGACAATGAAACTGAAACACCTGTCATTTTAGTGTGGGAGGTTTCATGGCTAAATTGGATCAGCCTGGTGGCCAATCTTCATTAATTGCACATTGCACCAGTAAGAGCAGAGTGTGAAGGTTCAATTAGGGTAAGAGGTAAGAGCACAGTTTTGCTCAAAATATTGCAATGCACACAACATTATGGGTGACATAGCAGAGTTCAAAAGAGGACAAATTGTTGGTGCACGTCTTGCTGGCGCATCTGTGACCAAGACAGCAAGTCTTTGTGATGTATCAAGAGCCACGGTATCCAGGGTAATGTCAGCATACCACCAAGAAGGACGAACCACATCCAACAGGATTAACTGTGGACGCAAGAGGAAGCTGTCTGAAAGGGATGTTCGGGTGCTAACCCGGATTGTATCCAAAAAAGGACTTGTATATGTCATTCCCAAGACGAACTGACGCTGTATTGGCCGCAAAAGGAGGCCCTACACCATACTAATAAATGATTGTGGTCTAAAACCAGGTGTTTCAGTTTCATTGTCCAACTCCTGTATATTTAAGTTGTAACTGGGCTATGACGCATGCTTGCTAAAAAATTAAATCCACATGACAAGGTGCGCTGGCGGTTCACCGTTGAAGGAAGCTAAAGCTGTGAAGCTGAGAAACACGGGTGGAACGATGTCTCAGAAACGTCTGGAGGAGTTTTTGAAGAAGAGAATCCGAACAAATTACAGCTAAGATTATTTTTATTTAAAGATAAGTACAGTCACTTAATATGCCTGCCGATAAACGAGAAATAATTATTTCAGCGTGGGTAATATAATAATTAAACGGTTCAGGTCCACCATTCTTCTTTTCATCTAAAAATAATTTAAATATTGACTAATTTGGTTTTATTTGGGAGTTCATTATTTATGAGAGATGAAAGACGAAGGGTCATCCTACTGAAGAAGCTGTTAAAAAAAAATATATATTAAAAAGACAGGCTATAAGCGCTAATTTTTTAGCATAAATACGTTGCTTGCTGCCCGATGCTACATTCTGTAATTAAATCAGGCTCCAGTTCAGATCGTTCATCATATGCCACGTCTCTTTTAGTTCAAAAATATGTTCCTGTGACTCTGCTGACGTTCTAAATGAGGAGGACATCAGATCTGAAACGTATGCAAATTGATTTACTGATTACTAGATAATGTATATGGAGAAAAAACATGAACGAACAGTCAAATCGTCGGCCAGGACGGGCGAATCCAATTCGACTGACAAAAGTCTGAGTCGGGTACAGCCCTAGCTGGTTAGTATGCTAACTTCAACAGATATCTCTACAATGAGATACAAAGACGGTACTGTCATTTCTTTACATTGTGTTGATAATTTTCGTTAATTTTGAAATGTTTTAAACTAAAAATCTCACATATTGCACCTTTAATATCCTTTATATATATATGTATGTGTGTGTGTGTGTGTGTGTGTGTGTGTGTGTGTGCGCGTGTGTGTGTGTGTGTATATACTCCTGATTTTTTAAATTGTGTGAATTGTATAAAGCTACTTTGAGGGCAAAAAACTATATCTAATACAATTCTTCTTATTATTCTTTTTTCTTATTTTTATTCTCATTATTAGCGTTATGTATTTATATTTACTCAGCCAACAGCAATATTTCTCATTCTTTGCAGGCTGCTGCCCTGTTAAAGACACATTGTAAAATCTATCCAAGTATTACAGAAAGCCGGCTAAAAGGAAACATAATTTAATCCTCAGATACTGTATCTCTGTTCCATGTTCTATTGCTTGCGGAGGAATAACAGGGCTGTGAGGTCACTCTGCACAGACGGAGAGGGAGAATGCATTTGATGTTTCTCTCTCTCCCTCCCTTGTGCTCAACGCTCTCAATTCTCTCCTCCTTTTTTAGTCTGTTCTTACTGATCCCAAGGGACACATTTTCAATATGGAAAACAGCAAACAAAGCAAAGAAAAAAGCAGTTCTGAAGGCTTGTTCTTATAGAGATCAGTCTATTTGGTGTCACAGAGATCAATGTGTTTGGGCACCACTCTTAGAGAGAAACCTAATTTCTAAATGACTCGAAAGTCATTTTCCCAGTGTGTTCTTGACACTTTTCATCTTGTTCTTTGATGAATTTAAACATTTGGGTGAGTCAAACTATTTGGTTGCATCTGTTAAGAATTCTCTGGTTTTGAGTAAGGTGTAATGTTTCAGTTGCATTCAACAGGTTTGCAATTACTGATAAAATAATCAGGGAACTCCTTTTTGTTCGTTATCTCAATGAAGCTTTAATGGTGTGGAAAGTGAAGGGCTCATGAGTGCATCTGCCTGTAGCAGGATCGTTCTGACTCAGTGGATTTGTTAGACGGCCTGCGATGAGCCTAGACTTGCTTTTGGTTCAGACTTGTTGCATCTCCCTGAGCAGATGAAATATTTACCCCAAAGGAGCACTCTTTTAAATAGGTCAAACTCCTGTAAGCAGGGCAAGATTTGATCTTTCTTTTTCGGTACCTTGGAGGTCCGTTGGAAATCACTCAGCTGAAAGTGGCTTTGCAAAATGGACTGCTGCTCTCTATGTGTCTAGATGAGATATGTTAGGACGGGCTTGTATGCTAGAGTAATGGTTCCAGCATAACCTACAAAGCAGTACACAGTCCATCATTATCATCCATGTCATTACATCTGAGGTAATTCATGTTGGATTTGTACTGAATCAGGCTCGGAGGTTCCTTCACCTGATTTAGCCCCTGTCCCTGTATTCTCCTGGGATGTCCGGGCAAAGACAGGGCGGATTTACAACTTGGTTCAGAACAGAGCAGGTTGATGTCCGAACCGGCATGAGAATACCCAACCAAAGCTTACTCTTCCGATATTGCTGTGTATGGAGCACGAGTTACGACTTTGGGCCCTGCCTTTGTATGTGTTAGCATGAACGCCTGCTGACAGGTGGTTAATCACAGACGTTTTCTTTTATGAGATGGACAGGTAGGCGAGGTTCCCTCCCTGGGTCCGCCGTCGCAGCGGAGACCAGCTGTCGTCGAGCGGGGGCGAGCTCGTCTCATCTCAGCCGACTCATCTTGCTTGTCTCCGGGACGACTCTCCTCCACGTTTTCCCACACTTTACCACACTAATTAGGCCTTCTGCATACCTTAATTACGCCAAGTTCTATGCTAATGTAGCATTCCTGTGTGAATTGCTTGCCGTGTCTTGTAGACACTGTGCCTGATTTGCATTTCACAAAAGGTTTATTTTTATTCTTGGTTAAAAGAGAGTGAGTGAGAGAGAAAAAGAGGCAGGGAGAGAGAAAACGAAGGGTGAGGGAGCGAGAGCCAGCGAGAGAGAGAGAGAGCGAGTCATGTGTAATGGGGAAAGGAGGGGGTTGTGCCAGTGAAGTAAAACAGTTGTTCACTTTCGTATAACCTTGTGTTTCATTTATGAAACCCAGTGTTTTATGTGCTGTCTTAATTGTGGTGTGTCTGGCTTCCTTTCCTGAATATCATTTCCTGCAGAGAGTACAGAGCGCCTTCATTTGTCCTTTTACAGTGCCAGGCTCGATGCTTATCTCTTTCTTTTTCATGCTCTCTTGTTCCTCTGATTTGTAGTCACTGGAAGGCTTAAAAGCTATAGAGCTTTATCCTAGCATCTATTTTCTTTTGCTTTGTAAACTAATTGATGCTTAACCAAGTCAAGAAGTTTAACTGTCATCTAGCACACCTCTCTGTTATGGTACACTCATTAAAATAGAGGTTGCTAAATTGACTTGAAAAAAAAGGACCCATGCGTTTTCCTGCTTTGCTTGCTGTTATAAGCTGTTGCTATCTAACAAAGGATCTCCAAGATGACAACATTACACTACATGCCAAAAGACTTTCCATCACTTTTAATGTAAGCTCATGTAAAATTCAGAATGAAGATACTGTAAACATGTATACGTTAAACATTCAGTGCTTTTCTAATCTGAAAATCAGGATATTTGCATAAAACTGTCTATTCAGCCTACAGCCGTTCAGCTCTGCTCATTCACCTTAACGTTACATCAGTATAGGGCAACCAATCAGATTTACATAAGCTGTGCAAAGAAAAAGGAATATCTTCAAAACAGCAGCTTCACAGGAGAGCTCAAAAACAGGCATTACTTTTAACTTAAGTTAACATCTCTCAAGTTTCACACAATGTGAAGGATAGCTGGTGAGAACAAATGATATAGAAAATAAAAATGGATAAAAAAGGAGGTTATTTTTAGAAATATGAATATGAAGTTTGCCTGTTTCTAAGTAGACATCAGAGAAAATGTAGTATATGAATCTGAGTAGGAGCCTATGAGTAGTATGTATGTAGAATATGAGTCTTTTAGGTCATAAATAACCTTTTATCTTTAAACTTGTACATGGTTCTGAGTGTGGATGTCAGTATCTTAGCATCACATGGCCCGTAAGTCACCTTGGTGCTTGGTGCCCTTTTCTATGTCCTTTGACCCACAGGAACTGCAGGCTGGGGGCTTGGTGGGGAGAGGAAGAGCAGTGAGGGGTGCACAGGGGGAGTGTACATGGGAGGTGAGACAGGGATGAGGATCCGTTCTCTCTATCTCTCTCTCTCTCTCTCAGTCCTGCATGGTTTGGCAAGCGTTCATCACATACCGTGGATACTGCATTCTCTTTTTAAACTATCTCTATAAGTCATTCATTGTAATGCATTTAAGGTATCACAGAGGAATCTGTGGTGAAGACGGCCACAACGTAAGTAAAGCTTGATGGTGTTGCTGATAAACGTCCATTGGTTGTAACTTGTTAGTGTTGTCAGTACTGAGCAAACCATCCAGAGAAAGTTTGATTTATAGTTGTTGTGCTTGCTAAATTGATTAATTTGTTCTACATATTTATTCTTGAGTTTAGATGATTAGCTTTGATGAGGGAAAGAACACTGAGAATGTTTGTAATTGCTCGGACCCCTGTGTGCAGCTCTTCACAGCATCCAGGCAGACGCTTGACAGTTTTGAATCTGAAATCTTGGCATGTATATATATGAGCACTATAGTACAAGGCACAACCAATATAATCATTTAGTGGATAATATTGACTGATGTTGAGGTCCTGTGGATTTACCAGTACAGGCAAAAATCCTGCTGATTAGCAGGAAATTAAATTAACAGACATCTCATATGCATGAAATTGTGAGGGTTTCCTGGTTGCGTGCTCATATTTATAAATTGCACCATTTAATACACTATTCCTGTTCTTTAATACACTATTACTGTTCTTTAATACGCTATTACTGTTCTTTAATACGTTATTACTGTTCTTTAATATGCTATTACTGTTCTTAAATACACTCTTCCTGTTCTTTAATACACTATTACTGCAGAATTTATCGATATGCTTTATTTTTTCCCAACATGTTGAAAAAGCACACTAAAAGTTGCAGAAATTGACAGATTATTTTGACTTACTAACCTATTTTCAATTTAGAAAATGAATAAAACTGTATATTGCAGCACTGGCACTGAGTAAGAAGACGCAGGAAATTTAGTGCTTTAGACAGAAGCTGACAGCAGTAGAAACCGACATTCAGAGGTACTGAACAGCCAGGATAGCTGGCAGGTCGTCAATAGCGACACAATTCTCCCTGATGGCAGTTACAAATACTGCTCTACCACCTCACTAAACAGCCCCCCGACCCATTAAAGAACAGCCCATGCCACACATTGGTACTACTTTAGACTTACAGTCCATCTTTTGACATGCTTTTAGTCTGTTTTACCGCTGCTGAAATTCTACCTGTGGTGCTCTGTGCCTGCCACTCCACATGGCCTTGCCTTCTGTGTGTACACGGGTGAACTAGCTGATAGTGGGACAGGACAGTATTATTAACCATGTTGTGAGTTGTAGTTTAGCTTTTTGAGCTGAAGAAAAGATCTACCAGGTTAATCTGACAGTTCACATTATCAGTGGAATTAATTGAAATGATATAAATTCAAATTGGTATTGGTCACAAAATCAGTTGGGCCCTAAAGAGCGCTTAACTTCTGAGTGTAAGGCAGAGAGAAGACAGGAGGTGCTGTCAGTGTAGGGTGATAGGGGTTCTGCTGTAGCCTACTGTGTGAGGGACACGGTCCAGTGGTGCCAATATATTCTACTGATTTTTCACTGGATATTTTTGTATCGGTTCTGTCCTCTGATATTTCATGTTTCCTTCAGTCTCAGGACCAAGCTGGCAGGTCATCAGCTCCAGCAGGATTAATGCAATTTTAGCAGCTTTGCATTATAGTCAACCCCAGAACCTGTTCACATTTGACCAAACAGATTGCATTTTGAATTTCTCTGAATGGAGCTTTTTGATTCTCTGCAACAAATTTAATTCTTAGTTTTACTTAGTGTGTGATTAATGACTTATTGTTTGTTGAATTAAACACAGTTTCTCCTCTCCTCTTCTCAGTATGCACCAGCAGTTTGCCAGCTATAAGGAGCAGGTGCGGCGGATAGCGCAGGAGCCTCAGCAGAGGCAGCAGGGCCAGCATAAGGATGATGCACCCACCTGTGGTATCTGCCACAAGACCAAGTTTGCAGACGGCTGCGGAAACATCTGCTCCTACTGCCAGACCAAGTTCTGCGCCCGGTGTGGAGGAAGGGTCTCTCTGCGCTCCAACAATGTAAGTAACAACCAGGGTTCTTCTACAGTATGGCTATGTCTGTCTTTTTCCTTTGTCACTTGCGTGTAGATGTTTAACCCCTTCATGCAGGCCCTCTAGTGGTGGAAACAGTGCTGTCTAAAACTGATAGAGTTGCTACATTTAAAATCTCTTAATGGTACAATTACACCACTTCCTACATGTGTATCCAGGTTCTAAATAGTAAACACCTAAATTGTAAATCCAAATGTTAAGGTTCCGTATTTAGTTGAGCTACAACCTTGTTTGAGAGCAAATTGAGGAAAACTCAACAGCAACAAAAAAATTGACACCGTGATTATTTTTGGTAAAGTGTTTTTCAACAGTGGTGTTCATTCATTGCGGACAGTCATTAGACAAACTGATACACTGAACATTTTCACATACACAAACTGAGTAGTGTTGCTATCTCAGCTGTATGAAATTCCTGAACACGCGATCGCTGACTTGAATTTTGCAAAATTCATTGCATTACTATCTGTACTCTCAGTGCAGTCTAATGAAGCTAGACCTTAGTTCAACTCCATCATGATATTTAGCTTTTCTAAGCTTAAATAAGCTGGAACACTGTAGAAATAGAATCTGTAGTGCAACAATAACAAATCTACAACTACAATGATTTTATTCATTGTTTTACAAACAGCTCTGCACGAAATCCAATTAAACTGAAAAAATTATGCTCACATTGTAATGAAACGTTGGTCTTCTGTTACTACTGATCACATGCATGCTATGCTCAGAAAAGCGTATCACGATTATGATCAAATGTTATCATATTGCATGCTCTACCTCTAAATCAAGCTCTTTACAAAGTGATAATTCTAAAAAATAGTGATGATCACGTTAACATACCACTCTAGTTTTATTTTGGTTTACTGGTCATGTGATAGTTCATTTTTATCTTATTTCTATTATGGCATGAGAAATTAGTAATAATTTACTCTTTTTGCACCACCTTGAGGCAGATCAGTGCTGCATCTCTAGCCACCTAAGAATATCAAAGACATAACCATTGCCCAGATAGCATGTGGATATGGGCTACATCTGGCAAAGCTATAGCACTGCTGGCCCACTGTCGACACAGGCAGTCTGCAGTAAGCCAAAGGTGGCCCACAAATTTAAAACATGCATTTGTCCCACCTGTTCCAAAACAGACCCGGTCCACTACTGGCACAGATAAAGCAGGGTTGCCTACTTTTGGCTGAGGCATGGCCTTAATGTGGAGTGTGTGTGGGCCACATCTTGCAACAGGGAGCGGCCCACCCAAGTGCCGTCGATCCATGCTGCAAGTGGGCCGGATGAAAAGGGGGCATGTGGGCCAGATTTGGTCCAGAACAATTTTGCTGTCTGGGTATGATTGAAGTAGGATAAACAATGGACCGCATCATGTCACTCCAGGTTTATTTTCAGAGAGTCCCATAAATATGAAACTGGAATACAACTTTTTGCTACTCAACTGGTGGCCAATGAAAATGTGCGCTTCAGTTGATGTATGCTGATGTTTTTTGCTTGGCACTTCATGACAAAAATATACACAGTGCTGTTTCAATGTTATAAATGAAACGGCAGTGTTTTTTCACCGTCTGCACAATAAGGTTAAACCTCAGTATCTGTATATCCTGTTTGTGTGTATCTGTCTAATCCTCGTATTGAACATCTGTCATATTCTGCTCTTTTAAATGTGCACCCTCTCAGACTGAGCTCTTCTTGTTTGCTTGTTTCCGCTTACACCTGTTTATCTGTGTGTCCGACCCACTGATGTGAGGACATTTAAGCACAGGAGAGCTGAGGAGCGCAGGCCAAGCGTAAAGGTTAATTAGGCATTAGTCAGAGAAGATGACTGCCCTGGTCAGCAGGGGGTCATTGCACGCCCTCACTGGGAGGGCATCCTCTCTACAGGGGCAGCGGTGCCACTCACAGGGAAGCCCCAGAAATGGTGGCTCCCTCCCAGTGTGTGATATTTACCTTCTCTCACCTCCTCTTTCCATAAGGCTCTGCACCTAAATCCACAGTGCTAATTAGTGCTCTGCTATAATGAGTCCAGTGTTGGAAGTCAAGAGAATGAGACAGCTTTGAACTGAGGATTAGCTCACCAATGCAGGATATACAGTAAAAATAGTTGGGGTGCAAGAGAGAGAGAGAGAGAGAGAGAGAGGTTAGATGTAATTAACCCTATAACCTCTAGGCTAAAGTTATTCAGTTATGCAGTCACTTCTTTGAATTATTCAGTAACTGCTGTGAAGCTAATATGCAAGGTGTGTAGTTATGAGAGTAAGAGTTTGAATCAGAACAGGTACAGGCATGGAAAAAGGACCCTTTTCCCCCTGGTCATTTCATGCAACTTGTGTCTGGATTTGCTCCTGATAAGATAACAATGTGCACATGGTGGTCAAATACAGCTCAGTTTATTCAGATTGAAATCAAATTTCTGTTTTATGCATAATATGCAAATCAGTTAATCACCTGGCCTCTGTTATTCTGTTTTTTTTTCTTTCCAGATTATTCAGTTTGTATTCTGTGCAGTATTTGCATTCTAACATTGGCATTCAGCTTCTTCTTCTCCAACTGCTTGTTTTTCATTTTCATTCTACCTTAAATGGTGCAGCACTTATTATAACGTCTTAGTCAGCAGAATATAACTGCAGCATTTAAGGTGAAACAGGAAAATTCTAACAAGAATTTGGTAAATGTCCTTATCAGAAAATGTTACCATAATTAAAAGAATAATTGGGTTGTTTGATAGTCTAAACCAGCTAATCAGGGGTAAATAGTGATACTAAACAGAGTATGTACTGAATTAACATTATAAACACAATAAAATATTCAAAACACTTACTATGCTGTTACTGTGCTGTACTAAGGTTATGAGCATGCTTGAAAGGCCCACTCAATTCCTATAACACCATGCTGGATAGACGTTTGAGAAACCACATTTTGACAAAATGAGGATCATTCTTACGATTTAGCATAAAAAACCCAAGAAAATGAAAGGAGGGTGAACATGAAGAAGTAAAACAAAACTGGGACAGACACTGAGGGAATGGCAGGAAACCTGATGGCCACCATAGGTTTTAGGGAAGGAAGGCATGAGTAGGGATGCTTGGTAGGTTGCAATATGCAACCTCACTGTTGGAAGTTACACACTGTTCCTTTAAGCTTAGAGTAAGTAGCCAATTTTGCCTGCTAGTGTGTAAAAAGGACAGGCTTTTTGTCATGAAGCATGTGCAATATGACAACTTTTTGGAAGGGCTTGGGCTGTTTAATATGACTTGAACAGAGAGATGTACACTGTCATTCTCAGGTTTGGAATTATTTATTATTGTTGACCAAACTTTTGAACAGTATTGTATTTACACATAACATCTGGCTACAATGTTTCTCGTGAAGTAGTAATAATCTAGTAATCCCTACCTGAATATAATGCTGAAATCAAACCACTGGGTGTAAACAGCTGCGATAATTGGGTGAGAATTGGTTAGCACAAGAGGCAAATTCAATAGTGTGTGTTGAATAGTGTGTGTTGAGGCAAATTGAATGTGCAGCTGCCCTTGTCTATGGGTGATAAAAAGTCAGGAGCCCTTAACGTGATGCGGGACGAGAGGCTGTGTGCTGCTTATGGTTAGGACCAGCCTAGAGGTTAGCTTAGTTGAAATGAGCATACAGCGCTTCTCCTAGCCCCCCGGCATGTGCTATTAATGAGAGTGGCTGACTTGATAATGGAGTCACTGGGTGCCTGAAGGTTAAACATAGAGAGCTACACCTACTCAATGTGATGGACTGTATAGTAGGACATAGTAGCTAACAGCAATGAAATGCACTTAATAGTTCTATTGCTATGGGTTGCTATGAACAGTAGGCCTGCAGCTAGAAGACACAAACAGACACTTAGAGGTTCAAAGCACAAGCTGAAAGGAAAAAATCACAGCCTGTGTGCATATGTCTACAGAGAGAGAGAGAGAGAGAGAGAGAGAGTCAGAAAGAGAGTACAGTTGTGCGCTGCCTTGCAATGCTATTTGCATTTCAGTATGTGTGCACATTCTTTGGTCTCTGTCTCAGAGGATTTGAAACGAGATTTACTAAGTGGAATCTAATATTCTTGTTTTCATCGACCCGTGAACTGTCTTTTACTTCCACTGGGAATTATTCACAGTAAATTTCATTGTGAAGTTCTCAGTTACAAAACTGCACCTTCTTGCAGTGCCCTGTGGGTGGCAACATACCTACAGATTTAAGTCTCTCTTGAGCTCTTACACTGAGTTTTCAACATGCCATGTAGTTTCTAATTGTCTCATTTATTCACAGACCGTGAAAAACGTCCAAGTTCTGTCTCATAATTTGAATGATTTCCTTGAACCATATGCATTTTTCCTCTGCCATGGTTGTTTTCTAATGTATATTTTTCCACCAATGTCCATTATTCATGTAACTGATCTCCTTTTCCTTCCTGTTCTTGTCCTTCTTTCCACCTTTCTCCCCATCCTTTTTCTCTCCCTCTTACTTGATGCTACTGTGATGCTGGAGAAGAAGGAGGACAAAGTGGTTAGTATCCTTTAACTTACTTCCTCTTCTTGTGTGTTACATTCCTGTGAAATATGTGGAATTCATGTATTCACTAGTTCACATATTATCTCATTACTTCACTGCAAGGTATATAAACAGCATCACTTATCGTTCTAGCACACAGTGTTTTATGCAGTTGTTAACCTGTCTGTCTCCGTGCCTATGTCTGTCTCATTCTCTATAGAATCTCATACTGAAAGACAGGGTAAGACACACTGAATGATCACTGCATGGATGGACTGAAATGCATGCAGGTTTCATTAAAACCCTTTGTTAGCTATAGGCAAGGATCAGAGAGCTGCTATGGGCTGTTGCTTCAAATTGCTTTGGACTTCCATGCTAGTAACTAGAACTAGATAAGTTCTGCTTATCCAGACCAAAGGCTAAAAAACTACTTTATGTTGATATGTTTTTTCACCAGCATCCTTTGCTGCAGTGTTTCTGTCCTGCTCGGCCTTCGCTCTTGTCTTGTAACAAAACCTTGCCTATAACGTATGTGCACCATGATCTCTCTTGGGGAACTGCATTAGTTAATCAGAACTGTGCCGTGCACTTCAGTGCCACTGATAAAACCCTGTAAATACAATCTGGCACTCATTATCCTAGTGATTATCAGGCCTCTTGGTAATATCCATTTTCTTCTACAGACAAGCGTTTCTGTTTGCGTGTTGCCATGTTTTCAAAGTCAGATTTTCCCCCCTTGGGTGCACTTGCCTCATTTCTTTACTCTCTTGCTATATGTCCTCTTCTTACAAGGATCCATTTCACACTGTGGTCAGCTGGGCTGGGTTTGCGCTGTGCATTTTTCATGCTGGAATATTGATGGCACGGGAAAACATAGTGCGATGTGTCATTTCCACCCCGAGAGCAGCACCGTGAAATGATTAATATTGATTTCTTCCTTCTGCGTTTGCATCTGGTTCGTAGACGTTTCATTGACTGGGACCTGAGACACTGTATGTTCCTGCATCTGCACTTTCACAGTACCTGTGCCTTCTTACAGAGGATGCACATACTATGAGTTTGGAACATGGAACACATGGAAAAGTGGCATGTGAGGCAGTGCAGACTAGTGGCCATAGTGAGAACTGCAGGTTGTGGCCTTGCGTGAGCTGGTGAAGCCATTGCTTTAGTTGTTAACTCGAGTCCACAGGGAAATGTGACAACACAATGAGATGCAAATACATGCTCATGCATGGCTGATTGAGGAAGCGTGGGAGTCACGCACCTGCTTTATTCATAGGTTCCATCGATCCGCTTAATTCAGAGAAAATCCAATGTTTGGAAAAGGAGCTCGGCTAAACTTATCATGGTATTGATCCACAGATGCCTTGTCAAGTGTGAGATGTATGTCTCGGTGAGAAAACAGCGAGACCTGGGAGTTTTGTAACATCAGCAGGGACTCATAATAAATTATTTACACTATTGATCTGGTATTTAACAATTGAAATGCCCAGTGTATGAGGGGCAAGTGAATGAGTGTTTGTGAAGGCGTTCAGGGGGCGAGTGTCTCCAGGCGCTGATATACTGGCTCATTAGAGCAAATGGACAGTAATCTCTTTTGTGGCAGTCTTTCATCCTTATCCAGGATTTATACCATGCTGAATTATGGGGCCAGCTCTGCCCGTCGCCGCCCCCATACGTCAAGCTGTCAGAGGTGGGGCGCATGAACCCCCGTCCAGCCTCTTCCTCTGCTGCGCGCTCCTCTGCCACTCCATTTATTTCACCTGTTTGGCTGCGGCCGACACCGCCAGTGGCGGACCCCAGCTCCGCCTGGCCCTGTCTCAACAAGCAATGGAAATGAGATGATTTTAAAGAGCTGAGGGAGGGTCAGGGCTCACATTAATACATGACAAACTTACAGCCTTTACTCCATCAGTCACAGAGGCCAGTATAGTCAAAGACAGTCCAGTGTAGGAGGGTGGCTACTGAGGGTATTTGTTTATTAGTTATTTTTCTGTAACTTTTATATGTTCTTTGATAAGCTGTTATGTAAGTTATGCCAACTTGAAGCTAAGGAGGTTAGAAATGATCTTTGAATCTTAAGACTTTAGGAAGTGGCAATGAAGCCAGTGGTTTGAAACCCCTTTTGCAGAACTTAACAATCAGCTGAATTTTCAAAAGGTCGGCATAGTTAATTGTTAACATGTAAGCAAAGGTGTAAGTCATCCAGAGTGGTTTGATGTGAAATTCTGTTTTAAAGAAACTTGCAGAGCCAAGATTTGTTCACAGTGGTGGTGATGGGAACCAAATGTCTGAAGCTCTTCTTGGCCCTAAAAGCTCCCTCAGGAGATGGTTACTAGATTAAATGGTTACAAATATGCCGCCTCTTCCCTGAGACATTGTTCAGAGATACGCTGTTTCTCTAAAACATATTACACTACATGTATGGCAGAGAATGTCGAAAGCAAAACTTTTTTTTTCCAGATTGACCATTATTTTGCTGTTATTAACATTACAAATACAACTCAGAAGACACATGTAGGTTCACTGGTCAGTCTAGATTTGCTATGTATATGTTGTGGTATCACTGCTGTTGTACCAACTATCTGAGTTGGTTTCTTTACAATGCACCATTTTATATCCAATCACTTTTGATGACTTTGAACACACGTCAAAGATAGAATCATGCAGAATTTTTGAGACATTGGTTGGAGTTTAGATAATCCAGTTTAAAATGCTGCCCTGCTGAGCTGGTTGGTTAGTAGCCTAGTGGTTGGTGTCCTCTCAGTCCGGGTATAGTTAGGCAGCAAGTTGACAAATTTCCCTAGTAGGTTCAATAAAAATATAGCATAACTATGCTGTTGTAGCTAGCTAATCAAAACTAATGATAGCAAACTTGGCACTATTTCTGTGCTAATGATTACACAGCTGAAAGAAAAAAGAAACTGCACCCATTCTGTCCTAATACTGCTTCTTTTTCACGTTTTATTAAATTAAAATTAATGTTGCACTCTAAATTTCTATGTTTCAACCCAAACCGAGCTGTGCTCATTAGGTTGGATGGGACTTTTGCCAGCATTCTGTAACATTTGTCCACCATGTCCACAAAAGAACGCATTTTAGAGTAGAGCATTTAAAAAGTCAATTCCGTATAAAAGCATTTTTGGACGAGACCTCACTGAAAGCATTGCAGATAGACCAGCCCACTCACACCTCACACGTGTTCAGGGGTTATTAGTCTTTTTTTTTTTTTTTTAAGCAAGGCGTGGTGCATTGAGAACATATTCTCATTCCCACTTCCTGATAGATGCAGAAGTGTGATGATAGAGGTGGCATGTTGAAGCAGCCCAGAGGCATGACAGCAGTGGGAAAGGCAGAGACGCTAGGACCCATAACCCTGCTCTGGATACCCATACCCTCTGCCCCCTGATAATGAGAGCCCCAGTCCACATTTTAAGTTAGACGCATACAACGTGATCTTGTATCATCTTGTTTCTGGGGTGCGAACTTTGAGTAACTGCATACTGTAGTGTGCATTGTTAAGTCTGGCTTGAGATTGATTTTATATGCTCTGTTGTCCTGTAATGTAGCCATTCACTATCTGCGTTTACAGACACAAACTGTGTGTAATTGTATGCACTTTGTTGCATCAGAGATTGATTTTTTTTCTTCTGAGCATGAGTATAAAAATAGCCTACCCTCAGAGGACGTGACTGGAAAGAGGGATGTCTAAATACATCTTCTGTATTATTTCCTCTTAATCTTTCGCTGAATTGAAGGAGGGCGGGGAAAGACAAGTGCTTCCATGTAATCCAGGATATGCCTGTAGCAGATATAACACACACACGCAAATACTTACACACATACAGTTTATTATTAGCTGATGTTCTGATAAGGCAGTTTTTGTCTTGTAAATTGGACCAAGTTTGTTTTGGCAACCAAAGAAAGTTTTATATTATGGATAACTTAAATCTTGCAGGTATGAGTAGATGCAGTGGGAGACAGAAGCTCATTTTGTGTTAGCACAGTTTGTATTAGTCATCCTCTAATCCTTCATTGGTGGTCACAGGGTGCTGCCAACAAGACGCAGTTGGCTGGATATTTTTGGATGGTGGACAATTTTGAATCCAACAGTGACAGTGAAATGTTTAAAAAGCTATATATAATAAACTGTGTGTGTATATATATATATATATATATATATATATATATATATATATATATATATATATATTATATATATATATATTATTAGATACATATCATTGTATGTGTACCTCTTTATATTTACACTCATTGTCCATTTTATCAGCTCTACTTTTTTCACGTGGTGGTGGTGTGTTAGTGCACCAACCAAAACTCTCTGGTCAACAGTGCATCCTGTGACCACTGATGAACGACTAATGCTGTTGTCTCTGAATTTATGTCTACAAGGTTAACCAACAAGGTAGGAGTGTCTAATAGAGTGTACAGTGAGTGGACACAGTATATAAACACTCCAGCAGCACTGCTGTGTCGGATCCACTCACACCAGCACATTAGTTTCTCTGCAGTGCTGGGAATGACCCACCACCCAAATAACACCTGCTCTGTGGTGGTCCTGTGGGATCTGACCACTGACAAACAGGGTGAAAGGGGCCCAACAGTCTGTAACTCTACTCTGCATGGTAAGTGGAGTTGATAAAATGGACAATGAGCGAAGATACAAGGAGGTGTCCCTAAAGAAGTGGGCAGTCAGTATGTGTATGTTTATAAATTTTTTAATTTCCCTCGGGATCAATAAAGTATCTATCTATCTATCTATCTATCTATCTATCTATATGAAGACTCACAATATGGATTTTACTATCATTCTACATATTTGCTTAGAACTGGATGAATATGCTTGAATAACAATAGAGTTGGGTAATAAACAAATAAATAAATAAGTAGGATAATAAATACTCATTTTAGGCAGTGAAATCGTTTTATCATCATTTGCAGAAAGAACTAATTTAGCTTGTTTCTTTGTCTGGTTCAATATGCTTTTAGTTACTGTGAGTAATGATGTGCTAATTATTTCCTGATGTGTTGGCTGAGGCAGCAGAGGCAGAATGGACAGTGAGCCATGCTTGCTCCTGGACGCCATGTGTCTGTCCACATGCTCACAGACAGCAGCACCTTACTGATCACCAGCAGCTTTTATGATAATGAGTCTGATAATTAGCCCATCACTAGCACTTCACATGTACCCTGCAGGGCAGGATCTGGCTCTCCTGTTTTTCTTTCTCCCTCACTTTTGTTTTGCATTCCCAATTATGAAACCATCATTCCTATACTCCACATATATTAATGCACAGTATGATAGCTAATTTGCATTACGGTGATTTACAGATTTGGTGCTTTCACAAAGAGATTGTTGTTGTTTTGTTATTTTTTTAAAATAATAATAATAATTATTTATTTATTTATCTTTTAATTTTTAAGTCAGAGGTATCAGGTCAGATTTAGCCAGTGTTTTTAGGGTTAGGGTCATGTCATATGTCTTGAGATGTCTTGACATGTTATTGTCAAAAACATTTATTCTAAAATTGCATTTAGGTCTGAAATGTAAAATCAACATTATCCTGTTAAAGATATTTTGACAAAAGTAAATAATTCACCTCCTCAGAAGACACGTTCTTCACCAAGTCTTCTTTGCATAGTCTTTTAACATGCTTGCAACTTTTTATTCTAAGTACTTTTGGATAATTTCTATTGGTCCATTCATCTTGAAAAGTTCACACAGTGGAAAAAGCAGCTGGACCTTTCGATTATTTGCTTGCAATCCACCTAATCATTGTGGGTTCTTTGAAAAAGTGATCAGTTGGCCATGGTTTTTAATCTATGTTTTTTTTAATCAAGCAATCAGGTTTTGTTGAGTAATCATGAGAGCCCTAGCTGATCAAATGTGAGAGGATTTTGGAGAGCCTGCTTTGGTCTTTACACTGGTCAGTCTGCTTTAAACATACAGTGCTATACAATTGAAATGAGGCTTCTTTCAAGTTATGACCTGGAAGCCAAAAAGCAAAAGATTAATGAATATTTTGTCTGAGACCCTCGCCATACTTGACCACACACACATAGTCATGCACACTGTAGGCTGTGTCCTAGTTTTGCATCCAGAAAGGGCTAATGGTGCTGTTTCTGCTCCCCTGAGGTAGCTTTAAAGCATGTAACAAATTGCCTCTAGAGGTTAGTTAAAGAGCTTTGAAGTGATATCCACATTTCTGCAAAATGACAAGCTTCCCCTGCCTTATATCACACCTGCCCTGCTAAACATTACCATTTCAGTAAGTTAGTAAGTTAACAGTACAATATTTCACCAGATTTGTAGAGACCACGTTAATGAGTAAAAATCATAGACTATATTAATAAACCTCTATTAATATACCCTAACAAACTTCAATATTACTTCAAATGCAATGAATGAATGTAAATGAATGCGTATGTATTCAAATCAGATTTTTTGTGATATTAAGCAGTACACCCACATTCATAAAAGCACTCATAGCTGTGTAGGGGTATGCAGTGTGGAAGTGGAGGGCTGGCAGTCGAGTACTGACCTAATCCATGTAAGGAGGGTCCAGCCCGTGCCTGACAGCTGGGGGATTGTACCGCTGATTTACTTTAGATTAGTTTGGAGCCCTGCCAGGCCTGTTCAATCAGGACATAATGCTTTTTCACTGTCCATGGCCATGACCTGCACCTTCTGCCCCGCTCCAGTTCTCTACCTCCAGTCCTCCGGTTCTCTACCACACTACATGGCACAGTGTAATTCTCTTTTAGGCTTAGGTGATCAGATCACTCTAAAACAAAATAAAGGCTTCGTCTTGGATGCATGGTTCCAGGAAAAACCTTTAACGGGTATTAGCCTTTACGTTACACGGAGTCTCATTAAACAGCAAAAAGGTTCTTTGTGCTCATTCCCATGTCTCAAATATGTTGTTTAAAGAACCATGCACTGGAAGGACCCTTAGAGAAGCAAGTGTGGTTCTATCGCGGCATCGGCCCAAAAAGCACCTTTGTAGGCCCCATACTTTTAAAGGGTGATATTCCATGACCCGAAACGAGATATGGGATCAGGAGTTACTAAATTAATTCATTTATTATATATAACTAAATTAATTAAACTCAACTCAACTCAGTACTCAATCAAAGTACTTATTTAGGTTTAAGAAAGCAAGTTAATTTACTTGTTACCACATTAAGTTTCTTTAGGTTTGTCCACGAAACACTTTGCACAGCTTGTAACTGCAACTGCTTGTATTACAAATAGTTCGTCTGATATGTGATTACCCATATACTGACTGTGTGTACAAAACTGTTCCAGGAAATTTGGTGCTTCACATAATTCACTTTAAAGCAAGATGACTACCAATAAATACATCTTATTTGAACTGAAATCTTAAAAATACATTTGCGCTCTTCGTTATGTTTTCTGTAAATCTACATTTACAGATTAACTAAGAGAGAATGACATGCTTTTATTCTCATTATTGCTCAATAAAGATTGTGGAGGAGGCTTTCTTCACTTTGGTACTCTGACTGTTGCACCTCTCAGGACCCACAGTTGTCCTTACATTTATGTGTCTAAAAAAGTTTTAAAGTCAATTAACTCGGTAGCAGGATAACCTGTGCTTAAATAGCTCTTTATGCTCTGGCAGAGAGCACTGTTTCCTGTTACATCTGCACATAAACTCAGTATCCCCAGCAGTTATTTTTAAATTGTGTGTTAATATTTTGATATAATTCCTTCTTTTGTTTCTTTCTGTGAGTGATGTGGAGGTCTAAGTTCTCAATTATTAGGCAACAAAAGATCATGAATTCAAACCATTTCAAAATTATTTTAAATCATTGCCTGTATCTGACGGTACCTCAGCCCTTCATGGTCAGGGTCCGCCCTCCGGCCCAAAGGCTAGGGATGCTGTTTGTTTGTGGGTGGGAACTGACAATGACTAAACTGGGGGATCTATATTTTATTTTAGCATTGTTATTATGGTTTCTCTTATTACTAATTATTGATTTGACCTATTTGTTCAGTATATATTAATGGCTCTGCTACGCATGCTGTAGGTGATAGATGGACTGTTAAGTTTTGATGTTAGAAGGTGGATGGTATAAAACTAGGACAAGAGATTTGGTAGCAGGTGGCATATGTGAACACTCTGTTATCCTACTAGAACCACAGAGTGCGTTTGGCTGGCACAGACACCAGCAGCAGAAGGCTGTGTGTGTTTATGTATGTGGGAATGTGTGTCCCTTGGTGTATGTGTGTGTGTGTGTCTGTTTGTGTGTTTTTGGCATTGTGTTCATGGGGCCAAAGGATGTCTTTACCCACCAAAGCTATGCGGTGAGCTGGGGAATTGTTTGCGGCTTCCTGATGGTGCCGGCTGGGTGGATGCCTGGATAAATATAGCCGTGTTTATGCCCCCCCTCACCAGCACTTTAATCAAAAGCAATCTGGAGGAGGAGAGGAGTGGAAAAAAGAGGGAAAATATGGAATGTGCCAAGGTCTTTTTGTGTTCTCTTTCCATCAGTGTCCTCCTGAAGGAATTAGTAGGGACTGAGTGAGGATATGGGGGAGGGTGATGGATAGCACTTCAAATGCCTATGAAAACAGGAGCTGGCCTGCCGTGACTGTCATCATGGCTCCTGCAGCTATACCCACAGAGAACATGGTCAAGGCTCATGCTATATGGCCATATGATTTTGTCCCACAGACGTGATTACTCTGTATCCCTGCATATCATTGTTATACATATATTTATCTATAACATTTTCCATTAACCAAATTGAATGGTACCATGGTACATTCCAACAATAGTATATCTCCTATAGACGTAGACACTCAGTCAGTCAGTCCAATACTGTCCAACAATTCATCTAAAATCAAAGGCTACACACACACCACACACACACACACATTGTCCCAGTCGCAGTAACAGCCTCTGCGCTTCTGGGAAGGCTTCACACTAGATTTTGGAAGATTGCTGTGAGGATTTGATTCTGTTTAGGCACAAGAACATTAGTGAAGTCAGAAACTGATATTGAAGAGTTTGTTTTGCCACTCCAGCTGGTGTTCCACCACTCCAGAGTACACAGTTCTGCTGCTGCACAGCCTAGTGGCTTTATTTTAGGGCTTTTTATTCAGGGTTGCCACTTCAACCTCAAATTACTGAACACTCAGTCAGTGGCTAGATTTTTTTTTTTTTACCACATTCAGCAAATGTGTTTCTGTGCTAATGAAGCAATCAGACAGATGTCAGTTAACCTACCTAATCTTCTCAGATCTTCTCATGTTGCAGTGCTCCCTAGTTCCTAAACATATTACCAGCAGTGCATCTTTCAGAAACAACTGATTCTCCATCAGAGGCATTCTGAACCCTTCAAGCCCCTTTTTTGTATAAATATGGTTTGACTGGATAAAAAGGAGCAGTTTAAACTTCATGAAAAGGTGAATGTGAAACTGACTGGATTTCAGGGCATTTTATTCATGGATAGAAAACCAAAATCAAGGATGATCCAGCAAAATCCTGGATGTCATATATTGGCAAATGCTTTTCTTTGGAGATTCCAGTGGAGTTAAGGCCCAATCCCATTTCACCCCTTGCCCCTAACACTTAGCCCTACCCCATCCATTTTGCGCGTTCACGTCTAGGGGTACGGTTGTCTCAATTGTTGCTGAGATGGAGGGGTAAGGCGAAGTGTTAGGGCTATATGGCCCTTCAAACGGTGATTTTTCAGAGGCACACTCCAAACGGAGTGTTATGAAAAAATTCCCAGAATGCCATGCGAATCATCGGCAAGATGGCTGCACAAGTGACCAAAGAGACCCATAAATATAAGTATATTCTCTGTTAAAAAGCCATTGTATTGTACGATAACTATTGTAATAGCGTTTTATGGTCATTTTCTTCATAAGACATGTACAAATTGCTAGTAATACGCTGATGGAGGCTTCCTAGCGAAATTTTCCGTTCCACCTTAAATGGTGCAGCAGTTACGTTCTGGTACATTTAAGGTGGAACGGCAAAATTCGATCACGAAGCTGGCGGTTTAAAAGCTAAGATCAGCTTCATATCACCGAAGAATTGGTGGTGATAAATAATTGTCACCCCCCTCTTTGAAGGCATCTGCTATCACTGCAGAGTGGCAGGGTTGCCTACTGAGCACCGCTAGCAGCCTGTTAATGAAGTAATGTAGTTTTTTGTTTGCGCTCATTTTTATTCTGTCACTTGTTAGATTGGTTGATGTGATGTAAATCGCGAGCGCCCATGCTTTTCGTCTGTTTACATAAAAACCACTGACGACAAGTGATGACGTATCCGGTTCTTGAAGGGTTGTCCCATTTTATCAACCACTACCCCTTCTAATTCAGTTTCAAGGAGGAGGGTTACACTCGAAAACAAGGGGTAGGGCTAAAAATAAGAAATTGGATTGGGCCTAATTGTCTCCGTCGGAAATAGGTTGTTAAAGTAGCTGAATTCACAAATCAGAAGAGGCTGTCTGGGTAACAAATACCTGTTTATGAGCTATTCCTTATATTCAAACACAGTTTATTTGTTTATTTTATTTGTTTGTAATAGTGTGTCCACTATATTAGGTTTGGTGCCAGTGTAGTTAGCTACAGTATTAACAAAGCCCAAATATTAGCTAAAGTTAGTATAATTAAAGTAAGCGTACTCTTAAATAAGCTAGTTAGACATTTTGAATTTTCAAATTCAAATAGTTTTTATAGCAATAGTTTGAGGATAAACACCTGTATTAGCATATGCTGCTATCCATCATAAGTGTTTGGCCATAAATGCATGCATACTGATAAACTTGATTTATGAATAAACTAATTAATCACAATGATAAATATTGAGTATTGAGTAGATTTGTGAAACATATTAATGACAAAGGAGTAAACACTTAAAGGAGAAATCAAAGGCAATCATATGTAATTTTAATGAATCTGTTCTTCCTTTGTTTATGCTGATTGAGATTTGACAACTGGTAATCTGTTGGAACTGCTGGAAAATGTTAGCTGTAAGATACTAAGCTGCTTAATTACTAAGGAATTTTTCATTCTTTTCAATTAAATTAAAGATAATGTACCTGATTTTATACAGGGTATATACTTATGTAATATATCGTTGCTGTCCAAAGAAAAACATGTATCTCCATTTTTGTATGTCCATTTTTACTTTTATGCCTCATTTGATCACATGAGCTGCTATTTACACTGTGTGGAAATTTCATGAAGAATGGACCAACAGAAATGGCCCAAAACTGCTTGGAAAGACTTTCATTCAAATTAAATGAGGTTTATGGCCTCTCCTGTAGAGTTGCCATTTTGGAGATACCTGTTTTTCTTTGGACAGCGACGATATGTATGTATACATATTGTTGACATTCCTTCAGCATGAGCTGTTTTGAGCTGTTGATGTCTGCTATGACTTCCAAATCAAGAAATACTACACCATCAAACACCCTCGTGATCTCACAGATGAGTAATAGTTATGTGTCTATGTTTGATAGGGTTAATAAGTGTTAGCTTGAGCTCCATGAACCCTGCAAATGTTCTGGCATTCTCTCAACTACGTTGTCTAGCTGAAGCATAAGTGATTTAGACTATTTAGATTGGATAAGTAATTTATTAATTAATTCTTCTAAACCGGTTATCCTTCTGGGTCACGGTGGGTGCTGGAGCCTATCCAAGTGCTTATTGGGTGAAGGCAGGAAACACCCTGGACAGACCATTGAATAAGTCAACTGTGAATAATTTTAAACACTCAAAAAAACTACAGAATTAATTCTTCACTTGACTGACGATGATGAGTTTTTTTTTTTTGCTGACTCACCTTTTCAGTCTCTTTTCTCTCGTGGCTGCTTTTACTACAGCCATCATGAACCACGTAGCACATCATCGCTGTATTTTATTTATTAGAATGCTTTATTGACTAACAAAGTGTACACAGTTACTCTACAAACACCATTGTCATAGTTGTCATCACCGGGGGTATGTCAGCAATATGGCAGCAGCAGCAAGGGTGACCTCAATCAAATACAGTCTATACTTACACAGAATATGTTATTTAATAGCATTATAATGCATGTTAACAACAGAACTTTAACCTTAATGTTTTCCATTAAAGGTTTGAACTAACTGCATATATTTACTTTTTATTTACAGAATGTGTTATTACAGTGCAGCATGGTACAAACCTACTTTTGAAATGAGCAGTGTTTGATTGGTTGCACAAATCATGTGTGACAGAAGGGGGGCGTTTTGTCAGCTGTAAATCCCACCTCATTGGATTTCTGTCCTTGTTTGATTTGCTAGAAGAAAATGATTGATTTGTATTTGAAATGCAGTCACTCATCACACAAATGGGTGGGCTGGTGATGCTGTATGTCTAAGCAATTCTGGCACGCCTAAATCTAGGCTTGGTGGAATGTGGAATGTACTATAAGCTCACCGTCCTTAAAGTGTTCTCCGCTTTGCAGGTAATGTGGGTATGTAACCAGTGCCGTAAGCAGCAGGACATCCTCACTAAATCAGGGGAATGGTTTCCGGGACAGGGGCCAAAGCCGAAGCCGGCGGGGCTGGGTACGGCAGTAAGTGACCCAGCCATGTGTGGAGACCCCGCAGGAGAAAAGAAGGCACGCTCTAAGTCTCAAATCCCTCTTGATTCCTCTGCCTCTACTGCCCACGACAGCCAGCTGCCTGCCTCCACTAACCCCAGCAAAGGCCCTGTTGCTGGACAGGCCGACATGCCTTCATCCCGCTCCCGCAGTGAACCTCCACGAGACAGGTACTCATCCACTCCCCGCCTATTGTAGTACCTCACAAACTCAGTTCCAGAAAAGTTGTAACAGTGAGTGAAAAGCCGATAAAACAGAAAACACTGGTAGATGTTTAGAGTAATATCTTATCAATTTTTTGTTTGGCATGAATATATGTTCCTTTTGAAATTGATGCCTGCAACAATTTAAAAAAGTAGCTGAATTCAGGAGCAATTTAACCAGAAGTTTTGTGAAATGTTCAAAAACCTCTTAAACATGAGATGCAATCTTGCTTAGGTATCAAGCATCAAGGAGAGGCAGAGTTCTTTATGAATGAGTTAAGCTTATCACTTTCACCAAAAATGCATCAGCAAAGTAGCTGACAGGTTAAAATGTTCCTCAGCCAGAAATTGCAAAGATTTTAGGTATATCACCCTCTGCAGTGCATAAGTTGGGGGATCAGGAGAAATCTCTGTGCATAAAGAAAAAGGTCAACAGTCACAACTGAATCACCATGACCTTCGATCCCACAGATAGCACTGCACTGAAAAAAGCTATGTCAGCAACATTCAGAAACACTGCTGGCTTCTCTGGGCTTGAGCTCATTTGAAATGGACTGATGCATAGTGGAAGCATGTATTATGGGCTGATGAGTCAACCTTTCAGATTGTTTATGGAAATAATAGACGTCATGTTCTCTGGCCCAAAGAAGAGAAGGGCCATCCGGATTGTTACCCACATAAAGTTCAAAAGCCAGGGTTTGTCATGGTTTGAGAGTATTAGGGGGTTACTTGCACATCTGTGAGTACCTTTAATGAAGAACAGACTTTAAAACAACATGTGCTGCCGGATAAATGATGCCTTTTTCAGGGAGCCCCAAGCTCATTTCAGCATGCCAACAGCAGGCCACATTCAGCATGTGTTACCACAGCATAACTGTATAATCAGAGAGTGCAGTTGGCTTGCCTGCAGACCAGAACTCCCACTAAAACTTGTTGCATTATTAAGCAAAGGCTCTGCACAGCTGAAGTCTTATGTAACAGGAAAAAGAGAAAAAAACTGCTTTCAGAACTATACTAACTCAGTCCCATTTTATTTTTTTTTACCAAAAAACAAAACATGTTCATAAAGTAAAACATAAAATATTTGTGTTTATGTCCCATTTCAATTTAATACTGGTTAATACATGATTTCTATTTTCATTAATGTTTTACACAGTCCCAACTTTTTTGGGAATGGGGTTGTATTAGATCCCCATTTATGTGTGTGTGATTAAGAATTATATTACAAATCCATGGTTTAAACATGGTTTATCATTAATACGATATGTTTAGGGATGCAGAGAAATGGGAACTGTAAGCCAGTGCTGATATCTGATATTTCATATGTACATACCTGTCCATGCTGATACAGATGCTAAAACATAAACATTTATAAAATGTTGAAACTCACATTAGTGTTACAGAGAAATATTACTTTGACTTCTGTTCGGTTAAAAAAGGCAAATATTTAACATTGTAGCCCAAACTTGCCTAATTATTTTGTTCTTTCAGAGAACAATGCACTGTCAAATATCAGTTTGTAATATGTGTCAAATTCAATATATTTCCCATAGGATTCCAGTATCACTGTGCATCACTATTTTTTTATTTTTCTTTGTAGACTTTTCCTACAAGCTGGAGTAAACTGTCTTTTTGCTGACTCTGTAAATTCTGAACAGTTGTTTGCCAAGTCTGACAGCAGTTTTTTGACCCTTAAAGGGAGTTTTTATTTTGTCAGTGAAGCTCTTTTTCGTTATTGCTCTTAGACAGAGAATTCTTTACTCTGTGTGCATTGTGAAGAGACAGAGAATTACAAGAAATGAGATTCACTCAGTGTAGCTGTTACTTGTTACAGCTTAGTTATTACTATGTCACATGTACAAACATGCTTGTGTTTGGCAATACCTTGCTGTATGCAGTTCTGAAATTGTATGTATTGTTTCTGTCGTAACAAAATCCAACATTAGTCTTTGTTTCTGGAGACCTGTGGCCTTTTACTGTGTGTGACATTTCATTCACTCTCAATAGCAATCCACTTACAGACTCTTATTCTTGCTTTCTTCATTTTCAGGAAAAAGCAGTCATCGACCTCAGACCAGAATGGCAAGGCTGGGCCAAGGGGCGAGAGGCATCGGGGGCTACCCAAACTCCAATCCCAAGGTTCAGAGGAGCGGGATGCCGGGGACAGTCGCAGGGAGAGCCGGCGACTGCTCAAGACTCGATCACAGGAGCGAAGCGATGCTGAGCTGGAGAGGAGTGGTGTAGTGGAACCCAGAAGGACAGAGGGCGAGCACAGGCTACCTCAAGAGGAGTACCGAGGTGAGCCTGGCTCCGCACGCCACCCAGTCAAACACCAGTCTGGGGAGCAGGAGGGCCATCCACACCCGAAGGGTCCTCGGATTAGACACCCTGAGGGGAGCACGGCCGAGAGGGACGCTGGGGAGGTGGGGAAGGAGGGTAGGTTGAGCCGTAGGTGGTCAGAGGAGCGGCAAGCCTCTTTGGAGGGCCAGCAGCAAGCTTATACTGGGGAGAGGACCGTGGGGGGCACTGGGGGGCAGGGAGGACCTGCCATACAACCTCTTCCCTCTAAAACGAACCACACCCCATCACCCCAGCCACCAGCCCCAGGGTTCCGAGTGGGCCCTGCTGTGCCCACCGGCCCCCCTGAGCTCAGGGAGCCTCCAGAATGGGGCAGGAAGCTGCAGCCGAGCCATCTGGAGCCCGGCTCGGCCGCCATGCGCAAGACAAAGCGGGAAAAGGCTGAAAGCATGCTGCGCAACGACTCCCTCAGCTCTGACCAGTCCGAGTCCCTGCGACCGCCTCCACCCCGTCCCTACAAGACCAAACGCGGCAGTAACAAACGGCAAATGTCAGTCAGCAGCTCGGAGGAGGAGGGTGGCTCCACGCCCGAGTACACCAGCTGTGAGGACGTGGAGATTGAAAGCGTCAGCGAAAGAGGTGAGCTGCACTGAGCATATTCCAATACATATGGAGTACACATAGCTACACATAACTTTTATAGAGGCTACTGAATAATTCAGCATAGCTGTGAAATAATACTAATTAATATTAGTAATAAAAAACTCATCATCAAAAGCATAGTTTCACCTAGAAGAAAGTAATTTGGTGCTGACCACGGTGCCTCCACACATGGGTTCGTTGGTCGTCTCCACCAGGGAAACAGCGGGACTCGTCACTGACAATGGCCCGCTGCCATTCTGGGTCACTCCAAGACACTCTGGCACAACACCATTGCAGTCTTTGGTGAGGTTGACGTTGAGCAGTCATCATAAGGGTCTGCATGCATGTGTTCCTGCCAGTGTTGCTAGCACTAACAGGATGACTCGTAGGGTGTAACTGCTTGCTGAATGTCTGCAATCGTGGCTGTTGGGTCAGTCAGGTACAGTGATAAGGCCCATCCTTGCCTACGTCACAGGCACAGCCGAGCGGTAAACTTGAATCATTCATATGTGTCACAATGTTAAACCTACCCAACAAGTTTCATTCCTGTCGATTGATTCTTTCTGGGTGCAACTGTTTGTGCACCTTTTCTTTTGATGATGAGTGTAATTATATGGTTTATGTGTGTATGTGAATGAGTGAAATTACGTAAACCTTGAGTGTGTTCTCCGAAACCTAGTCATGACCTGGAAGCGGAATTCTAAAATAGTATTATTGACCATTTGCAAAATACAGACGAGTTCCAGCTCCTCTAGTCATTGTTGCAATCTGTCAAACTGTTAGCTCAAGCTAACTCATAGCATTCAAAGCTCTTGTACTAACAGGCTATTGATTGTACATTGTTCTGCAATATTATATATTCTTAAATATCATATTAAATAATTTTAGGCAAAAACAGTAAACTTTAAATGTGGTTTTCCTTTATTCAAAACTTTTCATACTTCAGGATGATCAGGATACCATGTGCCAGGCTTTGTGTATTCCACAGTGACCACTTCTCACCATTCCACTGCCAGTGACGTTCTCACTGCAGGTTTGTTCTGTCTAAGGTGTTCCTTCGCTTGGAACAAACATGGTAGAAGTAACACGTAGAGACTGTTTTGATTGGTTGGGAGGTGTATCAGTCTTGGTTCTTGGCTTTGCAAACGATCAGTTGAACTGTTTCAACTGTGGACTGAATAAGGATTCTTTTTAGACTTGCCTCAGAGTCAATACTAGATCAAGGCTCAGAAGAAGCTGTTTGATCAGAAAATGCTGTGCAGTGAATCTTACACTATGAAAGAGGGCAAATTTCAAATCGCAGGAGTTGGAATTTTAATATAATCACATGGAGCTTGTAAATGAGTCAGTTCAAACAAAAGCAATTATGGAGATGTGAACAATATGACAATACATTTCCATTATAGTGATACGTTTTTTCAGCATGGTAGACTAACGACCTGGTGTACTACGTTCCGTGTTCAGACCAGTAAAAAATGTAAATTCTGGTCTTTAGGTCTAAAGTACCAGAACTGTGATTAATAGAAAATAATCACACTTTAAATTACAGTCACATTATTGGTTATAGAAAATCGCAGTTTGTGTGTGTGTGTGTGTTTGGACCAACTAGCTAAACCAATAACAGGTGTAGGATAGGAGACGTTGTGCTCATGGTTGCATGCTGTTTGGCGGACAAAGTGGTTGAACACAGACTTAAAAGGTCAGTGTATTAACACAAGCTGGAGATGAAATGTAAACAGCAGGGAGAGGGGGGAGAAAGAGAGAGACAGAGAGAGAGAGAGAGAGTGAGAGAGAAAGAAAGAGAGAGAGAGAGAGAAAGAGAGAGAAAAGAGAATGAGCAGTGCACCAACTCATTCTTATCCTTGTAGCAGGACTTAATCAGACTGAGAGCTTTCATTTACTCTGCAGGTAAGAGGCCTGATAGATCCATACACAGGATATGAACAGAGTACCACTGATGCGCAGAGGCTTTTTATTAGCTTATGTATTGATTTGGCTTGGCCGTTGTATTTACATGGATATAAAAAATATGTACTAATTGCTTCCTGTCAAATCATTTATCAGTTTAATTAGTTATTACATATTAGCTCTAGACATTAATGTACTGAGTAGTTTAATGTAATTCACAGTATTGCATATTGTAAGTTAAATTGGTAGTCATATCAGTAGTGCCAAAAGCAAAAGCAGTGATTTTGAACACATTTGTCACTATATGTAGTGTGTTCAGTGCTTTCTGACTGCTGAAAGAGCCAGGTTAACTTCCACAGATGCATTTGTGAAGCATGTAGTGCATTTAATTATTATGATGTTAAAGCACTGGTTGTGAATGTTCATTGTGTAATGCCTTCTAGCATATTTGGGTTGTGAGAATAGTACAGAAAACAGCTGTGAATTTAAGCTTTGATGTGCTGCTATGTCACATGTTTTGTAGTCTTTTTTATGTCATGTTTTTAAGGGAAATATAATGCTCATCTGCATTGTGATGGTCTCACATCAGTGACGTCATCACCACTTTTCTGTGCACGGGGTTGTCTGTTGGTGTAAGGATTATCTACAAATGGCCTTTGTGTGCATGTGTGTTTGTGTGTGCTGTAATTGTGAGGTCTACATGTCCTCACAAGTATACA
The DNA here is from genome assembly GCA_034552555.1 of Semaprochilodus insignis. NCBI lineage: Eukaryota > Metazoa > Chordata > Actinopteri > Characiformes > Prochilodontidae > Semaprochilodus > Semaprochilodus insignis. Next base: position 15,471,404 of record CM067478.1, read on the forward strand.
GCAATATGAAATTTGTGTGGTGAAATCATGTATTGTTTTCACCTTAAATGATGTTCTTATGTTCTTTTTGAAAATCAAATAGATTTGGATCCTTAGGTTAAGCTTAGGGTTATATTTAGGTGTTAGTGTAGTATTATTTAGCTGCAGTACCAATGGATGTCCAAATATATTAAGACAGATGTGTGTGTGTGTGTGTGTGTGTGTGTTTTATTTTAGTGAACTTTTTTTAGGGCAACACTTTTAGGAACAGAACTGGGTTACATAGTGAAGAAGCAATCTCTTTAGGGAAAGATGCATTGCATTCTATATAGTTTTAAGCTTCTGACATACTTGTAAGTAAGCCACACAGGTCTTACCTCTCCGTAGAGCTTTCGGCCTGCCTATAATTCAAACTGAGTTATGTAGTGTTGCTGCAAGAAAAAGGGGCTAAGAGTGGTCAGTGTTTAATCAAAGCTCATTTCAAACATGCCAGAGTGATCTATGTACAGGTTCCTTTTTTAGCTCTGGGTGAGATCTGTTTCAGCATCAGCTACTTAATGGCCTTAGAGGAGCTTAAGGAAATATGAATGACATCCATGCAGATGTACCCTACCATTAAAAGCTGCTGAGTATGTCACAGTGTGATATTGATGTCAGACCGTTTGTCTTTTTTGTCATTTGATAGTAATTAACTCTTAAATCTGTCATTGGTCATTTTGGAGTGAGCCAGATAGTTTGTAAACAGGGTGCCAGAAAGTGATTAAATCATGAACTCATCACTTCACTACTCTGCGTCATACCCATCTCTCCTGATTGTGTTTGGCGCTTGAGAATGTCCCATGTGCTCAGAACAGAGCAGAAAACGGTCAGTCCTGGGGTACACACACATGCGCACATGGTGCCCCTCCATAAAACATGCCAAGAGTAAATATGAGGCCAACGTCATGGAAAGCTCTGACACTGCCACTCTATGTGTGTGTGTGTGTGAGAGAGTGCCATTGTATGTCATGAAGCTTCTACAGTCAAGAGACTAAATGTAACTCTTAGGAGCTGTGCAAACATAAGTTCAGCAGGATAGAAGCCCCATTAATCCCTATTCGTGCCCTGGTCCTGCGGGGCGAAATGAGTGGGCCGTGCTTTAGGGTGACAGCTTGGCAAAGTGTGCCCCTCTGGAGCCCAAATGTTCAATAAACGGAGTGCTGTGAGTGTAAACAGCAGGTTTGAGAGTGTGTGTTCTGGCTAGCATAAAGCAGCAGCTCATCAGGCAGGGAGGCTGCATGTTTGTGCTGCTCTGTACTCACTCCAGCTCACTCTGCTTGTCTCTTCCTGTATTCTCCAGGGGATTGGGAGTGCTATCCTCTGGACCCGACTGTATGGCATGTATGTATTTCCAGCATGTTGGATTAACTGTCAGGTGGTGTAGACTGTATTGCTGTTTGGTCAAATGGCACATTCAATATAGAACCACTGAAGTATAAAAATGGAAAACAGCATTGCTGATTCTGTACAGTATCATAGGTGTCTAATATTTAGTAGTAACCTAGGATGTTTTAGATGTGTTTAGAAAGATGAACAAATGTGTTGAGGAATCGAAAATGGTTGAAAAAATTACAATAAAATAGATAAAATAAAAAAGAGATCTTCTAGCCCAAAGCAGAAGTTCTCTCTCCTCCTACAGTCTCTTCTCATCTATTTCTACTTATTGTTCAAAGCATGGTTTAAAGTAGACATTAGTATTAATTGTATAACTAAAATGTTTAATAATGTTTGATTAATGTTTAATTTCTTGTTGTTCCGAAAATACTTTAAATACTTTTAATATAGAAAAAAATATCTAATCTACATTGTAAAAGTTATTATTGTGTACAAAGTACCAAAAATATATGATGTGTTCCAAACGTTTAAACAGTAATGTAGTTTTTTTCTTATCACCAGCATAACAAGACACAAAGCAAGCAATGAACTTTTTCTCTGTTTACTGCGTATACAGCTGAACTTCTGCAGAAATGGCTAGTATAATGTTTTTAAATAATAATAATAATAATAATAATAATAATAATAATAAACAAGCTTTTTATGATAAAGCATATACACTAATTTACACAAGTATATCTACAATGAACGAAAGATTAAAACAATCAAGGTCATTGGGGAAAAAACGTTTCCTAAGAAAACATTACCCATGCTATATTACATATTGAAATACTTTATAAAGCAGAAGGTTACTGCTTTATAAAACACTGGTCACTAATCCCAAAATTTGTACATGTAGAAATAAATATCTACTTTTTAAATATCTACTTTTTAAATATTCTCTTTTTTACCTTTCACAATAGGGACCTTCTAGAAGGACTTACATACAGAGTCATTTCTGATATAAATACAGGACCATTCAGAAACGGTATTTCATTTGGTCTTGGAGGTGTTGAGCATCAGCCTGATCGAGCATTGAGCTGACATGTTTGCTTTTGTTTATGTCAGGCAAAAAGAAAAAAAAAAAATTAAATGATCAACTAATACAAATACTGAGTTTAGTAGAAAGACATAAAAGTAAGTGTGATGATGGAACTGCTTCTATAGAGCTACAATACCTAGGAAGAAAATGTCCAGTACACCAGAATGTTTGGAATAAGAAGGATACATGTGTGTATGCACATGTTTGTTTGTGTGTATGTGTATGTGTATGTGTGTGTGTGTGTGTTTGTGTGAAGGTGAGGTAAGGGGGTGTAATGAGAGAGTTCCCCTCTGATGGGATTAAATCACTGCCTTGTCCTTTCCAGCATCCAGTTACATGGCAGCCCTCCAAGGAAGGTGATCATTTAATCGGCAGAATCACTCTGAGCAAGCGCACGGCCATGCCCAAAGAGGCTGGAGCACTGTTGGGGCTAAAGGTTAGTTGACACACACAGCTCCGGCAACAATTACCCCTGTTACACACACATATACACACAGGTCCTCTTGTCCTCACAGGTGTACTGTCACAAACAGAGTGACTTAATATTGCTTTCTCAAACATGGAAACTATGTTCTGAACATCTGTGAAAATGTAATTGGCTTTTTTAAAGGTGTAAAATATCAAAGAATAAAGAAAAGTTTTAGATTTGTCTTTTTATCACAGCGACTTTCTTCTTTCTTTGTGTAAGTGTTTCCTACAGTCCTTTTATAATGTTTATTGTGTTTTTTGGTGTGTGTAGGTGGTAGGGGGAAAGATCACAGAAACAGGGAGACTCGGGGCCTTCATCACCAAAGTTAAAAAGGGAAGCCTGGCGGACGTGGTGGGCCATTTACGGGCAGGTCAGCGCAGTTCTGCTTCACTTTTGTCACTTTGGCTTCAGTTCCTGTGCAGCACAACCACACAACTGAAAAAACAGCAAATGAGACCATATACAGCAGCTTATTACAGTGCATTTCCTTTTCAGAGATTGCCATGATGTTTCATGCTCTTCTCTGAAGAGGAAAAATTTGTAGATTTGTTTTTTAACTTTGCCAGATGGTACGGACGCACAAGGACATTTGAATTATATTGGTTTTGGACAGATGTTTGGATTTTACCCATATTTCAAATCTATTTTGGATGATACATATTGACTGATGATCCATTTTATCAGCGCCACTTACCACATAGGTGCTCCTTGTGGTTCTGCAATTACACACTGTCGTCCAGCTGATTCTTTGCATACTTTGTTATCCCCCCATCACTTTTTTAATGGTCAGGACCCCAACATTACCACCACACAGCAGGTATTATGTGGGTGGTGGATCATTCTTATCACTACAGTGATGCTGACGTGGTGGTGGTATGTTAGTGTATGTATTGCTGGTGTGAGTGGATCAGACACAGCTGCAGGAGTGTTTAAACACTCTTTTAGACACTACTAACTTGCTGATGTAAAGTCAGAGCTGATAGCTCATCTGCTGCTGCAGACTTTGTGTTGATCGTCCTCTAGTCCTTCATCAGTGGTCACAGGACGCTGCCCACAGGATGCTGTTGACTGGACAGTTCTGGTTGGTGGACTATTCTCAGTCCAGCAGTGACACTGAGCACACACTAACACACCACCACCGTGTCAAGTGTCACTGCAGGTCCAAGAATGATCCACCACCTATATAATACCTGCTCTATGGTGGTGCTATGGTGGTCCTGACCATTGATAACAAAATATGCAGAGAAACAGACAGACTAAAGTCTGTAATTGTAGAACTACAAGGTGCACCTGCTGATAAAATGGATAAAGAGTGTCGATACATTGAGGTGGTCATAACGTTATGCCTGAGTGGTATATATATATATATATATGACAACAAACTGTTTATCTTGGCACTGACCACGGTACCTCCACACACGGATTCATTGGTCATCTAAACCAAGACACAAGCGGGACTCATCACTAAAGATGACCTGTTGCCTTTCTGAGTCACTTGATTACAGTCTGGCACAACACCATTGCAGTCTTTGGTGACGTTGACGTGGTGTTAAGGGCAGTCGTAATCGGGACTGTCTGCGTGCATGTAGTTCTCCGTCATGTAGCCGTCTGCCAATGGTGCTGGCACTAACAGGGATGACTAATGGAGGGCATCATTGCTTGCTGAAAGTTTTGCTGAAAGACTGCATATATATATATATAAATATATATATATATTAATCATCGCTGTCCAAAAAAAAATAAGTGTCTCCAAAATGGCAACTTTTCATGAGAAGAAAAAAACTTTCTTTGTTCATCAGTCAATGTAAAGAATGTAAAAAAAAATATTCCAGTGAATTTAGAAAGATATATTTTTCTTTGGACAGCAAGAAAAATACACAAATACACACACACATGTGTGTGTGTGTGTGTGTGTGTATATATATATATATGTGTATATATATATGTATATGTGTGACAAATATTGGGTATCAACATCGGCCCAGGATTCCTATTATGCTATTCTCATACTATTGCACTTTTCTTTTCTCTCTAGGAGATGAGGTGCTACAGTGGAATGGTAAATCATTACCAGGATTAACTAAGAAGGAAGTTTACAATATCATTTTGGATTCCCAAACGGAACCCCAAGTTGAATTAGTTGTTTCAAGGCCCATTGGGTAAGTGTTCCATTACCTTCCTACGATTCTTAATGAAATCGGTTCCTTTTAGCTGCAGATAGTGTTATTTCAGTGGCAAATGACCTGCAGGATCTCTTAAGTACAAAAATTTGTCATAGTCTAGTCAAGAGGAAGTCTGCACTCAAGGCACAAGTATTTGCTCAGTCTAGCCTACTTCAGCATTGCAGAGTTCTGCTGTAATTTATGTTTCTATTGTGTTTAGTTTTCACTGTTAGCCATTATATTCTCCTTTGCACTGTCCTCCTACCTCTTTAAAAAGATGTATTCATTGATTTCTCTCCAAACACTTGCGAAGGGTGTATAAATCTTACCAGTAAGTAAAACAAACTCCATGAGAAGATTCTCATCCCCCCAACTCTCTCCCCATTTGCCTCTGTCGATTTCCCCATGGAAAGCGCAGCCCTTGAAGACAGAAGCTGTGCACTGTTTTGTGTGCGCCTCCCAGTTCTTACTCCTTGTGTTTAAACAGCCGACCCTATGATCACATCCTACTTTGTCTTTGCTCGGTATGTGTGTGTACGTGTGTAGAATTGTAGATAGAATTTATATATTTTGTTTCTTTCCAGTGATATACCAAGAATACCAGAAACATCACACCCTCCATTAGAATCTAGTGAGTACTGTCTCAAGCACCATGTCCTGGAGTAGTTACTGTTTGCTTGGTCCTCAGGTCAGCATGGTGTCGCTTGATTTTAGTGGTGCCTTTGTTGTCTCTGTGCCTCTACAGCAGGTTCAAGCTCATTCGAGTCTCAGAAGATGGAGCGGCCATCCATATCTGTCCTGTCCCCTTCCAGCCCCAGTGGTCTGAGAGATGCTCCCCAACTCCTGCCTGGACAACTCTCGGTGGATACAATACTACTCAGCATGTTAACATCTCCTACATGGTTGTGTGCGCTTTTCTTTTTATCTCATCTCACAGTGTACAATATCTGTGCTTGTGTGCATTGCAGGTGAAAATGTGGTATGATAAGGTGGGCCATCAGTTGATAGTAAACGTGCTGCAGGCCAAAGAGCTGCCCCCAAGACTGGATGGAAGACCCCGAAACCCATACGTCAAAATGTACTTCCTGCCTGATAGAAGGTGCTCAGACACAAACAAATTATATAACGATTTCCAGGAACACTTCAGTCTGATTTTTGGTTTTGGTCATGTTTTGTTTTGGTATTCATAAAAACTGTTTCTCACTGCTGAGTTGTGATTTTGTGGTCATGTATGTCCTTTTTCTGCAGCGATAAAAGCAAGCGGAGAACTAAGACAGTGAAGAAGAGTTCGGAACCCAAGTGGAACCAGACGTTTGTGTACTCCCATGTCCACCGGCGGGATTTCAGGGAGCACATGCTGGAGATCACAGTGTGGGACCAACCGAGAGTGCAGGAAGAGGAAAGTGACTTCCTTGGAGAGGTATCTGAAAGACATTTATTTGGGTATCACCTTTAAAGCTCCACTATGCAAGATTAATTGGATGATTGGAAGCTTGTTGAAAGACTATTCAAAAACTTAGACACACTGTTTGAACTGCATGTCATCCGAGGACGTAATTAGATTATCTACCATTGTCAAAATGTGTTCATCAGTGTTCAATAATGTTGATTTTGCATCTAAAACTGGAGCTGGACATTTGTTTTTAAATGTGTGTGTACGACGTTAACCTTCTGGGGTCAACAATGTTTCTCAGTGATTCTATATATGTTACTCTGTCTTTGCAATAATACAGCACAGGAATACGATTCAAACACGTTCAGAATCTTTTGATTCCAGTTACGAGCTTATGAAGACAGGGTTGACATACCCGTCATGTGCCTCTCATCCTGTGCATTTGGTGGATTTGTGTGTCCTACATTTTACGTAAAAATGACCAATGAGTACCCATCGTGTCAGAAACTATTTATTCTTCATCAAGGTGACATCAGAGACACATGTAAATGGTTTTCAAAAAGTTTAAAGCTCCATGAAGTTTCTGGGGTTTCAGAATGTTCTGAACATTTTAATATGACGCATATAGGTACCATGTTGAATCGTGTTGAAAGACGAATTTAAAAAGATTTGCAAAAGTCAGTAGATCCTAGGAGTTAATACAGAAATAGGTATAGCGTGGTCTAAAAAAAACTCCAGCAAAATCCAACCCAACACCTCTGACTTTTTGATGATTTCAGGTTTATAGGGTGACTCGCAGTGTAGCATCCATTACACCATTTTAAAATGTCTTTTTCTCCTGATTCAGTAATGTTACTACTTTTAATTTTAACAAGACAGTTCAGCATTAAGTCACATTAGAGGTTGTTATTGTTGGTTATTTGACTTCCAGTATGAATCTGCAGTGTTGGCAAGGTTGATAAGTAATAATTCAGGAATGGGTATCCTTCTGTAATATGCTGTATCAAGATAATACTAATAAGAGTAGTAGTAGTCCTGTTTGAATGGCTCTTTGCTTACGTAATAACAGAACAAGCTAACAGACATGCTCATACACTGTGTTGTTGTTTTTAGCGTGGCTCCTGAACTGTTTCATGAACAGTCCAACATATTACCTTTCAGTCCAGTCTCTCTGTGGGAGTTTGAGGACGATACAGTAGAAAGTATTTTATCCAGTGCTTTTAATTAGAATACCGTCACTTTGTGTAGTCGTATTGTCTTTGACTGAATATTATTAAAACAAGCTAAATTATACTGGCTTAAAACAAGTCATTTTTAACAGAACAGATACTTTATCCTCTAAATATAACATTGCTTTGCAGAGTCTCCCCTACTTAAAAAAAATAATTCAGCTTGAGAAATGCTTTATTGAATCACTATTCAGACTATAGGTTTTTTTAGCATTCTCCATTTGTAGCTTTAACCTCTCTTAATTTCTCTCCACTGTAGATCCTGATTGAGCTGGAGACTGCCCTCCTGGATGATAAACCTCATTGGTACAAGCTGCAGACTCATGACCTCTCTTCCATCCCGCTACCCCACCCCTCACCGTACCTGCCCCGCAGACACGCCCACACAGATACACCAACCAAGAAGCTGCAGCGTGAGTGAATGAGGAGTACAGTGTCAAATTTGAATGTCTGAAAACATGGTGTGGAAAGGACAAACGGGAAGCTATTCCCATGACTTACAGTTGTATGCAAAAGTTTGGGCATCCCTAGTCAAACAATTTGATTTATTCTAAGTGCATGGTCCTCTACACAGAATACACTACTGTACATTTGAATACACAGTTACTCTTTATTTGCTGAATTGAGCATAAAATAAAGCATAATATGTGGCCTGTGCAAAATTTATGGCACGTTTTTTTTTAAACAAATAAATAGACAATCTGCTGAAAATGCTATATTTATGTTAAGAAAATGAGCAAAACATAACTTGAAGTGTATAAACTTTGGCACACAACTTTATATTAACTCTACAGCAAGAAGTGATGCAAAATGCACAAATGAAGGGACTATAATTAGCACTACAACATTCAACGAACATGTGGAAAATAAGCGTTTTTATTGAGCAAATATTATCTCATTAATGCTATCTGAGCATTATGGCTGAATTTATACATTCATAAATTTCTTTTGTGTCATGTGTATGTATGTGTGTGTGAGTGACTGGTTATATGTGTACATACATTTATATGTGGTCCTTTCCTCCATCGAATCTCATGTGGTTATGTATGTATGGATATCTTTTGCTTGTCTTGCTTGTCCATATATCAATCTGCCTATCTGTCTGTCTGTCTACATGTGTGTATGTGTGTGTCTGCAGGCTCTCAGCGTATCACAGAAACAGATTATGATGATGGTATTGGCGTAGTGGCTGCAGGTGGGTGGGTGGGTGGGCGGGCATGGTGCCAGTAACCCACAGTAAAATTGTGATTTGTGCAACAGAATAAAGAAAGCGAGAAGCAAGCAGCCAGCAGTTGGCTTTCACTACTACTAAAAGCCTCTGCTGGAGGCCTGGAGACAATACACCAATGAGACAATGCAGCAAGACATAAAATGTGTTTAGCATGTGCTGTTGTCCCTGCATGCATAATTGCTGCAGAAACACACCACACTTCACAGAATTGCCAGTTTATTAGGTTTATTTGGTCTAGTGTTGCACCATGTTTGGTCTTCAGTCACTTGGATTATTCAAGGATTCTACAACATACTGGATGCATGGAGTAGGTATATGGTTCTACTAAGACAATTACTATAACTCTGCAAACTGGACAGCTGCAGAGACTCACAATCAATGGCCCTTTCTAGCCCATGCCAAAGATCCATGGGATAAAAAGCTGCATATAGTTAAATCCATAGACCATGCAGGTCACTGAAGCAATCAAATTTGGTGACATATGTGCCTTGTGGTATGGCACGTTATTATACTGAAAGTGAGGAAAACAGTAGACATGAAGGTTTGAACTTACAGTAACAATCAGATGTGCCATGCTGATCAGACATCGAGTCCCATTTCACACCAGGAAAGCATTTCCCACAGCAGCATACAGATACTATTGGCATACTGTTGATACCAACTCCTGTTGCTTGCCCCAAATTCTGATCCTTCCATCTGCATTACACAAAACAACCCTGGATTCTTTACACCAGGCAACTTTGTTTCCTGTCCTCTTCAGTTTTTGTTCTTCGATGATAATAAGATCATCAGCTGTTGTAAACCTTTTGAGACAGATGAGTGGTGCATTCTGCAATGACATTCTTCACACGCATTCTTGAATTTAGAGGTGACTTGCCTGTTTGTGGCCTGTGTATTTGCTTACACAGTTCTCACCATCCTCCTTGACTCCTCTAAACGACAAGTTCAGTATTTATCCACTGGCACATTTTTGCAGTTCATATGGTAAGTAAACCCATTCTAGTGCACGATTGAACACTATGTGAAGGTAGCATAGAGCTGGCACTCTATGTACCACTGTATTCCATTTTTTAACGTATTTAGATTATGGCCTGTATTCAGATTCAAGGACATTTCTAGGTCTTTCCAAAAACCCAGAGAGCTGATTAGAAATCAGAACGTGATTAGTTGATTTCACTTTGTTCTTAAATAAGTTTGTAGCTAATCTGAGGCTTTAGACCTTCAGTCCAACTCCAAGTCCTAAACAATGGGAAAGCATGCTTGGCTGTATCAACTTAGGTACCATAGAAAAAAGAATTCCGATTGGACAATTTTCCATTAACTGTTCATCTCTGTTCAAGAACTTGTTTCCAAACAAAACTTATAACACCACTACAATACTTGCAAAGATTAGATACAATAAGCATGATAATTGTATTAAATAAATAACAAAATAAAAAAGGCCGGAGGGGAGGTCCCAGGTGATTCCATGTGAATCACAGTCATATGACACATAAGTATAACTTGATAGAATGTACAATTTATATGAAGGTGGATAATGAACAATAATATAATAATAATAAACTGGCAACTCTGCCTGCTGTATAAAGCTAGAGCATTTGTTGTGATGGAGGTTGAAAGCTGAGTCTCCGTAAGCAGTGTCCTGTCTCCAGTGCTTGTCTCTGTAGAGTAGACCTTGATCACACTACAAGGTGTGCATGACACCGGAGAAAGAGAAAGGCCAAAAGAGAACACACAAAACAAGGATGATGTGTCCTCTCCTCAGAGTTACATTCTCTTTTCTCTCTGCATGGTAGAGAGTAGAAGGTGACATGATTAAGTGTTTGTGGTAGATTACCCTTGATACCTTGCTTCCATTTTCCAAAAGCAGCACATCTTAAATGACTGTGAGTTCCATTGTGGCTTTGCTGCACCTCAAGTAAGTTACTCCGTATAACAGCATTAATCCATGCAGGTCTTTAGCTCATACCATGGGTGTTACTTTTCTCTTCTCTTCTTTTTGCTCACTAAACTTGTTCAGTCCAATGCAGTCCAAATGTGAAGTGCACTTTTATGATCTCATTTTTTTAGCCCAGACCGTTTGGCTAGTAGCTCAGTGGTCAGAGTCTCTGTGACTGGCTAATGAAAGATGATCTGAATGTTTTACGTAAACAGCAAGTTTACTTCTATCCAGTTTTTGGGATAAATTGTAATATCACAGTGTACAGATGTAGCTGCTGTTTTGGAAAAGTAGACACATGAATGAAAGAGGTATCATTTTCATTTCACGTTATATCATTTTTTTCTTTTTGCATGCATATTTTAAAATGAATTTAACAGCACTTGTGTAGTGTTTCCTCTATTAGCATTTTTGAAGTAGAATTTAGTTTTGAAATATTGCTTCTGTGCATGTCTGTCTGTGTGTGTGTGCGTGTGTGTGCACGTTTGTCTATTTATAGCTGCAGAGAGTCGACCAAGGGAGAGGGAGAGAGATCGGGACAGGGAGAGAGAGAGGGAGAGGGAGAGGGAAAGGGAGAGAGAAAGAGATCGGACCAAGTTAGAGGTTCCTGAGCAGCAGAGGTCGACGCATCATCGCTCTCGCTCTGTATCTCCTCACAGAGACGAGGAGAGCCGGGCCAGATCACGGCCTGCTAACATCCCCATGCAGAGGTAAAAAAGAGTGGGGGGGAGGGGTGGGATTACTTTTTCACTCCTTTTCAAAATGCAGCTGCCCATCAGAGCGTGTGAATATTTCATGAGAAATAAACTAAAATAAATATTTTTAATGATGGTAAAGTTACATTACAGTGCCCATATCCAGCAACTTTCTCGTCTAGGTCCGCCTAGTATTAATATTTTTTTTAGTATAATGTTTTTTTGTGATTGATTGTTTTGTATTGTGCCTGATTAAAAAAAGCAGTCTAGACTGAAACACTCGTTATAACTTTAGTGGGAACGGTTGGGTGGAATAGAGGAGCTGATTGATCTGTAAATGGGTTGTTTTCTGTGACATGACAGAAACAGTGAATCAAAAACTTAGTTTATATATAAAAAGCTTAGTTTATATATATGGGCTATGTGGACTGGGGTGGGGGTTGGGGGACTGTTAATGTTAGAAAGTGTAACGGTGTTTTTATTCTACATTTAATTATTTATTTAATATATGTGGGTCTTTTAATGAAGATCAAATTGAGAATATTTTCCCTTTTCGGGTAAAGTTACTCTTATTTCTCTCCCTCCCCAACTTCCCCTGTCTCTTTCTCTTGCTCTCTCATTCTCTACCCCCCCTTTTTTCTCTCTCTCTTAATCTGTTTCTCACTCTCTGTCTCTGTATCTCTACTCTTTCTCCCCCTTTCTCTTTATTCCTGTTCGGTCACCCTTTTTCTTTCCCCCCTTTGTCTCTTCTCTCTTTCTCCACACTTCTTTCTGCCCGCCCTCCATTTCTCTCTCTCTCCCTCTCTTTCTCTCCTTTCTCTCCCCCCTTCTCTCCTTTCCTTCCTTCTCTCTCTCTCTCTCTCTCTCTCTCTCTGTCTCTCTCTCTCTCTCTCTCTCTCTGTCTGTCTTTCTCTCTCTCTCCCCTCTGCAGGAGTTTAGATGAAGGTCAGCATAGCCGTCGATCTCGTTCCCCCACACGTTATCACGACCGGGGCCGTGCACAGGAAAGAGAGTATGTGGATGACAGGTAAAGTATGGATTATGCTTATGTAGGACAGAAATATAACATCTGTTGCTTCCATGTGCCTTATAGCATGTCTTTTGTCTGCACTTGACGGTGGTGTTAAAGACGTCCTTCAGATACAATGAATCTCAGTGCTTTTGAACAAAAACTGGTTGACAGGACTGATATTGCATTAGAATGCTTTGTATGCATTACTGTAATATCACACTTTTCAAAAAGGGAAAACCAGATGGAAACCACCTTGGTTCTTCAGCGTTTGACATTATTAAAGTTGGCCTGTGAGATATAAAGCACTCATATGTATATACCTGTACCTCTGAAAAGAGCATTCCATGCAAAATACATCATTTGTGACTGCTTGCTTTGAAGTCAGTTTAAGTGAATTTATCCAATATTCCCATCTTTTTTATTTTCACATCACCATTCCACACAAATACAAGGGTACTGGTGGTTCATTTTCAGAGGAATGTTGGCTAAATTCCAGTCCAGTATCCAAGATCAGGAATCACATATTAAGCTCTGTAACTGAATGGGTTGCTCATTAAAACGTATGTTCCTTATCATGTTCAAGCTACTGTTATTTTAGGTAGGTAACTACGCTCTGCTCTGAGTCCTATTATACCCATGCTCTTTCTTTATGTTTGCTTGTTTCTTGTTTTGTTTGTTTGTTTATCCCCTCATGTGTCACCCATCCTCATGGTAAATGCAGTGAGGTCGTCTTGATACACAGATCAATGCGGGGTAGGAGCGCAGAGTGCCTGCACACCAAAAGGTAAAACACTGGGCCCAGATTGAACCTGCACTAGGAGTTAGAATGTTGCTTTATTATCATCACAGTACCTTTTTTCCCTAATTTGCTCGGCCCTTGTATTCCATTTGATTGAATGTACATGTGCGGCAGAGATGCTATCATGTTCTTTCCGTATTCTTTCTCGAGTGTTTCTATTTAAACTGTCTTGGTCTTTGCTCAGTATTATGCAGCACAGTAGCTCACTGACAAGAACCATTACCAGTGGAACTTTCCACTCCTTAATGGCACACTGCCTAAAGACAAATCCAGCAATCTCTACAAGGCAACAGTTTAGTTAACCTCAGAGTAACCATCATACTTTATTCAAGTGTTATTATTACATTTATTTTAATCACAGCATCAGCATACAAATCAGAGAACCTTACATAGAGAGGCCAACTTCCCGGCAGGAGCTGGTTCTTAAGTAATGCATGATTTCATTGGCTGTTGTTTTACTTTGTTTTATTGTGTCCACTTCTTGCATGCTTGCACATTGTTCTAACGTCAGAAGGTATAGCACACTCCCGCCTAAGATGCCCCTGTTAGTCAATGGCATTCATAAATACATCTGTAGGTAAGGAGCAAACTGGAAGGAACATTTTTTGCCCTTAAAGCCCCAGACATGCTGAAATACCACACTGACAAACCCCAGGACTTTATTACTTGCACAGAATGTAGTGAATATCTAGTATATACACTCCTCATCAAATGAGTAGTTTCACATACAGTTGCACCCAGAAGGAATCAGCCAACAGGAATGAAACGTGGTGGGTAGGATTAACATAGTGAGACATGCAAATGATTCAAGTGTTACGTTCTGCCATGCATGCAATATAAAGCAAAAACAGGCCTTATCACTGTACCTGACTGACCCAACACGATTGTGGGCATTCAGTGAGCAGTGATGCCCTCCATGAGTCATCCTGTTGCACTATTGGCAGATGGCTGCACAACTCAGCATTGCATGTACACAGACTGCTATGATGACTGCCTGTAACACTATGTTAGCGTTGCCAAAGACCGCAATGGTGCCGTGCCAGACTGGCATGGAGTGACACAGAATGGCAGCGGGTCATCTTCAGGGATGAGTGCCACTTTTGTCTTGGTGGAGACAACCAACGGATCAGTGTGTGGAGGCACCGTGGTCAGTGCCCAGATGAACGGTTTGTTGTCATCTGTCACATGCTCATAAGGCCTGGTGTCACTCCACCTCCACCCCTACCGCAACATCTGCAGGAACTGTGTGAGAATATTCAAGCTGCATGGGATGGATTATCAGAGGACACCATACAGCGATGTCTTGTCTCTTGTGTTAGCAAACATGGTGACCCAACGCCATACTGAGAGACACTACAACGCCAACTCCATACCAAGACATCTTGCCTCGTCTGTTAGCAAACATGGTGGCCCAACGCCATACTGAGAGACACTACTTCTGTGTGTGTAGCTAAGTAAATATTGGCCATATCAGTCTAAACTTTTCATCATTTATTGTTCCTGGTAAACTTTATCTTCCTTCCCAATAGCAATGCAATCCTGCACTTCCTTCTGGGTGCAAATATTCTTTTGATGATGAGTGTGTACATATATTTTTATTTGCTAGCATGTGTTTTGTGATTACTCTGTTGCTATAATAGTAATAATTAGCTTGACATTAGTTGTAGCGTTTATGCTTTGGGGCTTTAAGTAAAAGTCCTTTTTGTGGGTCGTTTTAAATATGTACAGTTCTGTGCAAAATGTTTTAAGGACATGAGAAAACTGTATTTAAGGGGCCCAGAAAAACACTAACATTAGACTATATGCCAGTGATACACTAAAAGTACTGATCTCTACAAATGCCTGTGTGTTTGTTTAACAATGTCATCCTGTACCTGGTTTGGCTGATCAGTATTTAATTAAAGCTGCAGTTTGTAAGATGATGCAACCTGTCCAATTAATACTTCAAACAATAGGGACAATAGGCAACATACCGGAAAATGCAGTTTCTTCTTCTCCCTCTTCAGTTCTTGCCAGTCTAGAAGAAGTGTTGTAAGTTCAGCATCCTGCTTCATCCCTTTACTCATCAAGAGCTTTCACAGTGGTGGAAAGTCACACTGATGCTAACTTTCAATTTGCTTCTATTCATTTCACTTCTTTTGTTTGCCACTGAATGCTGTTTCTCGCCAAGGAGGTGACAGTGGACAGTATAACGTTTGTCAAGAGTCTCAGCCATCATTTTTTTGTTCCTTTCATCGGCTACCTGTCCTTAAAGCTTGCAAATAAAAAGCCAATGTCGGCCTCCTAAAAAGAAGAGCAAGATAACACCCTGTTTTCTTTCACAAAAAAAAAAACAAAACAAAAAACATTTTTTGAAAGAATTCTGATTACTCCAAGTTTCCCTTTGCCTCTCATTATTTAAAAAACGCAGAATTTTGGTCATATCAGAGTTACTGCTACTGAACAGTAAACTATATTTAATCTCTGCTTTATCTAGGTTGGGACTGTCTTGGTTAAAATTAGATTAAGTGTACAATGCAGAGTTTTATGGAGTTGACTCCAACTCCCAACTTCTGCTGTGGTAATCCATGAATGCGAGAGATGGGTCACCCCAGAAAACTTGGAGTTGTTCATCTCTAGTTAGAATACACCATTGGAGCAGTGCTGCTTCTTCATCCTTTCATGCTGGACTGATTCAACTTGATGCTACAGTGACTAACTATCGCCTCTTGAGGGACAAAGTGGTGTTATGAGATGCTAGATGCTAACTAAATAATTTAAAACAATGTGCTTAAGTGTATAAATGCTTAAGACTTTTGCTCAGTACAGTATGTGTGCCCTATCTTGCATGCTGCAGCTATTCATTCAAACACATGTCTGGCTCTTCAGCTTTAGGAGAAAGATTTAGAGAGAAAAGTTAAATGATTGTGTTTATAATGGAACGATTTGCTCTCACAATCTAATAATACACCTGAGGTACTGTAGTACATGAGTGTATGTCCATACATGCAAATATAGGCATTTAGTGCAAGTATTCAAATGTATGTTTCTTCCCCAAATAACCATGGTTTAAAGGCCTGTGGTGTGCCTGGGACTCTGGTCCTCTCTTTTCATCTTCTTAGTGCATTCCAAATGTTTGTGCTACATTTTATTTTGGCTCCCAGTGTAGCTTACTTTCTAGTAAACCACATCAAAGTCTTAAATTTTATCATCATTTTCTAATAATAATTTTAGAATTTCTTTTTAATTATTCCTTGTTATATTTTTATCATTTCGAGTGTTATTTGTTGAATTTCACTCAGATAGTTCTTTGTGTATTTGTGTTTTTGTGTGTATGCCACGCATGCTTGTGTGTTAAGTTCTACCCTTCCTGCATGCCTTAAGACTCAGCCCTGGCCTTCAGTGCTCTCTGCCACCTGCCAAACTGTCACACAGCGTGTGCTCAGGTTCACTGATGACAGCAACATTAGGTAAAAAAAAAATCATCCCTATATATATATATATAAAGAAGAGTAACTACAATGGTCAGTAAAAACGTAAGGACAATGTGGTTTATGTCATTATCAGCAAGTTTCATTGCATGCTTGCCAGTCTCCTTTGCCTTGATAAGAAAAGCCTGTTCTTTTTTTGTATCTAATATTATTTGCTTGTTCTTGTTCTTCATCTTTTTGTCTTTTTTGTCCTCCTTTTCGTCTCTCCGTTGGATGGCATGTTGTGATCCTAGTGATCTGCAGCCCCCTCTTGACAGGGTTAGAAGTGCTAGTACCAACTGTCTGAGGCCAGGTTCAAATTCCAATTCGCCAGAACGAGAAAGGTACTCACCAGACCTCTTTCTTTTGTCGCCTAGTTTGAGTTTTACTTTTGTTTTGCTGTTTTATTATGATAATTTCCATCCTTCACTGACTCGTATGCTTTATGTAAAATGCATTCATCACTTTACCAACCTTTAACCTGACACAGTTTGTATTATTATTATCATTCTTTTTTTCTATTACTTTTAAATCACAGGGAACGTGCACTCTTTGCATATTGTCACTTGCTGTGGAACTTGTTCTACATGAATGTCAGTTTACTGTTCATACTTGTACCTGCCCTCCTGCTATATGGTAGAGAGCTGGAACTTGTGTTGTACTGTGTTGGGTGTATGGTGTGCGGTAGGTTCAGAGAAGACTGTCCCCTGAGCTTTTGCATAGCACATCATAAATGTGAGATAAACAAAGTCCCTGTCTCTGTCCTGACTTGCCCTGTTTCTTTCCCATTCCCACCTCAACCTCTTGGGGTGTGTTGGACACACACTCTCTCTCAGGAGCACCCAGTCTCCCCCCTGCACCCGACCCACCAGCCCCAGGATTCTAATCCAACACGCCTCCCCTGAGGACGACAGGTACCCCCCCCTGTCCCCCCCAGCGCCTCTGCTAACCCCGAAAGCTCTCCTCTTCTGTACTAACTGCCTGTCTCGGCTAGGCTGCTCCTTTATGTGCCTTTTAGCTAAGCCCATGCTTTAATCTTTAATGAAGTTTGTCTACTAGATGTATTCTGGTTTCTGTCTAACCTGTGGCTTCGTTCTTGATTCACTCTGACCCTCAACCCCCCAAGCTGGCTGTACTGTGATTGAGTGAGTGCTCTAGATTATTAGTGTGAACTGCATTGTAGAATTCTTCCTCTCTTTAGCTACTCCCGCTACACCCCACCTGAAAAACCTGATTTGTAGCTGTTGTTGTAGATCTCTTGAAACTTCCTATCTTTAATGTCTCCCTTTTTCCTTAGAATTCCTATGGTCTTTGCTGCTTTCTGTGTAGTTTGGTGCCTTATAGTGTGGATTTTGTCTCAGATGTTTTTTGGGTGTTTTTCTTTTTAGTTCTACAGGTCAGTGCACTGTAAATTCACTGGACATTGACCGAATACTTCTCAATTCGTATTAATTTCCTACTGCTTCATTTTAGTTCTTGTTTGTTTTCTTGCTGTGCATTGATTTTATTTTTATTTTTATTTTTTGCTGAGCTGATACAACTCAAGAAGTATACTTTTAAAATGCATCAACAAATCTCAGAATAAGAAATGCATTGTCCTGAATGACTCATGCTACATAAAAGTATCTTCTGACTAATGCCATTTCCTACCAAACAGTATGGCACTGCTAAAGTCCCTAAATGAAAGTCTGACCTAGCAATGCCCTGGGCAATTATTTTCAGTTTTATGAGAGTGGATTCCTATTTCTTTGAATGAGCGTTTCAGAAGCATAAATAGTTTGCTCTGTTTGTCTCAAACAATGCATTAAAAAAGCACATTTTTCTGCATGTTCTGGCAACTGTACATGAGCATATCTCCACAACAAGGGGGAGCTTTTCCTGCGTACAGCTTTACCAGTAAACCAAATGGCTCTTTCTGTTCCTCTGTAATTATGAGCATTAGGATCTTTTTCCAACCAGTAAACAGTCTCGTCTTTTATTATGTATCAGGTACAGCAAAATACGGTTATAAATCTGAACCCAGAGTTGTCCAAACACTGGTCGAGTACCTGAGTCTATGTTCCATCACAAAACATGATGTTCATTTCTCACATAAGTCTATTGAAGCAGTGAACACAACATTAAAAACTGTTTAAACTCAAACAATAGTATCAACAAAGGAAGAGCTTCAAGTTCTGATATACTTTTTACCTTATAGAAAGGTTTTTTGTGATCTTGACCCATCAGTGATTTACACCATTACTTGGCACCTTTTTATTCAGGCTCAGCACTCTGGCAACAAGGGTAACCTAATTCAAAACGGGTACTCAACTGTACCACACTACCCAGTGAAACAATAAACCCATATGTTATTCATAATGTTCACAAAGTAGGCCATGTGAGTTTGACTAATGCATTAAAAGAATAATTGGGGACGGAAATCAGGGGAGCCAAACCCAATAAAATTGAGTGGAAGTTGTGTATTGCAGTATGCAGATTTCCTGACAGGCTGTAGTAGATTATAAGCTGTCAAACCGACATTCCTTTGTCAAGACATGTGGTCATCTGTTGTACAAGCATAACTTAGTATAGCCCATGTTTGTTGTCGTTAATGTGTTTTACTCATCATTCACATTCCATTGCACACTGTTTGTTTTGTAAACTGTAACAACAGCAAAGTCTGAAACTTGTCTTTCATCCAGTCTTTCATCCAGTCTGTAATCATGTGTGTTGGTCTGTGTCTTTGTCTCCTCCCTTCACTGTCACCCACATGTTTCTGACCCGACGGCATGCATCAGCTGGATTTCGGAGCCTATTTTTCCCACTCAGGACACAGTATACCACCTCAGTGCAAGGCCAGTGGCACAGAGGTACACTGTGCACGCAGAGCCTATTTCAAAGGGGAATGTGTGAATTCAGACATATATAACCAGCATTTCATTCCCATTACTGTCACTCAGATTATTGCACCATTTCCTTTAATCTTCATTAACTGCTCATTGCTTTCTCATTCTTTTATTTCTGTTTTGCTTTAAACATATACATATTATAGGCAGTCAAGAACTCTGGACAAGCCTAACTGTCAGAAACCGGGCAGGAACATATCTGACAGCGAGCGGTAAGGAGATATACACGCCATACCATTCCATATCACATCCATATTATCATTTTATAGTAATAAGGTACACATAACTGTTCCATGACATGCTGCCATCCACTTCAAACTATCTGTGGGTAATAATTTTGCTTCAGTATTCAGCCTCATTTCAAAATGTTTTAGAAAATGCTCACTTTGGCACAGGTTCCTTTTCTAGCATCATATTTCCACAGCAGTAATACTGGTGTGCCTCATGGGCCAATCCACGGCCCCTTGTGTTTTTCCTAAATCACAAAACCTTCACTTTAAATGCTTTAACTTTCTTCCTTCCTACTTCTTCTTTGTCTTCTTCTTCTTCTTCATGTCTTGTCTGTGTGCTGCTTTTTATTTTTTTGGTTGTTGTTTTGTTTTGTGTTTGATTTCTATTCCTGCATGTTTCTTTCCTCACTGGCTTGCAGACTACAGCCTACCTCTGTTCTAAGGGGCTCCAGAGGAAAGGGGGTATCCCTGCCTCCACTGGGTAAGGTGACCCGAGGGGGGTCTAGTCCAGCCATACCCCAACTGGACAGGTGCTGACCCTGCTTTAGGCTGAGAGACCTCCTTCTAACCCCTGACTCCTAAAATACGTCCCACCCCGACACACCACATGCAAATGTTACCTTTCTCTGAGAACTAGATTTTTTTTTGTTATTTGCAGGCTTGTCTTTTTCACCCCTCCTTATTGTGTTTTCTGTATGTCTTGTTTCTTAGTTGTTGTCCAGTCCGTTTTATTATTATTAAAACCCAACTACCTTCTAAAACATTAAGGATCAAAGAGATATTGACATGAAGTAACATTTTGATGTAAAAACAGTTCTGCCCAGGATGGTGAGCTTGGTTCACAGCTAGATCTGTCCTGAATAATACAGTACGCTGATTTGCCCTACCAGTTGCTTATATTCTCACAGTTGTTTTCTCTTTTACTTCTTTCCTTTTCCCTCCCTCCCAGGGGCCATCCGCATGCCAGCACTGCATACTCTTCATCGACAGGGACTCCTTCATCGGCACGTAGGGGCAGACAATTGCCCCAAGTCCCTGCCAAAAGCAGCAGTGTAGAACAAGGTACAGTATAGTAACTTTTAGTGTGTTCATGCTTCAAAGCGTAGCTTACATAAATTATTTGGTAAATACTATAAAACAAATCAGTTCCAATCAGTAATTAGTCATTTTAGAAGTTATAAGAGTAACAAACTGAAATGTGGTCATGTAAGAATAAGTACAAATTATACTGTAAAAATCAGTTTTTTGTGACCATGTACATGTATGATTGGTTGTAAATTACTCTAAATGTGTGCATATTGTATGCTATGTAGAATATATCATGGTCAAATGCTTGTATTTATTGCAGCCCTTGCCTCAGAGGAGCGGACAAGGCAGATGAAGGTGCATTCCTACAGGACACCAGCTCCCTCCAGTACCAGTCAGGACCTGGAGAGGGCACTCAAGAACAAACGAGAGGTGAACTCTCCTGTCTCTGTTCCCCTTACATTTAGGGCGAGCTTGCCTTGATTTTAGTTTTGATGGATTGTCATATCAAGTCACAGTTCACACTTTTTTCAAACCTGCTGCCTTTGCTACAGAGGAGTACATGTGTCATCTACTTTTCCGCTACAGCTTTATAAAGAGCAGCGACGGAGCTGTGATAATGTATCCCACAAGTCCTCAGACAGTGATGTCAGTGATGTGTCAGCCATCTCTCGCGCCAGCAGTGCCTCACGGATCAGTAGCACCAGCTACATGTCCATCCAATCAGAGCGGCCCAGGGGCCGCTTCAGGTGAGAAACCCAATGCTCAGGAAACTCAGTGCTGTGTGCTTTGTGTTTTGGGTACTCATGCCACCTCTATCAAGGTCAATAGAGACTTGTGATGGGGGACAAAAGGAAGAGCATGGCGGAATAAAAGTGAGTGACACAATCTGAGAAGGAGATGCTCTGATGAAGGAGACTACAGATAGCGGATGCTTCGTGACCTTGAAACCATAAAAGACACCAGCCCTTGCTGACCCTTTCACCTGGGTGCAACAGATCTAAACACTAATCAATTAGCCTATAGCTCAGTGACTAGGCTAGCAATCAAGATTGGCTAACAACCCAGGGATTCACAATGGTTGCATGATGCATTTGCATAATGCATTCATTCTAGATTGAAGTAACAGAACACTGATGAAAGAAAACAGTGATGATGATTGATGATTTTGTGATAACAATATAAAAGTGTACATTTTGTCAAGCATATTAAATGCTAGGTTTATGCTGGAATGCCTTGTTAAGACCTCTTCGAAAAGGAAGTCAATGTATAAAAAGGCATGTATTTCTTTAAATATTATAGAATTATATAAATATTATAATAATAACCATTTTATTAGCAACTAGAATGGCTGAAAGTCTTTTTCTAATCTCTCGCTCTCACTGTTTTAGCCGTCATATTCACCCGTCCAGCCGGAGCATGTTGAAAAGCACGAGCGTGAGTGGTGAGATTTTCTCTCTGGAACGTACGGATGGCAGCCAGTCGGACACAGCTCTGGGAACTCTGGGGGCTGGGGGGAAGAAACGGCGATCTAGCCTCAGTGCCCGCGTAGTGGCCATCGTGGGCATTCCCTCCAGACGCAGTAGGAGCACCTCTCAGCTTAGCCAAACGGGTGAAGCTTTTTTCCTCTCTACTATAACACCTGCACTGGTGTTGTCCTGTGGCATTCTGTGTCTGGCAGTGTACTTGGAATTCAACGTAAGCAGCGTTTTATACTCTGCTCATATGTGTCAAATATGGGCCACAAGGTGGCCGTTTGTGCCAGTACTCATTGTGTGATAAAGTCACATAAGAGAGTCCAAACAGCTTTATTTCCTTCTTGCATGAGGGCACAACTGTGAGTACAATTTATTTTTATTTATTTATTTATTTATTTACAAACGTTTTGGTGATGTTTCTGAGGCTAAAACAGAGATTTGCTGGTTAGTGTATGTCGTGTAGTCAACACTTTTATAAAGATAACCTGTTTAATACATAAGGCAAGCCTCTGCGCTTGCGTTTAATTGAAATTAATAAATCAGATTAGATTTCCCAACCATGAACAGCTCATGTTTGTAGTGGTGAGAGCAGTACTGATATCTCTCTCATTCTCTCTATTTCTCTCTTCATTTAGAGTGACATGTGCCTTCTGTCATTATTAGGGTAGATAGGATGTCAGCAGAGTGGATAGGATGACCTGTAAGCCTGTAAGAGCTGAAGCAGCTGAGAGTGGCAGCATTCGCCTGTTAGCATTGGCAGGCGTTTACTCTGTCAGCCAGAGATCAACCCTGGACTCTAATCAGATATAATGCAGACAAATGCCTTTGAAGTTGGATCTGATATCCCTTAAAATCCCATATTTTAAGCACTGTCTATTTATGGTTTAATAAATGGATTTCAGAAAAAAAGAAACAAATTCAAAAAGGATGGTAGAAAAAAGTTCTTGGCGTGTTTGGCCGCCAAGCCCCTGGACAATATCTTAAAAGGCCCATCAGATGATAAATCAGACAGAGTAACAGAGCTTCTATAAATCAGTATTTTAAAGAGCTCTGCTGGCCTGCAGCAGCTGCTCTCCTCTCCGCAGCCTTCCTCTCTGTCGAGCTAGCTAAAAACATCTTCACGCAAACCACCGTATATTTCTTTCACAAATCCAACCAAAGGATTTAGCATACATGCACTTGTGTCCGAAGCAGTGAAGTAGCGACTGGCGGACAAGTAACCTTTCTGCATGATTTCTTATTGCTGAAAATGGATGAACTTGAGGCTCCTGTAGTGAACTCTCATTTATGTTATGTTTTGCAAGTAATTTGGGAAAATGGAGCTCAGAAAAATGTACCCTGACATAAAGGCACAATTGTTTCTGCAGTTCAGGATTTGTCAGCCTTTTCCTTTTGTTGGCCACAGAACGGCTTTACCTGTTGCCTCCAATAACCTGAACAGCAAACAGAGGCCTTTGAGAACCTCTTTCTGTCATCTCATCAGAGCCAGCAGCTAATGGCATTTGATGTATGGTGAAAGGCGCAAGGGGATATTCTGCGCAATGTGTGACATACCTCTGTCTGCTCAAACAAACAACTGGCGCTCAGTATTCAGCTTTAGTGGATGGCATTTTCAAAGCATCTGCAATCCATCAAAAGGCCATAAATAGTGAGGAAGGCACTCCATGCCATCCAGCAGGAGATGGTTATACTCAGCACAGCCAAAGCACCTTGTCTAAGACAGCCGTATTTCCTCCTCTGTAAAGAAAACCAACAGTGGAAAAGCACACACATTTATGATCAGCACACAAAAATGGAACTTCTGAAAGGATCTGATGGGATGTTTTTTTTTTTTTTACTGAGACTTTTTTCTCACATTGACTAATTGGTTAATGTCCTTCTGATGTTAGGGCCTTTTGGCACATTTTAAAATTAACTTAAAATTATGCAGCTTTTCTTGAGGACACCCAACTGAGTTTAATCAAACATTTCACATCTTTTTAGTTCACAGTTAGATAACTAATATTTTACCTATATTTTACCCCATGTAGGCAACAAAACAATATTTATACTTACTTGTTATTATTTATACTATTTATAAAAATGTACTTAACTTTCCCACTATATCTGTCTTTTTCCATCACACAATCCCACCAGACCTCTTGGGCGTTATGGGTGGCTATGGCATCGTTAGGGTTCAAACTCCTCCTCCACCAGTCTTCTGATGTTGGAAAAATGCTTAAAAAGTTGCACTATTCAAGAACCCCTGAGGTCATGTTTTGGTCTACATACATTTTTTAACCCATCATTAAAAAAGAAAAAAAGAAAAGAAGTTACATGTAGATAACATTTGAATGATTTTGTCATTGGTCACCGTTATGACTAGGGAGCATTTATTTTACACCAAAAGCACATTAAAAAGAGACCAATAGAGTGTAACAAACTTCAGTTCTTAGGCTGATAGATGCTGGGTGTACTAAAAAGTCCCACTGTAGGAAATGTTTTTGATCTTGTAAATTATGTACATCTACTCAGGTTGATTTTGAAAAGATGCCTTTTTACTTCTGCTCAAGTTATAATTTCATAGATCTAACAATACTTTTCCACCTAATTATTTGCTCCTGAAGCTTTAATTCCGTAAATCAAGGGTGTTAATTTAGGCGTAACTGCCCAAAGTAAGAGCACACTATTAACAAAAGCCATTAAAGTTTTTCCTATTCAAGACATTACAGTAAAAATTCCCTGCAGTCTAATTTAATAGTTTGTAAAAAAAAACTTTAGATGAACTAAATGATACTGGTCATGTGTTAAAAAAAAAAGCATCACTGCTTTCTTTAATGCTTTTGGATGATTTTGACCTGAAGTGTATATTTGTGCATTGGCTCTATGGCTTTATTTGGTTCTAATATTTTTTTTTTCTCTGTAGAAGCCGCAAATAAGAAGACAAAAGGCTCGAGTCAGATCCAGAGGAGTCAAGAGACAGGGATGGCAGTGGAGTATCCCCGCAATGCAATGGCTCGTCAGGCCAGCCGAGAGTCCACGGATGGCAGCATGAACAGCTACAGCTCTGAGGGGAAGTTAGTATCTCGAGACCCACAGGAATCCCACACCATTCGAATTCAGATTTCAAGTCTTTCGATCATATGTCCGTTGTTTGTTAATCAGTCAAACCACACTTTGACAGGCTTTTTGACCTCACCTTTTTACGTGAACATGGTACATCTAGCAGGTTGCATAAATCCTTTGGAAAAGCCAGAGAGATGTATTATGGAAAAGATAAGCTAACGGAAAACAGAGGTTAAGGTAGGCTCTTCAAGCGCTGATTTGCACAGTTAATATGTCCATTGTTTTTGTAGCTCCATTTTTGGAGCCAGATGGTGAGCCTTCCTCCCCTCTGATAATTAAAATATCCATCATCTGTGCAGAGAGGCCTCAGCAGGGTCCTGGGCTGAGCACAAATAGAAGCGCTATCGCTCACAGCAGAGCTGACAGTACTGTGGCCAGTCACGGTGACTCTCAGTGATCCAGCCCAGAGCATGACACTGAAAAATTTGCATGATGGTGTGATGTAAAGCTAATTGTACATTAATGTGTATTAAAGGGAGGTTAAAGATCTATGAGGCCTTTCATATGGTAGCATGACACCGGCTGGCACTGCTCTCAGACATTCCTGCTGGAGTTAGCTCATGGAAACTGTGCTGGTCTCAAAGGAAATATCGCCTGTGTTTGAGGGGCCGCAGCACAGGACGTGGTTTACATACCACGCTTAATACACGTCTGCTGTTCAGAAGATGGACAGAGTGTAGCTCTCTGTCTTTCCTTTTGTACAGGTCACGATGGAGGGTCATTGGTTTCTGTAAATGAACACAGCGTAATTTTGCTTTGTGTGGGTTTTATATGTACAGTATTAATAAAAAGCCAGTGACCACCATTCATTTATCTAATTTCCAGTCAAAACATAAATTTAAATACTTAAACAAACATATATTTAATAATAAATATTTAACGTGTCCACAACTTTGCCTTTTTATTATAGTTTCCATTTTTTTGCTGGAAGAAATCTGCAGTCATATTTTCCATACCTCCAAAGTTTAGTTTTAGAAGTTGGTTGCATTTTCTGCTTTTCATGATCAAACTAATTCCAGACACGTTCAGTGATGTCTGAATTCTGGGGTGGTTGATCCATTGTTCTGAGAACATCAGCAGCTTCTTTGTTTCTTGTCTGTTTTCTTTTCTCTGTATGGGATTCGTGACAGCTACAAATCCTTTGAGACCACATAGCCCTGAGTTGTGTTCTCACAGTGGAAGAACAGACAGAAACACCTGTTGTTCTAATGGTGTTCTACAAATTAAATTTTCTCTATATTCTTTTTTAAACTCTAGTGTATCTAATATCTTCAGCTCAGAAATATTACCTGGAAAATGAACTGGCTTTGACTGGAAATTAAATAAAGGGCTGTCTCTGTCTTCTGCACAGTACTGTATTGTCGTACTGATGGTAGTTATCTGACCTAATGGCAATTACCTCACTTAGGTGCACCCCAAGCATTGATCTAATGGTTTGGTTTCAGACCTTGGTTTTGAAGTATTTTTGTTCTGAAGCTTTTTTCCCACTTTCTGATATTAAGCAGCAATGAAACGCTCTGTATAAGCTCTATCATGACTGTCATGTACAGTGCTGTTGACACAAAACTGCAATTAACTGGAGAAAGAGTGAAATATTTTGCTCATGAAAAGCAGTGCAAGAGCCAGAAACTTAAACTGTTACTTTCCATTATAACCACATGAGGAATCATTCTGTTTTAACCTTGTTGTAATTAAAATAAACACCTGCCACATATTAAACAAGATGTTTGTGTGTGTGTGTGTGTGTGTGTGTGTGTGTGTGTGTGTGTGTGGTAGTCTGATCTTCTCAGGGATGAGGCTGGGGGCTGACAGCCAATTCAGTGACTTCCTGGATGGCCTTGGTCCTGCCCAGCTAGTAGGGAGACAGACTCTAGCAACGCCCTCTATGGGTGAGGCACATTACTATTTCATTGATCAGATTAATTTTTTAATTCCAGCCTTTACCCCAGCCTTTTTAATGGACTCAGGAAACACATTCAGAAACTTCCAGTTGTCTGTTATTTGTTGTTCAGGAGATGTTCAGATTGGCTTAATGGACAAAAAGGGGCAGCTTGAGGTGGAGGTGATCAGGGCACGTGGCCTTACCCCCAAACCAGGATCCAAATCGCTGCCAGGTGAAAGTTCACTCATGCATGTTTATTTACTGCTGAGGGATAATTATCCCAAAAGCATCTTAACACAAAGATATTTCCTCAAATGGTAGAGTGAGCATTACACTGAGCACTCTCTAGACCTGTCATGATTTACTAATGGGAAACATGCTTGCTGTACCCAGCTCCCTATGTCAAGGTTTACTTGCTGGATAACGGAGCATGTAAAGCCAAAAAGAAAACCAAGATTGCACGAAAAACGCTTGACCCATTGTATCAGCAATCGCTGCTGTTTGAGGAGAGTCCGCAGGGTAAAGTTCTCCAGGTAAGAAACAGGGGTGGAGGGTAATGTTTCTATCTGGCCTATCTTTGAAACTTTTCATCTTGTTTGTCATTTTAAAGTGTAAAATTGTGTGAGCTGTGTTTTGTCCAACAGGTAATAGTGTGGGGCGATTACGGCCGCATGGACCACAAATGTTTCATGGGAGTTGCACAGATTCTGTTAGAGGAGCTGGACCTTTCTAGCACAGTGATTGGCTGGTACAAACTGTTTCCTCCATCGTCATTGGTGGACCCAACGTTAGCTCCTCTCACTCGACGTGCTTCCCAGTCATCACTCGATTCAGGGCCGCCAGGCGTCAGGTCCTAGTGAACAGGAGAGGAACATGAAGGAGACAAAAATGCAATCGAATGGACCAAGGACCCGTGGCAACAATCATCATCGGAGGGGCAGCCAGTCAGACAGACAGGCGGACAGTTCCACGTTCAAAGCTTTGCCGGAGCCTGACAATCACTTCTCCTCTCTTTTAATTTTTGGTCTTTGGATTGTAGAGATTTTCCTTTGATCCACGCCGCTCCTTACTGCATGTTCTGTTTGTTTTTGGCCATGTTGCTGAGATGATGAGTTAGCTCAAACTTCTTTTTTTTTTTTTTGAAAAAGGGAATGATAAGCAGCTGAAAGTCTGCTTCGGCTGACAAAGAGAGGAGCCGACCGTGGTGCTGGTAGCCTGAGTGGTTCTTGCCAATCAGTAACATTTAGGAGTTACTTTCTAACCATATAAGGAGTGTGTGAGTGTGCAAGGCAGCGGTGTGATGGTGGATCAGTAAGAGTGAGGACAACACTGCCCCTCCCCCGACCCCGCACGTACAGGAAGCCGCTCTGCTGGGGGAGGCTTGAGGTCAGGGGTCAAAGGGCAAGGGTTAGTCTTCTCAAAGTCTCCCCTCCTCCTCCTCATGGGCGCTGAGGCCAGGCCCACTCCTCGTGCCAGTGTGGCACTGGCTCAGATGAAGCATGTGAGAGAGGGGAGGCCGGCCTGAAAACCTTTGTCTGTTTACAGCAGTCGCCACTGACTGCTTTGCCTTTTTTACTTTCTCGTTGATTTGTTACATTGCACACCTTGTAGAATGTGAAGACATGTTTCATGTTTTCTGACATTTGTGTTGTATAAGCTTCAAGGAGGACACAAAAAAAATTCCCATTCATTAGAACACTGGGACTTTCTGAAGCTATGACTATGACTTAAATTCAGCCTGGCCAGGAGATTTCAGAAAAGATTATCTCTGACATAAATACTAATAAACACTAACGTATGTGACCGCATAGGATGCTGACCATTAAGTATACTTTGAACTCTAGCCAGTACATTCAGAACCGGTGACTACGGACAAGCCCAGTGCACTTAGGCAATAGCCAATCATACTTTATTTCTTTTAGTATATTTAGACCATTTTTGGGGACCTGCACATATTTGAATTTCTATCCAACTAGAGTTTACATTATTTTAATGCAAGCACAAATGCTTGATTTTTTTTAACAAACTTTTCCAGAAGATAAAAAAGGCCAAATGGTCATTAGCTTCTAGCTATTTTTGCCTTTTTTGTTTAGTGTGGTTTAAGTTACATAGAAAAAAGTCCTAAAAATTCCCCCGAGCATCTGAACGAATGTGACAGTACGTGATAGGTGGTTCAGGAGATGGCCTGAGGTGGTGACTTCCCAAATTTCACCACCTTCTCCCCCCCAACACAGGCAACAGCATGACTCTGGAACCGTTCCAAGCTGCATGCACATTTTGTAAAACAAGACAGATGAGAAAAAAGAGACTAAATAAATGTGTGTTAGTTCCACATACTGTAGGCCAGCTTGTATGTTGCATGTACTTGTACAGTTTGCTCGTACTTGATATTAATAGATTAACCAATAAAATGAAGCCATTCATTCCATGTGTGGGCATTTGGCCAAGTTCAGCCATGCACACAGGCCTCATTTTTTGGGGCTGAATGTCTATGAGGAGTTTTTGAATTGTTTTTTTTTTTACCCTATGGATAAATAAGTGCTGTACTGTAGTACTGAGCAAACACGAGGCCCCTGTTTTTACTGAAGATGTTGGTGTTCACTGTAGTCTACTACTGTGGGGCTAGAATTGAGCTAGATAAT
Source organism: Semaprochilodus insignis (assembly GCA_034552555.1). NCBI lineage: Eukaryota > Metazoa > Chordata > Actinopteri > Characiformes > Prochilodontidae > Semaprochilodus > Semaprochilodus insignis. The sequence continues at coordinate 15,501,464 of CM067478.1, forward strand.
GTGTATAAAACCAGAGCTATCTATATATAAAAAATTATTATGATTATACAAAAATCAAAACAGACTAGATATATATATATACATATATTTAAAAGGAAAAAAAACAACAAAAAACAAAAAGTGTATCCAAGTAAACGTCGCCTACAGATACATACATGCAAATATTGTAAATATGAGTCTGCTATGAAGTTTACTTATATTTACAAAGTGGCCCCGCCTATACGGATTACTGCTCTGTCTCCTGGCTCCGTTGAACGGAACAAAGGCTGAGAAGGGACACCTCCAGAGTTTCAGATATTTATGGCCAAAATAACCACTAGAATTGGGACCTCTGCCTACCTGTTACTGCATCAGAACAAAGCCCATGACACCATGTTTTGATAACGAGTTTACTTTTCATGTCCATTATGGCAGACTTCTTTCCTTTACTTTGTCAGTATTATTCAAGGATACTGATTGTTTACAATTCATGTGTCCCACTGAAACAGAATAGAAAGTATTCACTGCAACATTTCTTGTTTGTACAACAGATGTGGCTCAAATGATGTGTATGTTTTATATTCAAGAGTTCATTTTTATTATTTACAAATAAAAGACTGTGTGGAAGAAGAACAATGGCTCTGGGTCGTTTATGTGAGTGTTTATACTGAATGTATATTATAACTCATCTTATCATGCCCTAATGCTATTACTATCTCCAGACTGTTTCAAATATTTAGATGCAGAAAACAGAAACTTTTTTCAGCTTAATATTTATTAGCATTAGACGGGCACCTTTTATGTCTTCCTTTAAATGTTTCACTCATAAACTGTGTTCGGTAGGCCTGATCAGATCTACATACAAAATATATCTGAAACCAACATTATTATATTCGGAAATCTCCAATCTTGTTCCCACACTTTGCTCCCCTATTTCTCTCTGAAAAAAACGACCTACTCTGGACTATGCTGCAATGTGAATGACTGTGATCTAAAACACTAGTAGACTGGTGCCACACTGGATTTACAGTAGAAAGTGCAGTATCTAGTGCAGTGTTTGTTCACAGCTGTTTATATTCTGAACAAGGCATGGGTTAAAGTAATATTGGAAAAGCAGTGGAGGATTACGTTCCAACAGCGACTATAGGCAATCATATACATGTATTATACATATGTTTGCATAATGGAAGACAAACCTTTCTGATTTCTGAAATGATTTCTTTGACTGAATGCAGCTTCTTTGCGTTCAGTAATCAGTAGAACTTGGATTTTTTTAGCTGATTTATAATTGACATTTTACACAAGTTACTCATTTTTCAGCATCAAGGGAAAAGCAGAATCCATATATTTAACAGAAAATGACATGGAAGGCTCAACAAAGGCCTTTAACCTCTAATACAGCTGCCATTTTTTCAGTATACTTGCTTTGGTTTTTCAAAGAAATCAGCAGGGATATTATTCTGTGTTTGTTTAAGATCTTATTCCATACATTTTGTCTCTTTTTAAATCTATTTTCTTTTCTCAGTAACAGCCCTTGATAGCTACACACAGCTGTCTTTTCACAGTGGAAAGATGTATTTTATTGTATATTGTTTGTATATTTTTATATAGGATTTGATTTGTATATTTGGTAGGGAATGGACCTAAAGACCTAAAAACAATGTCAAATTTAAGATATTCTCATACATGCACATGTCCACTGTGGGCTTCTGCCATCAGTTGTCTCAGATTAAAGTACTATAAAATTGATGTTTGAGTTTAAATTATTTTGCTTGTGATTTTTAAATTGTGTTTTTGGTTACATTTGGTTGAATTGTTGGTTACACAAAACTATTCACATGGACATGTAGACGTGTGCAGCTATATTTACTAACTAATTACATTCATGGAACTGATCAGCTAAATGAACTCTGCTTGTATTATTTAGTTTACTCACAATCCAGACCCTCCACCCTGTGGAGACACTGAGTACTACATGTCTGCTTCAATTATTACTCCATTTGTTTATCAGACCATTTATGTGAGCGGGAAATATTAAGGCAAATTTTATGAAAAATACATACTAATGAAAAGGATTTTAATAAACTGTCTAGTGTTTCTTTACAGTTTAGAATACATGTATTTATATACATTGTTTTAACATTTGCGAGTTTCATCTTTGAGGCGAGCGTTTTTATGGAGGTAGTGAGCTGCTTCAAGAGCTTGAGCCAAGAATTCTCTTTGATCTACTTTGTTAGGCTTTATGAACTTTGTTAGTAAAGGAATGCACATGCTTATCAGTTATCCTTGTCATTACCACAGACACGCTAATGATACTACATGAAAACAAATTTCTAAATCCAGTCAAATTCCCATATGGAGCTCTGCAGGGTCTAAAACAAAACAAAACAAAACATTTTCTTCAAGGCAAGCAGCGCAATTATGCACCTTTGACAGCTTCGTTAAGAACCAGGAATATTTTTCCAAAATTCGTAAAGAAATGTACAGTCATAAAGTTGAAAAACACTAGTTACGTTTACGTTTTGTAGCTTGTCTAGGTGAATATACATTAACATATTTTCCATGGGGAGGAAATCTAAATGACATTTTTTAGCAAATTTTGAAACACAATTTCTATTTATTTGCTAAGTTTAGAATATTGGTAAAAATATAAAGTAAGTTTTCATTTTTAAGTTTTAATAATGATTTTACATTTTCAATTTGGAAATAAATTTATTTAAAGGACAAAACCTACACTACTCATGTTTGATCAGATAACAGTCTTCCAAGCATTTCAGCATATGCCTGTAGATATCTTTAAGAAAAATGTCCATTCAGTGAGGTGTGTCAGTGAGGTACTGTATATTACAGTTATAAATCAGAACAGTAAATCATCCAGATAACACTTTTATAAGCCTTATACATAATATCAATATGTTGCTTATTTCAGAGCTATGGCTACTGTGAAACTGAGGTTGTGCATGTCAGTACCACTTCTACAGCATTGCATGTCCAATGAAAAACATGTATCTCCATTTTCGTTGATTTTTATTTGAACACAGCAGCTACTGTTTACACTGTGTGAAAGTTTCACGATGAATGGACTGACAGAAATGGCCCAAATTTCCTTGTAAAAAATTCTGGTTCCATTGACTTACATTAGAATTGAAGGTTTTTGGCCCCTCCTATAAAGTTACCATTTTGGAAATACTTGTTTTTCTTTGGACAGTGACAATATATAAAAGATTGTATCTCTGATTTTTTTTTTCTTTCAATCTATCCCAAACATTACACAGTGTAGCAGAAAACCAAACCACTCACAGATCACTGAGAAGGGGATGAAACTCTTGTCTCCTCCATGTAGAAACGTGACTCATACAATGTTACTGTAAAGTGCTCTTTTGCACTTTGCTTATACAACTTTTGGGGAAAGACCCATAAAGCATTTTCAATTTGACTGTTTAATTTTAAACCTATGATACTGAACATCTGTCCTGATGTTTGAGCTGTTGAGTGTTACGCTTCCATAATGCTTCAAGGTTTTTGCTCCTGCACTGATTTTTGTGGTAGAACAATGGAACACTTATGTATTGTAAACAGATCTAGTAGGGTGGTGATGCTGAATGAACCCAAAGGCCAGGTGTAGAGCATGCTGGGACAGCGGTGAGAGCTCCTGTCTGGTTTAAGGCTGCTTGGGAAATGAAAGCAGGGCCGTGAAAAGATTTCTAACATTTTTAAAAGAGGAGGTGATTTATGTCGAGTCGTGCAAATATGTAAAAAAGCATACCACGGCTCCAGAGCTCCATTCCTCAAATGAATCTATTGCTAATATTTTAAGACTCGTTACTCATTCTTCTCTGCCTTGATCCCGATGGCCATATAATCCTCACAGTATTTTTATGACTGGGGTTATTGAAGAACTCGTCTGGGCTCTCACCATCCCTCAGCCCCATGCCATACGCACATTCTGCACAAATGTGTTTCAGGTTGATGGATTCTGAGGATGAGGCCCAAACATTTAGAAGCTAAACTAAACTCTCCTCCTCTGACGCACAGAGTCTGATGTCTCTCCCGAGTGCTGCTCTGATGGAGCTCAGCCTGAGCTGGTGCTTCTGCTGGGCTTTACGTCGGACTTACCTTTCACAGTACCGTAAAAGACCATTTGTTGTATCACAGGAGGTTGAATATACCTATACGGCCTACCTCGGTCATTCACAGTCTTATAGAGGGTGTTCTTTGGAGCAGTACCACAGAAGAACCACTTTCACCGCAGTGAGGACCCTTTCAGCTTAGTTAAAACCTCTCAAAGGTTATCTAAGAAATCAAAGGTGGTCTCTGACCCTGAAGATCTGCTTTCCCACAGAGTTCGATACCAACCTGCATCTAGCATGCTGAACCCTCTTGCACCCTTAAACATGGTTCTTCAATGGTTCTTTATTAAAGGCAATGGTAGTGAACAATTTGAATGCATTAATGGTCGTATGCATGTTTAAACTGTTTTCCTGTTTGAAGGAACATTTGTTTGGCATGATTCTTTAAAGAACCTTATTTTAAAAACGGTCTATATAGCACCTATAAAGTTATTAGTTAAAAAATCTTTTTTTTTTTTTTGTTATGCAGAACAGTCATCTCCAAACCTCTGTCTGTAGAGATACTGTCCTGCAAAGTCTAGTTCCATCTGCCACACCTGCTCCAGTTGATTAACTTTTTCAGAAGTTCCTAATTGGCTAGATCAGATATACCCGTGTTAAGTGAGGGGACGGGTAGCGTGTTAGACACAGGCTTTTACTTAACATGGCAGGACAGTAGCTCTCCAGGAGAACGGTTGGAGCTTCTGATGTAGAACCTCTGATATAGAACCTAAGAGCATACCTAACAAGAACACAACGGATGCAGTCGGAGATTTCTGAAGAAGTTAATTAGCTTGGGGCAGAAGTGGTTGGATCTAGTCTGCTTAGGAAGGGAGACCTTCAGCACAGAACAGGGTTATTCTATAGCATCTGCTGTTCTATAGCATTGCTTCAGAGAATATGTTTTGACAACATTATTTCGAAGCTTGACACATTATTTTCAGGTGTGAGAACATGTTGGTTACAAAAAAGCATCATTTCCACCAGAGAGGCAAATGTAAAACAACTGCAGCACATGCACCAATCACATTCAGTCATAGATCAGAAAATTCCAGTGCTGTAATGACAAACTCATGCCACTAGAGTGTGTGATCCTGTTAGCTGGTGCCCAACTTTCAGTCCATGAATGCAGGGACAATCAGCTGTTATAGTCATCTTGAATGAAGCTCCTTGTTCTCTTGATGAGGCTCTGTGCAGCACTTCAAGGCTTAGCTGGAAACACAGTCATTGCGTCAGATTATTTATGCCGTTTGAAAAACACTAAACCATAAGTCAGAATGCTGGAGCTGTGTGTTTATCTGATCTCATGGTTGTCTTCAGTGTGTGCTGCAATTCAAAGAATATATATGTGCTTGTAGATGTGCTGAAGGGAGATGTATTTCTTGCGCTTTGCCAGAGCTTACGCTTACTTGCAGTTTTCACCAACGTAGGTGCTTCACAAGTCTTCTTGAAGTGGGAGATGAAAGTCTAGTGAGATGTTTCATTAAGTGTAGTTTAAAGGATGTAATTAACTGTAGAGTTCTGGAAAGTTACTAATTAACTTTAACAGGAAGTTTAAAGAAAGTGAACAATCCTCAAACACTTCCTGTGCAGTTTGTGTCCTGTTTGATAAGTCCATACTGACTTGATATTAAGGTAGCCTTGATGTTATTCTATAGCCTACAAAGACAGAAGGCACTTCAGAATGAGCATCGGTAGGACAAGCAGTCTCTTAATCCGCACGGCTGATTGGTAGCAGTATTAGACATTTAAATGATTTTTTCTCTTTTTTGGGCGGCTAACTTTGGTTCATTTGGTGGACATATTTCTCAGTTGTAGTTTTCACAGTTCCAAAAGCAGATAAATGAAGAGGGCTTTGGCCTTGGTGAAATGTCTAGCGATGCTCTTTGAAGGCTTCAAAATGCTGATCTGCGACTGAAGACCAGTATTTAAAGAGCAGTTTTAATTTTGGTATGAAATCTGTTGCCTTATCACCAGTTTTTATGACAGTGATGACACGTGCAATTATTGTCTGACACACAATACATCATTTAAAGCTACAAAGCAAGAGGTGCCTACAACTGCTTTCACTGCAACAGGTTCAAAGAGGAATAGATGCAATTTGGTGATGAATTTTTAGACAGCCATTGGTGTTTTTAGCACCTGTTAAATGGCATGTTGTGTTAATAAATGCAAACAAATTTCAAACAATAAACAAAGGGATTTCTGTACCTTGTTCAATTCAATACCTTCGTTTTAACTGTTTGGCATATGCCATGATTTAATATGTTGTTCATCTATCTCTATCTGTGTAACTGTAATTGTGGTACCAAGTAGCTTATTCAGTCGATTTTAAAACCCATTTGGACTCTCCTCTTACTTGTGTTTATTCCGAAATGCCTTCACAGACATTCAAAGCAACTAAACACTGATCTTCATATGAGGCATCTCTGTGGATCAGGGATAATGTGCTTTCACATGCTTTCACTCATGTTTACCATTGTTTAATAGTATTATTACTGTGTATTTATTACCGTATGGTTTATTTATTCAACTTGAGGCTTCAACTTCACATAAGTAGCAACTGTAAATAAGTGGGTTTTATAGCCCGTGGCAATGTGTTTGTACATTATTTTATAGGCTCTATCACATTTAATGAGCAATATGTTCATGTGAAATTGCCCTGAACTTCTGCGGCAAGCACAGCTGCATCAAGCATTTCTATTATAACAGCTGTTCTTTTTTTCTATTTATTCATCCCTTATTTTAAGGTATTTTACTTTATTAAATATTTATTAAATCCCATGCATTACACTACATACCAGATTAATCATTCCATTGTTACTACTGAACTGAATAAGCTTTTATACACTTAAAAAAAAGAATCATTGTTGGCTTAAAAATATCAAATAGTAAGTTAACAGAATGTACAACTCCGATTACCGAATTTACGGGAAAAAATGAAGGCAATATGTTTGTTTGTTTGTTTGTTTATTTATTTATTTATTTATTAGTTAAAACATTGAATCATTTTAGAGTGTGTATTATGAGAGTGTACTAAATAAGGGGTAAATGAACGTCTCTCTCTCTCTCTCTCTCTCTCTCTCTCTCTCTCTCTCTCTCTCTCTCTCTCTCGTGTCTGTTTCTCGCTCTCGGTATCACGTGGTTTGAGCGCGAGCAGCTCGGAGCTCGCGGAACGAGCAGCAGCGGGAGAGCGGACGGGTTATGGCGGAGCTGCAGCCTCATTAACAAACTTAACAGTACTTTAGTAACAGACAACAGATACTAGAGACATGTGTACCGCTGCTTTCCTCTGACTGCGGAGAGTGTCGCTAATGTGTGCCTGTCGAGAAAGTAGCCCACCCACTGTGAGAAAACTGACGCTTCCACAGTGAGTAAAGAATTAGTCGATAACTGAGGTGAAGATGGATTTGAGGCTCTTACGGTCGCCTCGCTGTGCTGCTTCTAATGGGAAGTGTTATAGCGTGACGGATGAGCTATGGCTGCTGTAACGGCCGGCTGGGATGAATGCTAGTGAGGAGGACACAGTTGAGATACTTTTCCCTCGTCTGAGTCGCTCTGTTCCCGGTTTTAGTTCGTCGACTAGTTGCTCCCAGACGTTTAGTCAGGTCTGTAACTTAAATGGAGTGGGAGAGTGAGCTTTCAATTCACCGCTCTCTCTCTCTCTCTCTCTCTCTCTCTCTCTCCGGTGAAGATGACATAAATGGGCATTCTCTCTGAAACACTTCGCTCTGTGGTTTCACAGTTTTTAATGACGGTAAACCTCAATGAACTTTGTTTTACCTCGGTTTTCTCTTGTTAATCATCAGGAGCCGTTACCGGAGTGTCACCGCGTGTTCCCGCCGGGCTGGACTCGGTTGGCGCGCGCTCCGCTCCTCTCCGCTCCGTCTCGCGCTGGCCAGAAGCAGCAGCAGCGCAGAGAAGCAACAGCTTTCTGTCTGTCTTTCTCCCGTTATTTTACTCTTCGCCTTCACAGACAGAGGGAGGGAAAGAAAGAGAGAAGCTTACGTTAATGTGGGGTGATTATGCCCCCCTCCCCCTCTCCTTTCCTCCTCCTCCTCCTTCCCCTCACTCGATTTCTACCCCTGAGATGGTGTCACTTCTTCACAACTCCGGCACGGAGGCGGCTTGTGCGCATCGCCTGCTCCTCCTCCCAGCGTATTTCCCCACGCGCTTCGGTCAGCGCGTGAAACGGAGCACAGGAGGAACCTGTAGTGTTGTGATCTAAAAATAAAGGCAGAAACCTTAAAAAAAGAGCGATATAAACAGCTTTGGACTGGAGGCAAAACAATTTGACAAAAGACAGGACTGAAGCTCTGTTCGCAGAAACAGAAAACGCGTGTACCGCACCGTAACTTCTGTGGTATATGCGCGCGCTTTCGGCGCCCAACGCACGTGTCCCACCGCCGCCCTGGTGGTGATGCCATGCCCCGCGGGCACGGCGCAGACGACGGCGCTTCCGGCCTCTGGATGAAAACGTCCCCGGGGCGCCGAGTGGAGAACCTGCGTCTAAAGGATGTGGAGGCCGCGCGCGGGTCCATGAACAGGGCGGGCCGGCCGGCGGACGGCGCGGAGGAGCTGAGGAGCAGAGCGCAGGGCGCGCGCCTCAGCTTGCTGGGCAAACCGCTGGCCTACAGCGCGCAGAGCGGCCGCCGGAACGCGCGCTACAGGAAGCTGCAGAACTACCTGTACAACGTGCTGGAGAGGCCGCGAGCCTGGGCCTTCGTGTACCACGCGTTCGTGTGAGTGGAACCTCATTTCAGTCACTAAAACGGATGCTCAGGCGGCACATTCGTTCATAAATTCATTCATTCATCCATTCATTCATTCATTCATTCATTCATTCATTTAGTTAGTTACACTCTTCTCGGCTGTCACTGCGTATTCAAGCCCACAAATCCACAGCAAGATCCCTAGTGCAGGTAAAGCACGTACAGAGTAGTGAATTTGCACCTGCATTGTTGAAGAAACAAATACAGAGTACAGCAATCATTACAGTACAGGATTTAAACCTGTTGCTTTAGTGGAAGCTTATTAGACATGCTAATTTGACATGGTGATACTAAAACAATTTAGTGACCTAAATGGCCAATTCAGTCACACCTGTTAAATTCCTGGTCTGGAAGTAACAGAGGACGGGTTGGTTTAAATACAGCTGTACACAAATGAACATTGTAGGTGTTCATTTGAGTCTGAGGATAGTTGGTGTGTTATTTCAGACCTCTTTACATTAGCACTCTCTGAAAAATGATTATTTTCTTCCAGGCATATATTATAACATATATGCATATAATACTGTAATAGATTTTCTAATGCATGCATACAGACAATGCCCAGTTGAAGCTTTGTATGCTAGCAGTGATAATCTTCTGGCCTTTGTAAAAGTGAGTGGGGAGAGACATAGGGAGAGAAAGAGAGAGAGAGAGAGAGAGAGTTTGGCCTTCATAGTAATAAATGCACATGGTGGATTGCCTCACTTGAACAGCCGCTGGCTGTGATAGAGAGTGCAGTCAGGTTTTTCTAGACTCATCAAATCCTAAATCACAGAAAAGGGAGCCCAAACGCAAACATGTTACTTGTGTTTGTGGAAGGAATTGTTTTACATCTTCATGTAACCACCAAAATAATGTTTACACTTTTGAAGGGTCTTTAAGGGAGTTTACTATTTTAAAGAGATGCATTTATAATTAGGCATCCGGTCATCATAAGCTTACCTTCTTAAGCATAGTGTTCTATACAATCTCCTTTAATAACTATACAGTTGTGTCTGTTTTAAATCTTCAAGCATCTATATTTCACAAATGATGTTATGGAATTGTATGCGATGGTGCTTATTTTACTTTCCCATTATTAGCTGGTCCACATAAAGCAAAATCCCCAGTTTGGTTTAGTCTTATAGGCTTGAATTATCATTTGGAATGAGAGACTCCTGGACTCAAACGCAAGCTGCAAGAGTGCATTCAGTACAGCAGCTTTTGTTGTGATGTAAGAGGAAGTGTCCTTTTTCTGCTTTTCTATTAGAAGAAAGAGTTTCGACTAAGTGTCCTCTAAGAGATTTCTTCAAATTGCTGGAGAGAGAGAGAGAGGCAGGAGAGCTGTCGCTCGGATGGTACAATTGGGGCGCTGAGAGGGGTTGCAAGGCAGGATGTTGTTGTTTTATTTGTGCAGACGGCACAGCTGAGGTCATAGGGGTTAAGTTGTTACATCTGCACAGAGCACAATATCCCACACCAGTTAGAACATCCCGCTTTTACCACACACTTAAGCGGCCAATTAACAAAGAAAAAATTATTTTGTAGTGTGGCAGTCACAGAATGACAAAATTGGAGTAATTATAGTCCATATCATCTGCTATGTGTCAAACCTAAAATTATGTTTGGAGTGTTTTTAAGCACAGTGACTGAATGAGATGTTCTTGAAAAAGATTCATTCTTGTCATGATTTCATTTTAATAGCATTGCTAGTGGTCCCTCATCATTTTGAAGATTGATCTTGTAAGGCTTTGATGCAGTTACTTGGATTAGCCTCGATGACGCACACAGTATGAGAAACCAATAAGAAACCAAAGGGCAACTGATGCTCCTTTTATCTATTGCATGGCTGCGCTTCAGAGACTCTTGCAGCAGATGTAAGAGTGTGCTGTATTTAATTCATCGTGAGTGTTTACTGGAACGGGGCTTGGTGTCAGGTTGGGCAGTTATTAGGTAAATAGGCTAATAAGGCATGTGATTATGTAAAGGCCATATAAAGTTGCCTATCTGCTTTTAGAGATTCAGAAAAAAAGAATAATTAAAACAATAGAACTTCTGCTTCTACAGAAAACATTTGCATTAAGCACCATATTATTTTGGTCTACATTTAAGATTTGTGTTTAAGACACCCCATAAAAGATTAAATAAATATATGTACTGGAAAACATGATGCATTTGTATTAGTGTGTGGTGAGAAGTTGATTTCAAATAATATATTTGAAAAAAGAGTATAACAGTTTGAATGGCTAAGAAACTCTTTCTGTCACTCAATTCCAGTTGGCATCACAGCAGCACATATGAGATGAGTGCTCAATTAATGGAATTTGAATTTTTTTTGTTTAAATATGATGACAGTAACTAAGAACTTGTTCAAGCATACATGCTCCAAGAAGTTCTATTTTGATATTTTGACAGTGATAGTGACAATGACTACTGACATATGTGCTTACAAAGCTTGGCATGGAGACAGTACTAATAAGAAATAGTTGTAATATTGATTTGTTGAGAAAGCATTAAAAAAAGTATGATTATAAATGATGAGCATTCTTCTTGATTTTCAGACAATTGCTGTATATTACTGTATGCTGTATACGGGTACTGTATACTTGGCAACTAGCCTAATGTGTGCTTATATTCTACTTTTACTCTCTCTACTGTTTTTGTGCTGTTGTACCACACCTGGTTCTCTTTTCATGTTGCTAAAAGGCTGCTTTCAAAATGGAAGGACCTTGTATGTCCTCAAAAATCTTAGCATCACTTAGAATGTGATCCTCTCCAGCAATTGCCCAAATTGAATAACTCATCTGAAAGAAATGTGAGCTGTACCAGGGAACAGATACTAGCCAGACCAGGGCGAACATGGGTCAACATGATAGTGTTCATTTGCTCTCTTATATTGAAAGAGTTCTTCTCTGACCATTAATATAATTCACTATGGTGCACTGACCCAAGCAAATGTCTTTATAGTTCATCAAAGCACACCCATTCATCTCTTTGTGCCTGCGCTACCACAGCTGAGCACATTTTCCCAAGGTTAAAGCCATGTGCCTTGTCCCACAGACACTTCTCCTCCCATTCTGTAGCCCATTAACTACACCTGACTCGCACACAAACACAGGGGAATATTACACTCATTTGGTTTTCATGTGCACAAGAATTTCTCTAATTAGAATTAAATGTCACCTCATCAGCTCAAACATTTACAACCACTTTCACCCACTGAGGCTAACCGTCACACTGTGCTGAACCAAGTCTGAGACATGCATTTAGACAGGTGTTATACATGGGCCTGTTATGATGCACATATTAATATATTTTTGATACAGGGATTGGGAGACTATATGCATGACATACAGTTCAGAATTGCATACTGCATGCTACTCTGAATCAATTTCTGTGGATTTAAATGTGTGTGTCTGCTAAGAAAATGGATTGTTTGTGTTAACATTACTGACCTTGTTGACCTTACTGTAGAAATGCTCTTTTGTGTGTATCATATTGAGAGAGCTAGTCCAGTATCACTGATACTGATAGCAATATTGAAACTGTGAATATCGACCCAAACACCTACTGATCTGATACCTACTTAGGACCAAAGTGAGCTATTTTTAACTGAAGTGCTTCACTTCCACTGGCATCTGGAAGTATAATGCTTAGACTACAAATTGCAGGAATAAATACACAGCTAAGAACATGATGGCATATCAGTGTGAGTGTGCTATTTGAGGGTAGATTTGTTATAGTGTTTCAGTCGAAGTGTCTCATTCTTTTACCCTTCTAGATATCAGAGCCAGCATTTCCTGATGATAACCTGCATTGGGTCAGTGCATATTGTGTCATGAAATTTATGCATCGCTACACCCCTAGTTATGTGGTATATGATACAGAGGAACAAAACAAGAAGAGGTGAGAAAGCAGCTCTCTTTCTAGAATCAATAATACACTCTCGTTAAGGATCAGAAGACGATTACAGAGGATAATGCCATTGTCGTCTGTATTTGTTGATTGTGGCAGGATTCATTGAAGCTGAGGTAAAAGTTCATTGAGGTGCCCATTCAGTCTTATCTGCGCTCCATTTGAGTGGACAGGAAAACTGGATATCCTTCTTTTGGATGGCTTTGGTTGAGGTATGCTGAGTTTCTAAGAGTGATTTGTGCTGTGTCCTGCATCGGTGGCTTTTATATTGTAACTGAATATTCTGAGTTCCCACCTGTAATAGCCTTTTGTCACAGCAGCTACATAGACAGAAGAAAGAGTCTCTTGTTCTCTATGCATTCAGCAAAGTGCTCCAGTTACCACTGAGCTAGGCGGCTAGGTATAATGTGTTCCATTCAGTAATTAACAAATAAATTGTAGATGTTTGTGAATTGTAGATATTTTTTTGGCTTCGATATTGAAAGCCGTATTGTATTTTTCCTCAGTAGTGATAAGTACTGTTGTCATCAATAGCTTGATGTGTTTTTTGATGCTGTGACAGTATAAAATTAGAGCAAAACTTTTATTTGTTTTCCTCAGTTTCAGTCTGTCGTCTTCAGCATATTGGGCACTGCACTTTGTATAAAAACAAACAAACAAACAAAAAAACCCACCAAAATATTACATAAAGATTTTTTAGCTAGGATGAGGTGCTAAATGCACAATATCACTAAAGCTGAAAAGTGAAAAAGGTTGATGTAAAACTTTTTTTCAATTAAATAATGACATATCAAGCAATAAATCACATAATTACATTCCACCTGATCTTATTGCTTGGCATACACAACAGTGAGCTATTGTTATGTTTACCCCAAATGTTTCGCCCACAACCGTATACTCCGCATACGGTTGTGGCCAGCTTTTATAATACGATGGTGATTCCCTTTTCAGTCAGTGCGAGTGGTCAGTGTCTGGAAGCAATTGGTTCGATCATGATGCATAGCTTTTTGAAGGTTGCTTTTGACATTCTGCAATGCCTAATGGAAAGCTTGTTTGAAAAATGGCTCTGCATTATGTGCTTTCAAAAATGTCCGGTGCATTTGCATTCCTAGATTTTAGCCCTCTTTAGGTGGGCCGTAATCGTCCTGGCTGCAACATTTCATCTGCAAACATGGTCATAAAATGATGGTCTACCAAAATTTCAAAACAGCATCCTAACATAAAACATGCATAAATGTTCAAGTTTAAGAACAAGTCTGATAACATTTTACAGCTCATACAGCTCATACAGCTCATACGGTATAATTATGTAGACCACAGTGGAGGAGGGCTCTGTGGATTCAGAAACAGTGCTGTTGAAGTGAAATGTCACCAGACTTTCCAGGCACTTCAAAATGACCACAGTCATTTAACAATGACGTTTTGTCTTTTTTGGCAGAGTCACAATGGTGGTCTTTTACCCAGAGTCTCCTGGCTGAGTGTGGTTGAGGATGAGAGCTGGACGAAGCCTGTGCTTTTACTGATTATTAATGTACCTGCATTTGATGGTGTGGCCCATGAACATGTTGGGTACTTTGATGTGATGATTACTTTGACTTTATCCAGTCCAGTTTCTTTCCTTCTTGATGGTTCCCACCACTATCTTAGTCAAAACATGTCTCACAAAATAAAACACGAGCTGTTATTGCTCACGCTTAAAAGGTGTATGGAAACCCGGCATTGGCTCGGTCTCAATGGAAAAAAAGGTCTTAAACAAATTACAGATCGTCAAAAAGTGCAAAGAGAGGCGATAAACAGGATGTCATGCCTGTGCTCCTGGGGGAGTATGAATGGCGGAAGGAAAAGCTTTTGAAATGGACGCTGTTTGATCACCTCAGTGCCACCTGACACTAGACAGAGCTGAAAGCCCCTGGGCAGGGCAGCACTATTCTCTGCCAGCCCCCAAGAGAGAATAAGCAGCATGGAATACAAAGTTTCAGAGCAAAACCATCTATTCCTTCCCTCTTACAGTGATTCATATCATCACTGTCAAATCAAAACCTGGAACTCCAGTTTTTTCCATTTTTATTAGTTTTATTTTTTGCCCTTGTGCAGGCATTTCATGATGAATGGACCAGTGTAATTGGTCCAATATTAACTTACTGTTAACTTACCTTAAAAGTTTTCCCCCTTTTCCTGTGAATTTACCATTTCCAAGAGCAAGTTGTTGTTTTGAGGGTGATAATATACTGTAATATACTACATACTATGGCTGTAGAATTGTGAAATTCCCATTGACTCACAGCTTTAAAAGATATAAATATACTAGTATTTTGACATGTGCAATCTTGTTCTGTTCCTAAAAAGGTCTCATGAGATAACGACCAGTGTTTATATTGATTGGTTATCTTAGTGTGCCCCAAGAGCTAGCTAAAGAAGGAGCATTCATTCAGATTTATATTGACACTAGGTTTAATAACAGGAAGATTATTAGCCAACAACAATTGCTCACTGCATTAATATTGTATTGTCTCTGTTTTAATCATTTTCCATGAAATGAGTGCTAAATCGATTAGAATCTCATCCTCCATCGCTAGCATAATGACACTGGGATTTTATATAGGTCTGATTTAATCATGCTGACTGGATGCTGAGTAGTCAAGGAGCAGGAAGTAGCCCTAGACATTTTATCAGTGCTAGTCATGGAGAAAGTCTCTCTCAATGAGTGGGAACTGTTACATGAAGATACAATTTTTCGCTCAATAGATCCAGACACAATTTTGCAGCTGAGGCATAACAAAGGACTTCCTTGCGTAGCAGCAGCTAAACTGTGGGTAGACAGGAGGAACAATCACCCTGCTGGTCACTGTCAGAGGGATACCCCTCTTTGATGTCCTTTGTTTCTCTAGTCTTCTTTGTCAGCAAGGAGTTTCCTTAATGCATTTTCTTCTGTGCTACGGATGACTGTGTGCACCTTGTGCTGGTTTAACATGCTGGTTTTCTAACATGCTGCATCGATCACCACATGCACACGTTGTAACAATTAGTCACAAAGATTTCTCATTCACAGCATTTCTGATTCATCACAATGTTGCCTCCCACATAGATTAGCATAAAACATCTCATGTAGCTTTCTGCTTTTAACTTGTTTTTTAGGGATAACTGTAAACTTTACAGAAGTCTTAATCGATTTGAATTTTTATACTATGCAAAAAATGCTTGTTTTGACACTATGCACCCCTTTGTTATGGAGTTAAAAGTGCAAGGTTATGTCACTGGCTGGCAGTTTAAAGTGGTGATTCTTCTTAGAAATTAGCTTATCTTTACTCTTCTTCTACCTCCCTTTGATTTTTACCTATTTTTTTCCCCAGACATGCCCCTTGATTTGTCATTTTTTGTGATCTCTTTCTATTACTGATGTTACTGATATTAAGTTCACAAAATCAGACTGAACTGAAAACTCTTAAAACTAAAAAGCTTCCTAAATGGCCATTTGCTTGGACACGCAGCACTAGAAAAAACAACCTTCAATTAACATAGAGCCTTTACATCATGTAGATGTTTACACTCATACATCTCGTTTACCAGACAACCACCAGCTGAAAAACTGATTATGGCATCACTCTAAAGAGCCCTTTTTGTTCCCTTTATTTTTTATGAGTGATGGTGCATTCATGCTTATTCACATATGATCCGTTTGGAGCTTCTGTCTGCTTCTGTAGCTTTATTATCTTTTTGTTTACTATACATGTAGCATATTTTCTGACTGATTCACTTTGGCCATGGTTCAAATTAATTGCTTAAATAGTCTCCCATTCTTTATTCTCTTTAGCGGGGAGGAATTAAAAGATCCATGGTTTCATGAATGAAGTTTTTTTATTGCCGTTTCACGATTCTGCTTTTGTTGTGGTGACTTAGCATGTACGTCCTTTGATGTGCTACGATGAAGGAATTTTTGCACATGTGTCGGCTGCTAATGAAATATATTTAACCCTGCTAACTTTTCCATTTGTCGTCAGACACATCAGGATCAGCTTATACAGGCTAATTTCTTCTGTGTGCTCCGCTTTATGTGATGCCTAATGAAGAGTAAAAACATTTAAAGCAACTGCTGCAAATATTGGGTAATATGTCTCAAAGTCAGTGACTGAATTAATATATGCCCCTTGATACACACCACACAGACTGTTGGTTGTATATTACATGCTCCTTTTGCCTCCTGTTGTGAAGCAGTTTAGCTGTTTATTTTGTCACAAATATTTTATATTTATAGGCATTTCCCCTTACTGCATTATTTTCCTGTATTGGAGAGAAAAGCCGTTATCCATGTTTGGAACAACTGTCCATCAAGAAAGCTTGGAGCAAATAGCTAATTTCTCATTCTTATTATTCAACTGTTTGAATTCAAAATGAGCACAGAAAACCAAGACTTTTAACTTCTGGAAAAAAATAAGATGTGGGATAGTGAATTTCATTTACAGACAGAGAAGGCCATTACGATGAGACATTCCCTTATTCTCTCCACACCTTGATAACTCCTTGTTCAAACTCTGCAGAGGATTAAACTGGAGGGTCTGGTCTAGATGATCTTTGCACAGTGTGTTCCCCTCGAGATGACAACTAAACCAAAGAGATATGTCAGACCTTAGACAACTGTCAGAGCTGTAATATTCCTTTGAGAACCTCTAATAAAATCTATGAAATCAGCATTGTTTTTTTTTAAGTTTCATAAGATTATTTTATAATACTCAATACAAAACACCCGTGATTTAGTGTGATTTCTCCCAATTACAACAGCAGTTTCTACCCCACTAACAGACACAGCTTCCACTTTTAGATTCACATGGTCAGAAAAATGTTGGCTCTACTTTTTATCACTTTATGGAACGTAGACACAGCTTCAAATTATTGTCAGATTTATCCAAACTGGTTGTCTTGACAACTCCCAGCTGACATGAGTTCCACAATTATGTTTGGATTAGGCACAGTTTCATTGGAGTTGAAGAGATCCAAATATTGACCATGCAGGAAGAAGGAAAAAAGCAGTAAATCCCACACTCTCCTATCTCTGAGTTTATGTCACTCTCTGGAGTGAAAAGATCATCTTGCATTCTGCCTTCTCTCCCCACATGGGAGAGCTGATTCTACAGCTGTTGGTAATATTGCTGTCCATGTCGCTGTCCATATTGCTACCATGTAACCTTCAATAGTTTGAATCACTCTAAAGTGTATATATATATATATATATACTGTATACTGTTGCAGTTTGAAATAGAAAATGTTCAAATCTCAAAAGCTGCAACTTATATTACGTTCTTACAGTCAACACTGATACATTGCAAGTTTTAAGTAGAGAAATTTCACCTAATAATATGGAGGTTGTAAATTGTTTTTAGAATAACTTGACTAACTACAAGCAAGTGGTAGTTAGAAGTGACATGGTGGTAGTTACAAGTGACACGACAACCATAAATAACTAGAAGGCTGGAGCACTTTGTTAGACGTTTAAAGTTCAAGCGAGAAAAGGTATGCATTGGTTTTCTTGGCCATAAAAAAGTTTTTAGTACCTCAATCACAAATTAAATGCAATTACTATAATATATAGCACCAAAGAGGGTTATGCTGCGATATCAAGTTTATAACAACAGAAACCCCCTTCTTTGATGCTATATAGAGCCATATACAACATATTCACCATCAATCTAAATAACCGTTTTACCATGCAAAGAACCATTTAAGCATGCAAACAGTCTTTACTAAAGAACCCTTGAAGGATCCCTTGTGAGGGATTGGTTAAACAGATCCTTACTTCCCTCTGTATACTCCTTCAAGTTGGAAGATGTTTTTGGCCCCACAGTGGTCATTTTTAATGATTATTTATACTTGTATGGAGTCAGATTTTCTGCATTTAATACCATTTCTTTTTTTCACTTACTGATACCTGAGTTGTAGAAGGATGTGTCTAGTGAGTGACAACAGAATTTCGTTATATTTACCCTTAAATCGCCTGAATCCCTTTAAAGATTATAGACTCTATAGCACATCAGAGAATTTGCCAGTGTTACCATATTCAGATCAAATTAAACTCCATCTCACAAACATTAATAACATGCAACAGGATTCATGTCAGTTACTCTGAACTGTAGGTCTGCACCAGAACTCCCACACTAACATGCTAACAGCTCTTCTGCTCCAAGTCCTAACACTGAGAAACACCAGGCATTGAGGGAGCTGATAATCCCATACTACACCAGCCAAACAAAATCAGTTTATATTTGTCTTCTGCTAACGTGGACAGTTAACGCTGCTAAAATTCCTCAACCGATTGGCTGCAACCTTGAAAGAAAGACAGCCAAACTCCCTTGTCTGTCCTGCCTCTTCCGTGAGCTCTGTTCACAGACCCTGCATGCGTCACTGCTTTTAGTGGACGCTTGACCCTGACAGCCTGAAACTCACTTATTGCCAAGTTTTTCTTTCAGGGCTATGGGGTCAGGAAGCTCTGAAATAATAGCTTTTCACCAACCACTCAGATCAGCTGTCGATTGCTTGATATTTACAACAGCCTTTAGAATGTATTCAGTGTTTGGTTTGCTGTTTAAGACATTCCATTTTACCTCCATTTGCACACACCTAAATTTGAACTCAGCAGCGTTCTTGACTGAAGTGACTGAACACCTGACAAAACACCTGACAAAAAGACAAATAAACAAATAAACTCAAACACATCTGTTTGTGTTCCCAAATTTGAAAGACAAGTTGATCTGACAAAACATGACAGCTGTGTGTTTGAATAACAACCCATTCTTGAGTGTGTGTGTGTGTGTGTGTGTGTGTGTGTGTGTGTGTGTGTGTGTGTGTGCGTGTGCATGTGTGTGTGTGTATGCATGCATGTGCATGTGTGGGTCTGTGTGTGTTTGTGTGTGTATGTAATTTTCTGTTTGTCTGATGTTGAGGTCTATTGGGCAGACAGTGTAAAGTTTAAAGTCAGTAGTGTATGAAATTCTAAATGAAGAAACCAGGGGACAAAAAGGCATACTACTGTTCCATTCATTCATGGCCATGTCTTTAATGCTTACACATTTAATCCTATTTCAGTGGCACTTTAGAGTTTATAATCAGGTTTGCTCATTTTCCGGTTCTTAAACACACTCGCTTAGATACACAGATTTTGTTCCAGACAAAATTACATTTTGGATTTGTTGAAATAATTTATGTTTGTTTGGGCGCTGGTTAGGATTGTGAAATAGAATTATTGTTCTTGGCAGTTTACAGAAGATGGAAAAACAAGCGTCATAATGGATTTTATTGGTGAATTAAGATTTTTTATGAGAGATTTATATATAACTTTTATTTACTCATAATCCCTGAAGTATGAGGCACTTCATATCTGCTTTCTGCATCTCACCCTGGCCGGGCACTCAGTATTAGACTGCTGGAGTTCCACATTCCAGCTCCTGTTTGTGTTGGGCCACTGCACAGGGATCTAAGAGGAGCTCGCTCTTATTTGTGCTTCCCAGTACGACGAATGGACCACCCAATCCACAAAACATGATTTCATATGAGACCACATCCCAGGTTTTAACTCTAGGCCCAACCATACTCCTAATTCAAGTCCCAGTCTTACCACCAATCATAGCCCAAATCAAATCACCAAACCCCAGCCGCAACCCCAACCCAAGCCTATGGCTAGTCCTAATGCCCTTCCCAACCCCAATCTCAGTTTTATGTCCACCTCCAGCTTTTATTCCACCTTGCAATTTAGCGCTAGTTCCCATCCGAATAGGTTAGGATTCTGGAACCCTGGCCCCATTTTACTGGAACAGAGGGATAAGTGACTACTGTCCAGTTCAAACACTCAAAGAGTGACGAAGTGTCTTTGTCTTCATGTGTCAGTGCCAGTGATGAGCACAATGACACATTCCGTCCCGCTGTTGCTGTCCTTGTAAAGTACAGAAAGGGATGTCTCGCCAAGATCAGATGCGCAACTTCTGCTCTGAAAGGGCACTGTATACTTAAGCGTGTGGGAATTGCACGTTAAAGAGAAAAGGAAAAAACAGTGCTTAAAAGGACAGAGGAAACATTAAGCCATTAATGGAAGCACCTGAGATCAGATAAAAGCCAGAGCGAGTGGTAGAGGAGGGGGTGTGTGGGCCGGTATGGGGGCTGCCTGGCAATGAGCAGTCGCAGGACACCATCAGTGACCCAGGCAGTGCCCCTGTAGGCCCAAAGACAATTTCCAGCTGCTGGTGGCTTTGGCCACATGTTTAGGCTCTCCGAGCACCACAGGGGAAACAGTGACAGGGATAACAGAGTAAAAGAGAGTGGGACACCACAGACACACTGCGCCTTGCCAAATCAGAGGTTTGGCTCAGTGAAGAAAAAAAAAATCCTCAAGGAGGGATTTATTGCTGGTGAAAGTTTATTTGTTATTTATTTGTTGCTGTTGAATTTTAATCGCTGCTATGACAAGGCCAGCTACTGTAAACACCTTAATTACTTATTTTGGTTTTCCTTTCTCTGCATTTTCTGTCTTGATTTCTATCTCTGCACCTGTACATCTGAGATCAACTGAGAGTTATGTACAGATGTTTATGTTGAGATCTGCCACCACTACTAGTGGCCAGTGTCCAAACGAAAAACGAACATTTGGGTTATTTTGGTTTTGCCCTGCCCCCCAACACAACCAGAGAGCTATTCAGTATTGATTCAGTCCTGTGCCGACTAGTTTTGCTTCTTCTCAAACTTCTTACAACACAAAATAGCTCTCCAGCATGCAATTTATTCTTCTGTTTATTATTCTACCCATCGAGAGGTTCTATCAAGCATGTTCATATTATTAGTATAGCATAGTAAGTAAAATGTGTTTCAAACATTTTATTGTGTTAATTCACTACAGGCTCAGCTTGATATCACTACTTACCCCCTGATATGCTGATTTAGACTATAGAAACATTCAAATTATTCGTTTAATTCTGATAACGTTTTCTCATAAGGACAATTACCAGTTAAAATTTTATTCAACTTTTCAGGTTCAACCTTAAATAATGTTGCAGTGCTGTGGCTTATAATAACTAATAAAGCATTTAAGGTGGAACATGAAAGTCAAACATGAATCTGTTGACATCACCCTCGTGGTTTTAATAAGGATAAGGAATAACAATCCTAGCTGGATGATATCCTACTTGGAGTTTCAAGCACAGAGCTACAGATAAATGGTAGCTTTTAACATCTTAACTTCATTCTTTTAACATCTTCTGAATGGTACTACAGCTGCAGCAAATTCAAGCTGCCATAAAAATGTGAAACATGAAAGGTTCTCTTTATAGCCAGTTTGTGGTCTGTCCGGTCTACGCTTTACATTGCAGCCTCATTTGGAAGGGGACTCGTTCCCGTGTAGATACGATGGGCTTCTTCTAAGCTAACACAAATACAAAGGCAAATGGCCGATAGGCGAGCTAAGCTGTGGCATTGCATATCCCCAGTCACGACCTCTGACCTACACACTAACATTCCAGGAAATAAGTTTTTGTTCCCATCACAAATAGCATGTCATGGCATAGACCATGGCAGTGTCACTGAATTAAATGTGTGTACAAATGATTTATGAATTCCTCCCAACATCAGCTTTAGTTCTAGTGGTCAAAAAGTATCTGCTGCTGTCGATTCAAGTCTTTCAAGTCATGTTCTCTCCATATCCAACATCTCAGCTTTTCTGATGTGAGAAAATGACGTCTGGCTATGACACTATTTCCACCTGTGCCGTCTGACTTTGTAAACTGAATTGGTATGTGAAACGACGCTGCTCTTTTCTCATTGGAACATCTGTTGGTGTTCCAGCTCCACTTCTGTTCTCATGGTAACACATCGGAGACCAAGTTTTCAGTGACATATTATCTCTGTGTGAGATACTGTTTTGCCAACATTACTCCATTTGCTTATTCTAATACACAAACGTCACAAGGATGTAGCTTTATTTTTGTAATTATTATTAGTGTCCCACAAGGCATTGCAATAATGAGTGGAAGACGAAATTTAGCGTAAGCAGAGCATGTGGGTTTAGTGAGCAGTTTTATAACTCTCACTAGAATAAACAGCTGAGTGCTTGTTTGGTTGTGTAGTGGTGGAGCAGCGTGTAGGTTTGTTTTATTAGGCACCTGCCGGCTCCAGCACACGCTCCTTACTTACGCATTCCGGGCTCCTCTGGTTTACAGTTTGTAACTTTAGATTTGTTTTATTTGTGTTTTCTGTGATCGACGATTTGTGTATCTTCGACACATTTCTAATCATATATCAAACTATGACAGAAGCCTTTCTGGACTGTTGTCTGTCACTGTTCTCTCCTTCTTTCTCTTTCTTTCTCTTTCTTTCGCTCTCTACTCTTACTCAGTGACTTAGGATCAGGCATGGGGCCATTTGCAAACCAAATGGGTATATCTGGCTTTTGCTCGTGTGCCTGTGACTGCAGGCCCCTGGAGGGGGCTATGCCAAGTGGCTATGAAGCTTTTTAATAATGAAACATGATGACAGCTACGTTCTGGAAGCCAAGGCTCAAGCTTTAGAATCCATCATTGGCCTGTTTTCTTTAAGGATCTTTAAGAAAGAGTTGGATATGGAATTGGTTATATTTATAGTTTTACACTGAGTTATACAGGCTGTTTTTTACCCAGCATTACAGCTATATAAGTGTCACCATTGACACCTCTGTCTTACATGCCTGTTCGGAATGTTGAGGGTTTTTTTCTGACAGAATAATCTGACAAATTTACCGGATTATGCTAAATCAAACTGTATCGTTACTGATTCATAACATTCAGTAGCAGTGGGTGTATGTGCTGCTCAACAAACCTGCTGTCAGGGGTGACAGGCTTTACATGATTCAGAGGAACATACATGGTAGCCTTTAACCTTTTTGGCCTAGTGATACTGCTGACACTCTAGCAAACAGAACATCTAGGACAAAACCCATCCAGTTTCATCCCTGTAATTCCATAGAGATAATAAAAAGTCAAGGATAATGAAATGAACCAGATACAGTCAGGTTGCCAAGTCCAAGTCCAATTTTCTAATACTTTTATTCGTTCCAGTGAGAGTAAGTTGTGTCTTGTTTTCACTTACTTGTAGAAAGTAGTCATTATTAAAAACACAGACCACAAGCTAATTCGCAGCACTAGCTTTATCTAGTGCTAATTCTGTGTGTAACTTTCAAACTCCACTGTTCTCAAATGACAAAAAGAAAAGAAAATAGTCTCATAATAGACATTACTAAGGCATCAAGATTATGTCCTTTCAAGAGAAGGTTTAATAGCAGTGCTGTTACCACTTTGTTGAACAGTTAATGTTGTAGACAGTGTAGTCCATTGTAATGTCAGTATCAAGTTAGTACCAAGTTAATACCAAGGGGTACTGGGATTTGGTCTACAGTGCTTGTAGATGTTTGAAATTAGTTCAGATTCATTCTGCTAAGAAAGATCTGTTTTTGTTGTTGATTTTTGTGTTGTGTCCAATAAAATAGGTTGGAGTTGTTTTCTTGCAAATAGCATACAATCCTTACATGTTCATTAAGAAATAGCAGTCTTTGATTAGGAATGTAAAATTCAGCCAGTGGAAGAAAATTAAATAAATAAATAAATAAATAAGTTTGCTTCTTGGTACAGACAACCTTTTCATAGATATGAGTACTTTCAAATGTTGAGGTTAGTTAAACTTGAAATTGCTTTACTTTTTTGCACAGTTTCTTTCAGGTCATGTATGGATACTTACTGGCTGTATATGTTTGCATGAGCAAAAACCTAAAAACAAAAAAAAGAAAAGACATATGCACCATTAATCTGAGATCGTGATATACACACCGCAAGTTTAAACTACATTACCATGATGGTATTCCAGATAGCAGTAGCTCATTCATAAAATTCTGCTAAAACTTGGGGACATGTTTTGGTGGTCGATAATAAACAGTGGATAGTACCTATGGTTCTCAATGTTGTACCCTTACCATTACAGACAATTGAATTAAGAAAACTGTAGTGTGATTCAGTAGCTGATTTTCAGCCAAAAACATAAAGTTTAGTTCACAAATAAGCTTATTCACATATGTTTCTGGGAGTATGGTCATGCAGAAGAACATGCCCTGTTTCTACAGCAATGCATTTTGGGAAACGAGCCCAGCTGCCAGTCACTGGAACTTTGTGGTTGCTCCTATGAAGCTGGCGAAGATGAAAACGAAACCTCCGGTAGCGAACTTGCATCTGTTGGCAGTCATGACTGTTTACCTCTGGATGAGAGTGCCATGTGAAGCATTGTTTTTTGTGCACGCAGGTCAGTTTAGGAGCTAAAGTTATTAAATGTCATTTAATTAGTCTGTTTAGAATTGGAATTCAGAACCATTGGCTAATTGTGCTTGCACAAAGAGGATTTTGTCATTTAACCCATCTGTGCAATGAAGCACCTGTATACACACACTCAGGGGCAGTGAGCATGCTTGCTGGGAGCGGTGAGCAGCCCTATCCACGGCACCCAGGGAGCAGCTGGGGTTTAGGTGCTTTGCTCAAGGGCACTTCAGTCTTGTTGGCTCAGGCAATCAAACCGCCAATCTTATGTCTATGTCAGTGACTGTCCTAATGTCATATGTTGGATACGTTTAAAAGATATTGTGAACAGCCTAACAAGAAAATCAGATTTAGTGTTAAAATCGAATTTGGGCCACTTTTACCTGCTGCGTGAGCATAGCCTTAGTCATACATGGCTCTGAATGACTAACAGGGTTTTCACGCAGCTCAGTGATTCACACTTCCAAATCAAAACCAGAGGCTTAGGGAGAAGCTATTCGACCTCTAACCCCTTCTCCAATTTATAGTCATTATGAGCTTTTTCTCTGATTTTTGCTTGAGTTTATACTGTGTTCACAGCTGAGGCGCTTGCTTTCCAAATCAAATGTCACTTAGGCATATTCTTTAATGTTTTGCTGATATTTAAAGTGATGGTACTGTGATAAAGATTTGTGTAACAGTTCTGTTTTGAATGCACACTTCACCACATTGCTGTTATTTCCTTTCTCATTGGATGGCGTCTATGGTCCATATGTGCTGTGCTCTAGCCAGCATACATTACATGGCCATCTGGATTAGAATAAGTATGCTTGTCCCATCAAACCTTTCATGTGCACACACTCATCTCTTCAGTATCTTACTAATAAGCTCTCACAATTAGTCATTAGCTATTAATCAAATGTCAGTGGACTTGGGCAGGTTTTTGAATATTAATGGACTTTGTTGTGTTTGTGGTGAAGATGATGTTCTCTCTTCTCCTTGAGTGCTACACATTTATCATTCTGAGGGGATCTTATGTGCAGTCTAAATAAGCTTGTTTGAGATGCAGGCAAGAAGCCATAACAATATTCTTTGTTGTTTTGCAGCCAACAAGCTGATGCCTGTCGTTTATTGTAATTTCAGCATTAATGTGGAGTTCTATTGAAGCGAGCCTGGTGGTGGGTGCATTGCTGACATGGTTTCACTGTGGAACACATGGAATCAAACATGCTTTTGTTGGTGTAATTGGTTAGACATTTAGTAAGGGGTGAGGGTGGTAAAAGTACTGTTTTAATTTGCATTACTTGTTGAGGTCAAACATGTCTTTTTTGATAGGCCATTTTCAGATTGAGAAATAAAACCAATGTTTACTGGATTTTTATTCTGTTTTCCAGTTTGGTGCTGTATTACATGGCAGAGCACAAATTTGCCGTCTCTTTTTTGTGGTATTTTTGTCTTCATAAAAGGTTTTATCATTTTCTGCTTGGCTCGTGCGACTCAAACAATGACAAATGTATGTTTGTCAGCATTAAAAGAAATGAAGTCAAGGGTTTTTTTCCCGTCTTGAAATAATTGCTGGAGTTAGTGTGCGGTGGCCAGGCCGTAAACTTGCAATGCTTTTATCCTCTCTCGCCTCCCCCCTTTTTATCCCTGTGTCATGTTTTCATTCTTTTTTCCATAATAAATCACTTTTTTATTTCATAATTAAGAAAAGAACTCGGGCTAATAGTACAAAGTAAACAGGACGCGCCATGTTGCCTTTGTGCAGATGGCTCCTAATCCGCTCTCTAATTGAAATTATATTACAGGAAAAGATCAAAACCTCTCCATTCTGAAGAACACTCTCTGCAGTTTGTCTCAACATTATTAGTTTTGCCCTTCACACGGTCTGAATGGTGACGCAAAGCCACAGGCCTGGTGTTAGCGTGCCACCCTGTTCATGTGCTAACCGTGCCTGCTGTCTGTAGCGTGGTGCCATCTCCGCCCGCCTACTTTGATATGAAATAGGTTGGAGTGTGTCATTTTCTCTCTGTGACATAAGTATTCATAATATTTTTCTTTATGTATTTGGTCTATTAAGCATCCCAACTCTCTATCAACTCTCATATTTTCCCTGTCTCATTTCATCAACACTTTAGCACTGATCCATGGCAACCAAAGGCTCCATCACTCATTTAACACACTGTGCGCAGCTTTCCCTTAATGATTCATTTGTCCCCTCACACAGTCATTTCTCTCCTTCCCTTTCCCTCACATCTTTCTTCTTATTGTTTGCTGTAGAACACCCGCCCGGTTGCACTAATTAGAGACATATTTGAAACAAGCAACAGAAAGTTGCCTGTGCTTGTGCTAGCATTACCCTGTATTTTAGCATCTGCTTTTAAGACGTAGATTGTATCACAGACATATACTTTCTGAGGACTGGAAAGCCCCGTGGTCAGTTTCTTGTATAGATATCTATGTTTTTGACCGGCTTCAGTCTCATGGTTGTCTTGGAAACTGGATTTTGTAGGCTGTAGGCTGGCTTATTATGCAGTGGCCTTTTAAGCATAACCACATGCTGCAAAGCTCTCATATACTCGATATTAGGAGGTGAACTGCACTAAGGACAGGCTCTTGTGATTGTTGTACATACTTGTGGACGCAAATGGTATCCTGTTATCCTCTACTGAGTTTCAGATTAATTCAGGAAAAACAGGACGTCATCATGCACTTGCTTCGATCATTGTCTATTCAGACAAACTAAATAGTCAGGTAGCCTTTGATGTTAGAAGGCCAGTTCTTAAAATACAGCAGTGCCCTGCCCAACTGGCACACCCCACTTTGTCCCTTAGTCCTAATGCCATACCTGTTGTTTGTGAGAACTCATTACTCCTCAGTTCATCTGAAATTGGTGCTTCTTCATGCTGCACACAAAATTATGATGCCAAAAAAGGTTCTTTAGTGCCCTAAAGAAGAACCTTTCCTTTTTTATTTGCACATAGGAGTTTCTTTGATTGAGAGAGCACCGATCTCAAAATTAGAGTGGCCCCAAGATGGCCATCTACATTTATGATCTCAAATTATGTCTCACCAAAATCCCTTTTCATTTATACATATTTGAGGTCCATATCAGGCCTCTCATTTGCTTTTGGAAGCTGGACCACTCATTCCCTGTTTTTCACTGATCTCATGTTGCAGAAATGAGATCACTCATCATCCCTTTCTATGGTGTGGAGTGCTACCCCCCACTCTCTCTCATTCACACTCATCCCTCACCGCTCAGGGTTGCACCATAATCACCTGTGTCAAAATTGCTTACCGTCATCTAGCTATCAATAATTCACATCGATTTAATATGTTTTAGAGCAGGACTGGGGGAAGAGGTTGGACTCATCTTGGTTTCTGGAGTATTCAGATGTATTATGAATTTACATAGTAAGACATCACATATATTGGCATTTTGGATGTGAGGAAAAATATGCACATGTTTTTTTCAGTATGGGAAATTTGGTTTCGGTCATCAAACACACTATGTGTTCAAAGGTTTGTGGACACCTGCTCATCCAACTTTTCTTCTGGAATTAGAAGCATTATTAGGAAGCTTGTAGCCCTTATTTTTCAGTAACAGCCTCTATTCTTCTCAGAGGGCTTTCCATTGGATGTTGGAATATTGATGTAAGGATCTGATTGCATTCAGCCACTGCATTGGTGAGGTCAGGTGCTGATGCTGGGTGATTAGTTCTGGACCACAATAACTGCCAAAGATAGGAAGGTGTTCCATCAATGGAAATTAAGAAAATTAGGAAATACACATACATATATGTTCCTTCTGTATGGGCTTAAACAGACTGTCTCTCCCTTTCTTTCCTCACTTCATAATCTGAATAACACTGGCTAACTTCACAAAAGCTTTGGGTATATGATGTCTTCCAGTCCTCTGCATAAATACAGTGATGAAAGGCAGTTAGATTTTAATTTCTCCTTTTTAGTTTTATGTCTGCTTTGTAAGCGGATGACTGGGTCCAGCACAGCTCTACAGCAAAGTCAATAAAAGCAATTAGAAATGAAATCACTTCATCCTCATGATGATTTCGCAGTGGAAATATGCTGATCTGTGGTGTGTGGTTAATCTATTGGCTGTCAGTGAAAGTTAGAGGGTTTTGGTGCATGGGTGTGAGTGTGTGTGAGAGAGTGTGTGCATGCATCCCTAGAAACTCTCCTCCACCCAAAGTGTTCTCTATGGTCTTCAGCTGTGTAAAACAATAACACTTTATTATCTTATTGGTCCATATGCTAAAACAATGTTGTGCTGATGAATGTTCTAAGGAGTAATCACTTTTCTTTGTTTTATGCACTTTATTGACTCATATAATATTTTCCATAGCTAAAAATAGGCACTGTGTGAATAGATTGGTGTGTGGAGTGAGTGGGATTTTTTAAATTGTGGTCAGCACAGCAGGAAGCAGCCTGCTTATTCTGCTGCTGTGAATGGCACTCCATTGGTGTATTGTATCATAGTGGACTATGAAGTGTTGTGTTTGTGCGTTAGTGTTTTAAGTACTTCCCTGAACACAGTGCTTTCTGATTTTTTGGTTAAAAGCAGAGCTTACGTACATCTCAACGCAGATGTAGATGCATTTGTCTCTCATGTCTGTGAACTGCATTCTAAGTAATTGGTCAGGAAACACTGATATTCTAAAAAAGATCTGTGTGCCAGAAATGGGTTGAATGTTGCATTTTTCAGTGACCACATCTGTGAAAGACCTTTAAATAAATGTTCTATTTGCCATTTAGTAAAATAGCTCTTGGAGTTTAATAATCTGTTATTGGTACTGTTTTAAAAGATTCATAAATGTAAATGGTCTCTGTTTTGATTGGCTGCTCTTTGATGTGCCCCATTCAAAAAGCAGTACAAACTAAAAAATGCGCCTGATTTTGTGCTTGTTTTGAGGAGGGGCTCATTATAGCCTATTTGCTTTTCTACACAAGAATTCCTCCTGAACCGTGACTTCTATACATCACTTTTCTATGTGCACGTTTACAAATTGGTAGGCACTAGCTCTATCCATTTCCTGCTTTTTATTATTTTCCCTTTCCATTTGATTATTTTTTAATACAAACACTCAAACAGCAAAGAACAGTGCTCTTTGGAGACAAGGCATTTCACCATGGAGGAGCACATGCAAACAAGGAGCCATTCTCGCATGAAAAGGTTTTTTCAGCCATGCAAGCCAGCATGACACATTTTTCACAATGCTCTCAGCACACATGATAAGTTGAAACAGTCACAATTGACAAATTGTGCAACCTCAACAAACCACAGGCCGCCAATTTCAGGAGGACCAGAGATCAGTTCTCTAGACCGCTTCCCGGCCTCAAAAACAGTTTTCACACTGGTCAGACGTGTAAAACACGCTGAGCAAAGTCTGCAAGTATGTCAGAAAAACAACTTCAGCGCATCTTTTTGGATGTCTTGATGCTTTAAAAGGCTAACAGCACAAAGTTGAGTAATTGTTTTTGAGTAATTTCCCCAAAATCTTCGCCTCTAGTGTTGCCAGAGTGTCAGCAGCAACAGCACTCTTTAAAGCCTCAGCCTGAATGTGGTGTATTAAAACACTTTGACACTGTACTCGCATAGCACATCAAATTTATTTCCAAAAGCAGACAAAAGTAAATTATCCATGAAATGTCCCCTTCATAAAATGACTAGGAGGGCTTATGGGTTAGACAAGTGTATATGTGTAAAAAGCACTGTAAAATGATCTAAATCTGCAGTACATCTTAGCTTATCTAGCACCTCAGACAAACCTGCGCAGTGGCTGTGTTACTCATGCAGACCCACTTTTTTGGGAGTACTGATTATTGATGTTGGCACGATGCCTCAGGAACTTGCTTTGCTGTGGCATTAGCCCTGGCTGTGTTGTGACAGTTTGTTAGATGCCTTAAATGCTCTCCCTCTCTCATTACATAGGTCTGTTTGATCAATGAATTTTCCTTGAAATTAAACTAATGGAGCTGTATTTAACAGGAAGAATGCAATGTTTAGAAAACCCTGCTTAAATATGATCTTAGTCAGTCAGGGCTTTTGCCTGAGCTTTCAGTACTGTGCTATAGTACACCCAAAGTTACTCCCTGGGAAGACCTGTTGGTTGATAAAATAAAAAAAAATAAAAAAGCTTATTGAAGGAAGTTGGTTAGGGCTCATTTGAAGTAAAAAAACATTAGGCCTACTTTGCAAGAGTGTTGCTAAAAATGTTCATTTCTTTTAAATGTCGCCAAAATGTTCCCTTTCACTCTCAGAACGTGGCCCAGGGGCTCCTATTTATTATTAACATATTTGCAAAAACAATCCTTTTTATAGTAATTTGATGTATTATCAAGTGCTTTCTTTTGCGCTACTCATGTGGCCAACTTTGACATATTTCCATTCAAATCTAAAGTCATTTTACACATTTTCATTCAGTGCAGCGCTCTGAGCAGGTTTGAACCTTGTTCTCTCATTTCAGTGCTCATTCAGTATTATGGACCTGAAGACATGTGTGGAGCACTTCAAAAATTTGAAGCATAGAAATACTAGTATTTTGTAAACGGTTTAGCCCCAAAAAAGTTTTTTTCAAAAAAGAAAAAAAAATGGGAAGCCTTTGTCCACAACTAGTCATCTTTGGCTGTTTACGTAAACGCACAGTAAACTCTAATTCACATGATAACACAGCTTATTGCTGTATACCAAATTTTTACTTACACTCTTATAGCACAGCCTTAATACTACCTTAAATGCAGTGTTGACCTTAATTTAGGGTGAACCCTCGTGAAAACAAATAATTTAAAACCTTCCTTTTGATATTTATAAAAAAAATGAATTTGTTATTGTCATGTTCATGGTGTTTGTTTTGAGTCATTTTTATTGTGTAGTAAACCTTTTTCTCTGTGGGGTTGAGCTGAAAAATTTTCAGGATTTTTAAGATTTTTAAAATGTATGATAACCACCATAACACACATTGCCATCACTTTATGTGATCTAACTCTGTACTTATGATAGATTTGTGTTTTCTCTTTGATTGAGTGTGCATGACAGTGTAAATGCTTTCCACCAGGCTCTCTTGTCCAAAGGGGCAGATCATTTATGGAGAGCTCTGTGTGTGTGTGTGTGTGCGTGTGCGTGTGTGTACAAGCACATAATGGAGGAGCTTTTATTGTAACTGTATGAATGTGTGTCCTGCCTTTTATTACTCCTCCCACGAGTCACATCAGCAGCACCTGCTACCGCTATTAACGTGTCATTCATACACGTGGCTCAATGCCACAGGTCTATGGGAATGCTCAGAACAGTGGCGATTTTAGACCTAGACTCAGATCAGACCTAGACTAAGTGGCATTAAATGTATTTATTTTGTATATGCAGTGTTGTGTGTTCTTATGTTGCCTTTAAGCCCTTGTATGATTTTAGATGCAATCCCCCCCCCTTTTTTAAACATGCCTGTCAGTTTTGAAATTTTGAAAATCATTCCACCTGCAAACACAAAAAACAACCTAACCCAGAAGGAGGTGATAACAGGTCATGAAATTTGGTGTCAAATGCTTTGAGAATATTATGAGCCTGTTTTTGCACAAAATATGGAGAACAAAGCTGTAAAGATGACAAGACTGTACGTTGTGAACAAAAACATCACAAAGGCTATATTTAAAAACAAATGACTAAAATAAGAGGGATTCATACATGTAGATTGGCTGCGTAATGACAAAGGAAAGTTAATTAAATAAACATGTAATTGTGCCTCAGTATAACCGACCACACAGAAACAGTTTGGTCATTGACACTGTCAAATTGTTCTAGGCATGTTCAACACATGCAAAAAAAAAACAGCACTGGTCACTGGCAGGCTGACACTTAGTTGTCAGTATTTTCAAAAAGGTTTAGTTTACCCATCCACATAACAACATGAAACCAGATTCCTCTCTCCATCCCAAATAGTGTTTGCAAAAACTCATTTTTAGTAGCTAAAATGCCAGTTTTTATGTTGACAAGAAGACAAAACACTAAAACTAAAAGAAAATTCAAACATATACGTGGGGTCAAGGTCTAGGTTTAAGTGAATATGGGCACGGTATTGTCTAATATGCAGTACAAACTAGATATAAAGCACAAGGCCCTGCATTTGTATCATTAAATGCAGCCTATTGAGAAGCCAAGAGTTCCTACAGACTCATTCATTTATGAAAATTGCTGAATTCACATATCACTCACAGATCAGATGAAACCTTTAGATTACCGGATAACATTGAGGCCACCATAAGCTATATAGCAAATGACTCAATCCCTGGCAGCAGTAGAAATTACATTTCACTTTTGCATATTCTTTTATATTGCTATTGCAGAAGCAAGTCATTTGCTATCATTTGGCTGCAGAAAAAAGCAGTGCTGACCTTTAAATCATGTCTTCTGCGGCAAAATCCTCCATTGCACATACTGTAGCCTACACATACTGTAGCTTCATTCTAGGCTCCTGATGAACGATATTATGCACATAACTGCTCTCATAAGTGGAATGGCTCTAATTTTTTGGAACCCATCTGAATTATGCTGTAATTCAGTGTTGTTTAGGCCTGTTTAAAAGATCTAATGCCAGGAGGACTCTCGAAGCTCGAAGTGGCAGCTTGTTGCATGAGGTGTGTGTGTGTATGCTTTCAAAAGGATGCCGCCGGGATGGGGTGCACCATGAGATCTTGTTAACTTTAGTGGCCGGACTGTGTTGTTCTGTTTTAGTCTTTTTTACTGAATCAAGCTCAAATCAAGTTTCACTTGTTGACTTGGCTGTTTACAGGTTACAAGATAAAGACCCAGTGTTTTCTTTGGATTTTGACACACATATAAACACATACTTTCGATCCTTTTATCAGCAGACCTTCATGATGTGAAATTTAGCCATTGGTCCATTACCTTAGCTCCTAGTGTTGAAAGCCTAAAACTGAAAAGAACATGTTTCTATTACAGTAAGTTATGTATGTCTACATCACACAGGTACCTACAAATGTTTACTGAATAAAAGAAAATAAGGTGTCAGACCTACGTTAGTGTCAACAACACCGAACATTCTGCATTATCTCTACCTAACATGACCTCAAAGAGGACAGAGTTGGGTGCATAATTTCCGCAGGGTAAATTATTACAGTGTTAAACCTATCTATTAAACCCAAAGCTGGGGCCTTGAGTACTCGATTACAAAATTAATAATGATAATAGTTAGTTCAAATGTAACTTCTTGACTTATCTACAGTGATTACTTGGCAGTTTGCACAATTTAAATGCATGTTTGATATTCTTCTGCTGTTCGTTCCTACAGGAATAAACAGAACCTGATGGTTACGCCAATATATTTTTGCTGTATAGTGTTTCTGTGTTTTTTAAAGGTGCCATAGAACCCAGAAAACTGTATTTGCTTTGGCATAGTCAAATAAGGAGAGTTTAGTACATAGAACTGACACACTCTGAACAACAGACACTGCTACTAATATTATATACCTTCATTTTGCAAAGAGGACAGTAAAACAGATCGATTTCAAAATCCTAGACTGTTACAGAACAGACTTGGCTTGTTATTATTTATGCTCTCAAAATTTACGTGGGACAACAGAGCAACAGAAATGGAAATAACAGACTATGTGGAGAAATCAGGCTGTAAAGGGGATGTCAGCACTTTTCATACCCTGTCCAAGGATCTGAACTTTTGATGGGCATTGTTGATGTTCATCTTCAAACAAAGCTGAAGTTGACTTCCTTCTTGCCAGCTTCCTAATCAAATGTTCCATTCCACCAGGCCACAGATATACAGGCACCAGGATGTACTTGCAGCACCATTTAAGGTGGAATGGAAAATTCTTACAAGCTGGTGAATAACTTCAGCTCCCACAGTGTCTTTAACAAGATCCTGGACAACTTTATTTCAAAGTTGTTAGTTTGTTCTGCATATTTCACTCCAGAGAGTTTCTCAAACCTTGGAGTATCGAGCAGGCTTTGCTCAGCATTTTACAAGAGAAGTAGTTCCACCTTTATTATCATCACAACCCCAACAGCAACCTGTAAGTAGAAGCCATGCTGTGTGATTTTATCCACTTTTGCTGGTTGAAGCAGATCATCTTAAACATTTTATTGTGAAGTAACAACTTTAATTTAGTTTGTGTGTTCATGTTGAGATCGAAAGCAAGTAGCTTGAATTGGTGACATTAGCAGCTAACAAGCTCCAAGTGACTAACGTTAGCATATCTAAGCAAATATTCTGAGGAGCTTGCTTATTTACATGGAGGTTAATTTTATTTACTCACAGAAAAATCAGTTATGGCATGCTGCTTCTGTTTGATCATCACAGTGCCTCTCTGTAAACCAGCCAGAACAGAGCTCATCAAAGTATTCATAAACTCGCCACAAAATGAAAACATTTTGTTTCATCCTAGGGCTAAATTGTGGGGCTGTGAATGGGCATATAAAACCATATCTGTTTTCTTTTTCACCCCAACCAAAATCATATACCTTCTGTGTAGATATCTGAGAGCAATTTAAAATAAATAATTATAATAAATGTATTCTTTAGACACCACAACAACAACAAATCTTTAAATTGCTCCATTCACTGTTAAAATAAGTGCTCAATTCCTAATATAATCCCTAAATAATAATATAGTTGAAATGAACAAATGAATACATACTTGTGCATGTAAACAGGGTTGTGGTATGGAGAGGGAGTTTGCATCTCTCAGATCTGAAGAGTAGAGGCTGGTTTTGGAATGCTGTAAGGAGTGATCACGGGGCCTCTCAGTTTAGGATTTCCTTTTCCTGATTGTGAAATTTCACTGGAATGCCCAACAGACACTGACTGTCTCTCAGATAAGATAGTTTAGGGTGGTTAGTACAGAAATCCCACTCATTGTGGATAGAGAGACATACATTGTACATCCTAGTTTTGGGGACAGATAGCTTTTCATAGTACTTTTTAATGTTTTCTTGTTTAATGTTTTCTTTTGTTGCTGTTTAATAACTGAACATATTAAAGACTAATTAGGTTTAATTATTCAAGCTATCAAACGGCTTTATGATAAACATTTGGCAGGCAGTACATATGTGCAGTACTGTATACAGTATATGCCCTTAAAATGTAAAATGGATATACTAGCCAGACACTAAATTTGTGTGTAGATGTAGCTTAGTGGGAGACAAGATGATTAGTTCCCTTAGTTTGGGCATATTCGGTTGTGTTCCAGGAGGGCTGGAATTTGTGAGTTGGTGATTTCCCTTCTCAGACCTACATAATAAACTATAATTTATAGACAAATTTACCCAGGTGTGTTTAAGCTGGGAGGTCAACAAACTATGGTAGACAGCGGTCCTCCAAAACCAAAACTCATCACCCTTGTCTTAGCATCCCTGTAGCTGTGCTGAGCATAACCAGGGGCGCTGCAAAACATATTCTCCCTCTCTCTCTCTCTCTCTCTCTCTCTCTCTCTCTCTCTCTCGCCCTCTCTCTCTTTCTTTGGCTCTAATGCTCTTTGATCCTTAATACCCATATTATGCCGTTGTAAACAGTCTCCTCTGCTCTGGAGCTCTAATGAGTGCACTTACTTCTTGTGGGGAAATGACAAATAGCTGGGCAGGTAAAACCACAGCCTCTGATCTCTGACCATAACAGGATTATTAATTGACTTGTCTTCTTGAAAAATGCTGAACATCCCTAAAGTTGAGCTTTGAATGAAAGCTTTGTGTTCTGTGCCCAGCATGATGTTAACAGTAACAGTCTCTGCAGTAGGATATCTGTGTCTTTTTGGTTTGGTGCACAGATGATACTGGACTAAATGAAAGGGAAGTGATGGCAGCACTGTGTTTGAGAGAGTATGCGTTTAGTTTAGTTTTGTAGAGTACCTTTGCCTCACTACACTAAATCAGATGCTCTTATATAGAGTGACTCTCTATCCACTTTTTAGGAACAAAGTGGAATGAAGAGGCAGGATGGTCCGAGACTAGCTGTTTAGCACTCTAACTTGAGTAGATATCTGTGCTATATGATACGTCTTTGACAAACCATCAAAACTGGTAGAAAATACTAGATATACATAGCACATTAATGGAATTGTATCAGGTACACAGTCCCTCAAAATATGCTTTGATTCGGTCCAATTATCATCCGTTGGATTAGTTCAGTACATTACTACTTGTGATCATGTCTTTTTATGGTTTCCTTTATGGTTGAATTTGCTGCCAAAATCTACAATCCAGTGTGTAACTTCCAGTTTTAATTAAAAGTCATTTGCCAGATGCACATTCTGTTCTGTGACTTTCCAATCTTTGTTCTCTAGTATGTAAATATCTATACACCCTGCATATTAGAGCCACACATGTGGTACTGTATGAATTCAAGATCATATCCTTCGGGTCCTGTTGAGAGAAATTCTCTTAGCACTTTAATCTCCAGTCCTTATGCCCAGTATCCTCTTTCTCTCTTTGCAAGAGCATGACCGCATTCTTTATAATTACAGAGAGCACCAAGTGGGCACCTGTGCTGTGAGTCAGCAGGACCTGAGAACTAATTGGCACTCAGTAAGAGAGAGAGGGAGAGAGATAAGTAGAGAGGGAGAGAGAGATAAGTGGAGAGAGAGAGAGAAAGAGAAAGAGAAAGAGAGAGGGGTATGTTTAAGGATTTTCTGAGACATTGGAGCTCTCTGGATTTAAAGCCTTTTTTTCTTGAGGGTACTTTTTAAGTGAATTAGGTTATGTAATAGCATGTGGCTGGCTATCTGTTTTTAAGTGAATAAATTGCAGTAGTAGTAGCCTACAGTAGGATATTTGTGCGTCTCATAGATTTGGTGCACAGATGATACTGGACTATATGAAACAGAAGTGACGGCAGCACTGTGTTTGAGAAAATGTGTGGTTTAGTTTTGTTCTGTAGAGTAACTTTGCCTATGATTGTTGTTTCCTCAGACTAAGTCAAAGACACTTTGCCTCACCAACTTCAAAATGATATTTAGTAAGAGCGATTAGTAATTACACAGTTTACTTATTACTGAACAAAAACATGTCAATGTTTCATCCTGTAATTTTAAGTTTTATTCAGCTTTATAGGTCACTTAAATTATAAGCTCTGAATAATGTTTCAAAGATCAATAAATAGTTTATTTTCACCACATTTCCATCAAAATAAAATGAGCAATTCTAGTTTAATTAAGCATTTTATTACCAATCACCCACAAACTATACTATTAAAAAAATATTTGCACAACTAGTTGCACCCAGAGGGAATCGACAGGAATAAAACTTGGTGGGTAAGTTTGACATTGCGAGACATGCAAATCATTGAATGTGATATAAGCA
This sequence comes from Semaprochilodus insignis, assembly GCA_034552555.1. NCBI lineage: Eukaryota > Metazoa > Chordata > Actinopteri > Characiformes > Prochilodontidae > Semaprochilodus > Semaprochilodus insignis. The sequence continues at coordinate 15,539,841 of CM067478.1, forward strand.
AGACTTTATCGCTGTACCTGACTGACCCAACAGCCAGGATGAGCCTCCATGAGTCATCCTCTTAGTGCCAGCGTTGGCAGACGGCTGCCCAATGCAGGACTACACACACGCAGACTGTTGCACCAACTGCCCTTAACACCATGTCATGGTGTTTTGCCAGACTGTCAGGGAGTGACTCCGAATGGCAGCAGGACATCTTCAGTGATGAGTCCCACTTTTATCTTGGTGGAGATGCCCAATGAATTCTTGTGTGGAGGCACAGTGGTCAGTACCTAAATGAATGGCCACACATCACATGTCCAGAAGGCCTGATGTCACTCTACCTCCAACCCTACCGCAAAATCTGCAGGAACTGTGTGAGAATATTCAAGCTGCATGGGATGGATTATCCCAGGACGTGATTAGGGACCTCTACAGCTCCATGCCAAGACATCTGGTGCCCTTACACCATACTGAAAGACACTACTTCTGTATCTGTAGCTCAATGCATATTGCCCATATTAGTCTACATTTTTCATTATATATTGCTACTGGTGACCTTTATCTTCCTTCCCAATAGCATTGCAATCCAACATTTCCTTCTTGGTGCAAATATTCTTTTGATGATAAGTGTATTTTGACATGTTTTAATGTTGATGCTTTTTGACTTTAACTCAGTTAAGAATTTCACACAGTACCCTTGCTTGTATTTAGGTTCTTTCTCTCTACCTTTTTTAACACATGACTATGTGTTTTTGTAGTCTGGGATTGTGTTCTTTTTTCAGATTCTAGATGATTGATCTATGTTGTTGTAGGTTCAGGCACTCATTCATTTTTAGCCATTTGATAAAAGGGAGTGAGAGTAAAAGGAGAGAGAGAGTGAGGCAGTAAATGAATCGAAATGCTTCTGGTTTCTTATCAGCCTGTACACTTTAACTAGACTTTATTGCCCAGTATATTAAGCAATACATTCTAGTGAGCAACTGACAGAAATTTGACATGCCCACATACTGCACCTCAGCCCCCAGCGGAGCTTGACCTTTAAGAGTGTGAGAGAGAAAATGAGTCAAGCAGCCAGAGACAGATTCATCTGAAGAAACAGAGAGAGAGAGAGAGCGAGAAAGAAAGAGGGAGAAAGAGAGAATCTGTTTAGCAGGCCTGGGTCGATGTATAGTGTTAAGCGAGGTGGAGGCAGCATGTGTTGGTATGAGGGGGTGAACTGGTGCTGTCTCACCCTGGGCTGAAAACATTGCTGCCCACCATTACACTGGAGAATTCAAAGACATTAGAATGCTAAATTAAACTGGCCTGTGGGTTCTCAGAAAAAAAAAATCTTTTATCTTATTTCTCCTTTCCTTGACTCCCCCTGTTCTCTTTCTCTCTTGCTGTGCTTTGATGACACTCTTGTGTGTGATTGAATAAATATGAGGCATGTGCTGAATGGACATGCCAGCAAGTGCCTGTGTTGTGGCACAATGACGAATGGCGTTCTCACTGGAAGCATGCAAGAGTACTTCTGAAATGTTAATGCTACATCTGTCACTGTGCTAAACTTTTTTGAGCTGGACAAATAGTGTATACGGTAACTGTTACCGTTCCATTTACCTGTATATGGGAATTTTTCGTAGGCACTATTTTACAACTCTTATAGATATAAAGTGATATATAAAGTGTTTCTGAAGCTAAACTACAGCTTGCTTTCATATCTACCAATATTACAGGTAGGCCAAAAGCTCTGAGGCCCATAGCACAGGGCGCCCCGTATCATCTGTGCGCCCCAACATTTTCATTATGACTCATGTCAGGATACAGTAACATAATTATATACTTCAGTAGCCTCAATAGCATACCTTAGTACCATTAGTATCAATAGACTACATTAGAGCTGTTTAGATGAGACATAGAAATAATCGATAAATGGGGAAATTATTATTATTTTTTGTTGTTGTTGTTTATCCAGAGTAATTTTCACCTGGTAGGCATATGATCCAAGTTATGCCACCAACTCCACTGTGGTGTCAAAACATCATTCAGGACAGGATTGTTTAACTGTGGCAGTACTTTCCAAGACTTTGACAGTGACCCTCATTAAAATCTGCCACTAAAACAGTTGCAATTTATACATGTCCATATTGGAAATAGTGACCTGTGTTAGAATTCTAGTGTGGACATTCTAGTGTGATTTCTATCACTATTGTGTGAAAGATACACGATAATGCCTTTATTGTTGGTGCTTATTATTAGATTGTTTAATCAGAATAATAATAAAAGCCTGAATAAAATCACTGAAATGTGAAATATATATGTATTTGTTTGCTTGTTAAAATTAGTAGTTTGTGCAACAAACAAAATACAAATCATTTTACTGTCTATTTTTAAACTTAGATCATGTACTTTATATAACTTTATATAAGTAAATGTGACATCAACAGTGATAAATCATATTGTTAAATAAACCTTTTATAAGATTGGTATTCATTCATTCATCCATCTTCTAAGCAGCTTATCCTTTGGGGTCATGAGGGGGTGCTGGTGTATATTTAAATTCCCAGCTTGACCTTTCTCAATGATTGAACTAAATGTAAATAAAGTAAATAAAATGAGTTTTCTGTCCCTTGGTGAACATGGCTCATTTGAAGTTATGTGATCTTTTTGTATTTGTGTGAATGTTTATGATGATGTCTTCATCCCTTAGCTCGTTTGGTAACATATACTGTATCTGAGGTCTTTCTGACGTCAAGTTGTCTTTACTGTCATTGTTCAGTATAACTTGTACACATTACAGCAGAAAGTCAGATGCGAACCAGAGGAGCAAAAGAGCATTTCTATCTGCATAATGATCTTATGAAAGCAATAGATGACTTGAATGTGAAACCATTATAACTGAAAGTGTGGTACCATTTAGTGTGATACAGAATGCACTTAGATCATTCATATCTGTATTTGTATGCACTGTGTACAGTTCCACCCTTGTTCTGTCTTCTGAAACAGCCAGTGATTTAACTGAATGCAGTAGTTAATGAAAATTTAATTTACAGCACTAAGCTCATAGCCCTAACGTAGTTGATCAGCCAAGATATGTTTGTTGTTCTTAGTTTGCCTTTTTAGTTTGGAAATGGTGCCATGAGGCTAATGTAATTTAACAAGTAACAAGTAATAGAAGCGTATACCCCACCACAGGTGTGCAAACTACATGCTGGCTGATTGTGTGGGGCAGGTAAAATATTAATTCTGAACAGTTGCACTAAAAATAACTGGCTCAGTTGATTAAGCTGATGTGCAGCCATATGGTGCCTTTTGTTTTTGCAAACAACACTTTACCACTGAAAACGTTTGTGTGATGAGTTCAGTCTATCCAGTTGTGTTGTTTGTTGATTATTATTTGTACTATGGGACAGAATAATTAGAAATGGCAGTAATGGTCAGGGATGTGGGAATTTAAATGAGCAATTTATAAGAAAATGCACCTCCTTGCTCCCCTTTATTTCTTATTAGTCTAGAAAAAACACTGCAGGTTCATCATCAAGCTTCATCCTTTTACCTGCCAAGAATGTCCCCAGCAGTGGGAAGCTGCTTTTGCTTTCCGTAAGTTTGCTTGCTGCCGAATACGAATACCTTCTTTCTTTTTTCTTTCATTCATTGGCTACATCTCCTTGATTGACCTAACTGGGAGCAGGACCTTCAACATGAATTATAAGAGATAAGAAAATGCTTATGGGGTAGTACGACTCATTCATCCTCTGAAGGCTGGACTGATTTGACTTGGTACATTAAATGCTACATTTAATCTCTTTTGTGCTGTTGACTGATGTGCAGTCTATTTGTTATCTATTCACTGCTTGTACAAGAATCTCTTATAATTTAAGTCAGGTGTCCTGTAAATGATCTTTCTGGAGTCAGTCAGTCAGTCAGTCAGTCAGTCAGTCGCTCAGGCACCCAACTGAGACATCTCACATACAGTTCTCAGCCAGCTTTCCTGCTGCTTTCCCATACAATTAAATCAGCTCTCACTTTCCAGTGGCCATTGCTCCACAGCCCAGAAAATGCCACTGCTGGTGTTTGCCTGAGGACTAATTAGAATTGTGGTCAAGCTGGTGGGTAAATATCTCTGTGCTGTGTGGGAAAACACATGCTTGACCCATAGAAATCTCCCTCACTCTTGGCCCACAAATGGTTTGCTCATTAAATTGGGAGAGAGAGCGATTTTTCCTTATCTTGCTATGATTCTGTGGTTTATAACTACTGCTGAAAGGACTTAAGATGGTTCTGATTTATTTCGTTTATGGAATTGGAAGCTGTCTAAGATTTTTATTGGATACAATTACCCGATGCAGCTACTATTTATTTATTTATTTATTTATTTAATGATTCAAGGAGATTGCTTATGGGCATCAAGTTGGAAAATAAGTTCTGACAGTTTTTCAGTATTCACAGATAAGTCCCATTCTCATTGTTCTCATGGGTAACTTCTGCTGAACTCCTAAAATCCTTAGCTCAGCGGTGTATCATTTTTGTTCCCTGTCTTCGATTACTGTCACTTTGAAATGTGTAGGCACAGAGCTAAGACACCTACCAAAATGAAACATTCGCACGCTGTGCCTAGCCAATAGAAAAAAAATCAATGATGTCAACTCCTTTTCCAGGAATAGTACAGTGGTAGCAGCTGAGCTGATGGTTGCTCTTGATGGGTGCTCTGAATGATCTTTAGGAGTTCTGTTCCACTGTAATATAGACAGACAGCACAGCGGCCGCATTTACGGGGCCACAGACACATATGGAAATGCTAAGCTGCCAGAGAGTACCCCTTCACACTCCTGGGCCTAATAAAAGTCACTCTTCTTTTCTCATCTCCTCTATTTTTCCTGTTTTATTCACTCTGATCCTCTCTGCGGTGGGTAAACAGGGTGAAAGCTGGGTACTGGCTATCCCAGGCAGGGCCTTAAGGGCTGTGGATAGAGACTGCAGGAGGATCAGTTGAAATGAGAGGGCACAGAGATTTGGTCACAGCCTGTCTTTTTTTTGTCTCGATAAACTCAGGGGATTCTTAAATATGGTACAAATTGAATACACTAGGGCCCTTTCGTTTTTATCTATCTGGCCACAATTTTTCTTACAATTTTGTTCATAATGATAATTACTGCTTATTATTGCATGCATTTTGTTATGCTTATCTGTAAGTCTGAAAAGTTTTTTTATCCTTAAACAACAGATTTTGTCTGCCATGATATACTGTACAAAACTGTTCATTAAAGTAGAACAAAAATGCATAAGTCTATAATAATAATAATAATAATAACAATAATAATAATAATAAACAAAAGATTTTACATTCAACAATAAACGGGCAACACCTCTTTTGCTGTTTAGCTGACTTTATGCTTACCCTGTTTGTAAACTAGATGAAATAAGACTGGTGATCTTTACTGACATTAATTGACTGCAGATGAAAATTAGCTAACTACTGGACTCATTGGAGGGAAAAAAAGACAAACTTGGGATACACCTACAGTTTCAGCTGCCAGTGCATTTGGAAAATGGTTAAAAATGATATTCAGTTAAAAGTATATAAAGTATTATACAGTTTTTGGCTGAAACAGCAAGAAGGTCAAACTACCAAAATCACAAACTTAACAAATCATTTATATGAATATTAAAACAAGTAAGGCAGGGAGGCGGGGCTTAAAGACCCAAGAGCTCTGAACATTTCGGACTGAAGGTAAATACAAATGTACAGTATGGAAAAAAATATTGTGTTTTTGGGACATTTAAGCATTTTAATTTAATCTAATAGAACCCAAAATAAAATTATGAACTTAAAATGAGAATAACAAGCCCCCTTTAAGTGGTACGAAATTTGGGCCATTTTTAACTACTTAAAAAGTTTCTATGTGGGACACTGTTCATCCTTAGTATTAGGAGAGGGCACAACACTCAATAACTACTCCATTGCAGGTTTGATCCCACTTGAACCATGACATCCGGGTATAAAGAATACAGCAAGACAATAGAAGACAGGAAAGTGCCAAATAAAAAATATCTATAAATAAAGCTTTGTTTTGTTCTTTTGTTTTGGTTTGGTCAGGTGAGTCTTAAATTTTGGTCAGGTGTGTCAGGTTTCTTCTTTCATGTCATTACAATAAACTAATCTAAACGAAAGCTATTGTTGTCGTTATGATGCTGTCTTGCTGTCACCCCCCTGGAAGGGCCTTTATCGGCAGACTCAGCAAGTCACAGTTTTGGAAGAACCTCCTCTTCCTCTCCTCAAACCCACTTCACCATCTGCTTTCTTCCTGTCTGATTAAATGGACAATCCTATGTAGGTCTCATCTAATGAGTCTCTACATATTTCATATCAGCTGCTTTATCGTCATTCAAGCTTTAATATTTTAGTGTCGGGGTGATTGATATTTGGGTCAAAAATAGAAACTTGGCTTCTGAGCGAGGAGACATGTTTTATTGTGTGCACGTGTGTGTGACAGAGAAAGAGAGAAGAAGAGAGAGAGGAAGAGAGAGAGCAAGAGTGAGAGAGGGCTGTTTCAACTGCCAGACTAAGCTCTGAGAGCAAGCTAGGATCATGTGTTGCTGTTTTTGTGCGCTGTAGTTTTCTGGCCAGCACACATCAAAATCTCAGACAGCAAGATGACAAAACACACATACGCATACACACACTCAGACTGCGACGGAGACTGCCCCAGTTCACCATCTGTAAAGTACAGTCAATTGGTTTTCAGTGTAAATTTGTTACAGACACTGCGTCGCCAGTTTATTGTCTACCTTGTATCTGCCTTCTTTACCCATTTTATCAGCTACACCAACCACTTACAAGCACTTTGTGGGTTTGCAGTTACTGATCTGCTGCTGCACAATTGATCAACCTTCCTGTACCCTGCCCAGCAAAGAAAAGGCAACATATCACCACTGACCATCTATTATCTATGGGTGATGGACCACTCTCAGCACAGCAGTGATGCCAGCATGGTCATGGCTTGCTCAGGGTGTATCCAGCACCGCAGCATTGCTGGTGTTACTTATTTCAGATTTTGGAGGAAACCGGGCACTGTATGGAGCACTGAATGCAAATGTAGACATCATGATGTTTTATTGAAGTTTTTTTGCAGAGCTACATGTTGAAGAGTTTAAGTGGTTTGTGTTGGGTTTGTTCGCAGGGGATTTGATGATATTGAAAGGGCTTAGCTCTAAGGTGTAGTCTGGGCTGTTACTGTGGTGTTGCTATGGTGATTCAGGATGTTCAAGGAGCATTGGAGGACTGCAAAGGAAGGAAAGGGTGCTGCTTGAGAGACGCCTGGGGCAACTCTAAGCTGCTGGGTGTGTGGTAGATTAACCTTGCAGTGAGATCAGTAGCAAGGATACCCATCGTGATGTGTGAATGGCGTTCTTGTTTGAGGATGCAGTGTGTAGTCAGAGGACTAGAATTTAGCCTTCCCTACCAGAAGGTGTGCTAGGCATCATGAGTAACTGGATTGCTCTTTTGAAGCTTGTCTGTTTGCACTATAGTAGTAGAGTATGCTTTGTCCAGCTTGTTCCCTTGACTAGTCCAAATAGGAGGTGGTAATATGACAATTTTTTTTTGATCATGAAAAATTATGCAGTGACGGCTAACTGAGTTACTGATGTAACAGTCCCCAGTGACACTAAGAACGCATTCGAAAAATGTTTATAAACGTGCATTTTTATTTCATGCAAATCATAGCACTAGTATTTCATTAATACCATATTTATTGTAACTAGCATAGGTCAGTGTTTCAGAACTGCAGCTATTGAGTATGTGTGTATGTTGTTGTGGCAGGCAGATATCAGACTTGTACAAAAAGCTACTTATGTTATAAAGTACATTTTAGGATGTTCTCAGATCACAGTGTCAGGCTTCAGACATCAGACAAAACAGCTTTGGGAGAAAGGAAAAACACTGGACACGTCTCAGCTCTCATACAGTTTTACATCAGGTGAAATATCCTTGGACAAAATGCACCAGGCTAGAGACATAGAATCACCACTGCCTCAGTCTGTAAAGTTAGTGTGGTATTTGCCATTCAGTTCTTTATTATTAGATTAAATGCAGTTTCATGGCCAAATGAAGAATGGTAATAATTCTACAACCCCAAGTTTGCTGAACTACACTTTTATGTTTTGGTTTGTTTTGTTTTGTTTTTTAGTTGAGAAGGATTAAGCTTTAACTAACATGCTATTATTACATTTGCTTCAGTGTTAGGAACCACTGCAAAATTACCCAAAGAAAGAAAGTCCTAATTACATAACAATATTCTTTTTTCATAATGTCATAGATATTGTTAGCACAGATGAACCCTAGCCAACTGCTTGTGTCATTATACAGAGCATAACTTCTTCTGGTTTATTGGATTAAGTGCAGCAGAGTGTGAGGAACGTTAAATAAGAATATTGTATAAATTCTGCTTTTGATAATATTTATTTCAACGTGGCAGTACTGTGTTTGTAAATTTGTCAAACCTCAGAAAAACAAAATATCATGATTCAATTTGTGCATCAAAAAATTCTTTTCAGGTATACAGTAAATCCAAGATGTGCAGATGAGTGGTCTGCTAGTAAAGGCGCTGAGCTGCTATTTTGTTGTACTCTGCATATATTGGTTCACTGATAGCAAGGTTTTAAGTTCACCATGATAACGTCCAATAGTTGACATTTCATTCTTGTTGAGAAAAGCTGCAATTTCCTTCAAGATTAGTAGTTCTGTCTACATCTAGGGTGTCTGTGGGGATTCCAAGCTGAAGGTGATAGCTCTACCTTCAGGGCACAGCAGAGACTTCACTGGCGGCCTGAGAACTGACCCAGTGAAGCTGGCACTGTTCTCTGTAGAAGGAACCGGTCCTCCATAAACACTCATTATCACCTCGTTTTACTTTCATGGCTTACAGGACCACACTGACTTTGTTTGGCTGAAGAGAGGCAGAACTATGCCTCTCACTAATACATGTTTACATGTTTCTTGGCCAAACAGCACAGTGACAATTTTTCTAGTTTGGGTTTGGGGAACACCATATTTAACTTTTTAGTGAATTATTTTTATTTTTACCTTTTTACACTCATAGGTTAGTTGTAGTGCAAAAAATGTTCCGCACTGAAGCCAAACATTCACATGGCTCAAGTCCCGGTGGTACCAGGTAAATTAACAATCATTCATCCCCTAAAACGTTTTTTGGCCAGCACAGATCTTATGTATTTATTTATTCACTTAGATATTTATTTATTTGTTCAAAGACATCAAATGTTTCTTAGTTTTTATTGATTGAAGATATAGATATATAAAGTTGTTTATATATAAGTAGGTTCATTTGCTTTACACAAGCATCAGGAAAAAAGCAAGAGAGAGTTGGGTCTAACCTTTCAACTGAGTTATTTTCAGCCACTGTAATGGTTACTCATTAATGGAAATATTAGCTGGTAGAATAGCTCTCTGCTACATTTAGCTCTTATGACAGCAGAGGCTTCTGCAATTATCCCCCTACTCCCTTCAACATGGCTGCCCAGATGCTTACCTTGATTTATTCTCACTGAATGCCAGGTCTTTCTCTTGCTTGTTTTTCAGATCTTTGGTTTATCAGTTTGCTGCCCTTTCCTGTGGGGACAAATAAAAGCTGGTAGAATTTGTTATTGGAAGCAACTTTGTGATTTTGTCATGTAATAACGTATGCATGTATATGTATTTGATTAACGATGTAATAATAATTGTATAGTTAATCAAATACATATACATACATGTTCCATTCTGTATCAAAAGGGCTGAGTCACAAAAGACACAAAAATACATTTTTTCCCTGTAAAAGCAATATTGAACACACATTTATATGGGAATATTTATATTGTTGAATTACAAGTTTTTAGTGTTGTTTATATTTATATTTTGAAAATAATACAAATGTGAAATTTCTGTTGGTGTATATTAATTTAGAACATAATGGTGATGAATGCTGAATGGCAGGGCCCCCTGTGAATGCCTCTAAAATCACAACCACCCTTACTTTCAAAAGCAAAATGCTGTCAGTTGAAAATGTAGAATCTGTACTTTTGGTACTGAGAATGCTAGTGAGAAATACATACATTACAACATACTGTCTTATCACTAACAATACCTCTGATTTCAGTTAATTTTTTTAATATTTAAAGAAATTTATATTTAAATTTATGAAGCTTGTTTTGGCCCTTTTCAGAAAACAACTACTGTCTGTGTCTGCCTAGTAGAAATAATACAGCATTAAGTATCAGGTGTTGATTCTCATTACTTAATGTGGAGGATCAGCTCCTCCTCTGGTGCTCCTTCCTGCGAACTGGAAGCCTTGAGGTTTTTGTAAGACGTCATGATGGTAATGTCTGCAGTGCACTAAGTGGTGAAATCACACCCAGTTATGTGAGATAGTCTAATGGTCAGGATACGTTAGTGCAGGGGCCCTAGCCGGGCGTGGGTGGCGTGGGATGGTGACGTAGTGACCGTGGGGAGGAGAAAGCAGACAGTGATGATAACCTAATGATGATTTTCTGCACAGAGCCGTGCTCAGCTGTGGATTCCTCACTGATGATGTGGCTTTGGACCCAGCACTATAAATCAAGGCCTATAAATCAATCCCCAGAGACAGAGGCACCCTCCCTGCATGCTCTGTGCCAAAGTGAAATATTCATTCCCATTACAACGATATGGGAGCGTTTGCACAGGATCCCAAATTTGATATTAAAAATGCATTGAATGGCTTAAAGAGGGATTATTGGTGATTTCCGCAAGAACTTCAATAGTGAGGTTTGGTTTGCCTGTATAGCTGGGCAAGATGCTTCTATAAGTGTGCGCAAGTTTGTGTGTGTGTGTGTGTGTGTGTGTGTATTTGGGTTTGTTTGTGTTGCGTGCATGTGTGGTTAGGTCAGTGTGATATATCTTGCTACATAACCAGCCTCCGGAGAGGAAGACGCAGGCACTTTGCAGCTTGGCTGATTTCAGCTAGAATCAATCACCACCTCAATTCTCCACTACAGCGATTTCTATGGCTCTGCTGGGCCTGCTAAGGAAATATCCTACCCGCTTTGTGTATGGATTCATGTGTGCATATAGGTGTTTGTGTGGGTGTATGAGTCAAAATGCACCAATATGTATCAATGAACCTCAAGTTGTGCACTTCTGTGATAAAGTGTGGAACATACGATTTCTTGGTGTTTCCCTCCTCCACCTGCAGAGTTTCTTGTCTTTACTACACTTTAGTTATACCTGTAACTACAGATCTTTCTTTTAGCTGTATAACTATAGAGTGACAAACACAGAACTGCATGGTACATGTTTTTCAGGCAACACTTCCAGAGCTGGAGAGCAATAACTTCATGTACTCAAAATGAAGACATTTGATAAATTTAATGATAAATTAATTTTGAGTGTTTTTTAATTGATGATGATATATTTGTTTCTACTGTAAGGAGAGAAATCTGTGTTTCACCAGAAACTGGGCATTATATTATGCATGTTTTAGGACTGGACCAGAGTAGTTGAGTAAAACCTTTTTTATTGCATTGTTAAAATATGTACGTTAAAATGTAGAAATAAACACTCGTAAATGCAGTGCTAGACAGCAGGGTGGCTGCATACAGTGCCTTGTGGTACTGAACCTTTACAATGGCTGTCATATATGCACTTATATATGCACTTCTGTTAGACCACCTCCGTGAAGCACTGGTTAACCCATGCATGTACTGGGTTATTACCTCCTAGCCTTCCACTAAGAGGCTTGTGGGTCAGGGAGCAACAAGCCGGGAGATTTGGAATTTACAGCGAATTAAGCTGTGGACAATGAAGTAGGTGTCAGATGCATATTTTCTGAATGGCTTTCTCAACACCCACCTGCTGGGCAAAGCTTCAGATATTCGCTGCTGATTACTGCTGGAGCTCCAGAGCCCAAAAAATGTCTTTTGGGACAGTCGTAAGACGTATCTACCTATACAGTCACATGCAAAAATTTAAACACCCCTTGTCAAATGACACGTTTTGTTGATTTTCAAAGTAAGCAACACATGCTCTACAACAGCGTTGTGTAGGACTGGAACTAAATTCTGTAGGGAAGTAGCCCCTAGGACTGGAACTAAATTCTGCAGGGAAGTAGCCCCTAGGACTGGAACTAAATTCTGCAGGGAAGTAGCCCCTCGGACTGGAACTAAATTCTGCAGGGACGTAGCTCCTCGGACTGGAACTAAATTCTGCAACGAAGTAGCCCCTAGCACTGGAACTAAATTCTGCAGGGAAGTAGCCCCTAGGACCGGGGACCACTTTTCTACAGGGTACACACTCAATTATATAAATTTTCTTCAAATTGTAGTGCATACTTTCTATTTGTTTACTTTTTCCCATACATTTCACACACACACACACACACACACACACACACACACACACACACAAAACAGAACCTGCAATAGCATCTTGGAAAAAATGTAACTTATTTCTTCAGGGTTAAAAATGCAGTAAAATCAATCGCTTTGAAATATCAGTCAAATCTAAACATCTCTCTGATCAGTATTACACTATTGTTGTGCATACCTTCTTTTTTCTCAGCTCCGCTCTAGCTATTAATCTAGATTCTTTTGTTGGGGGGGTAATTTTCTTTAGTTCTGTTGGTTCTGCACCTGGACCACTTTTGCTCTTTCCTTTCATTTCAGAAATTAGCATTTTTGGTAGAGTGAAAGTATCGCAAACCTAAAATCACTTCCTATGCTAACAGGTGCTGAGTGCACTGAGGTATTCTGCTGCAGTTCTATGTTGCAGTGCCCAATGTGTTTTTGCTCCTGATACATTTATTACTTCTGTTCAAGTTGTTTTTAGCTAGGATACATTTACTTGTAGTGGAGGCATTTCAATAAACATATGGTACTTTTTACTTGAGTATGGTTTTGTGCTGCTCTCTATGGTGTATCTGGGTGTAATGTTTGCATACAGAGTTTGTGTTTGCAGTCTAATCAGAATATCCCATGAACGTTTTCCTATTGTAAACCATACATTATTCATGCAACCTTTTTAAACTTAGTTCTGTAGAACCAGATAGAAACCCACGTAAATCCTGGTCTAATAGGTGTCAGCTCTTGACTGACATATGTGGGGACAAAAAGATTAAAGCTACCACTGCCAGCTGTGTTTGTGTGTGTGTGTGTGTGTGTGTGTGTGTGTGTGTGTGTGTGTGTGTGTGTGTGTGTGTGTGTGTGCAAGAAGGGACATTCCTGGGCTTCCTTTCTTGCTCTCTGCACATTGTGTTCTCACCATGTAAATGTATTATATCAACTTATGGCTAGAATACCTTCTCTCTCTTCTCTTCCACTATTTTCCTCTCTTTTCTTTTCTTTTCTTTTCTTTTCTTTCCCGACCTGTCCTGTCCGTTGCTTTTTCTTTCCTTTGTTTTTTATTTTCTTGTCTGTCCTGTCCTGAGTCCGGACCCTGGCTTTTTCCTTTTTGGTTCCTCTCATCACATGAATTGCTTAAACCTCTTTGTCACATCACAGTCCTAATATAGCACTTGATAGGCTACTTGATGGCTGTGCGGCTCAGTGAGGCTCAGTGAGGATGTTGGAAGTACCCTAAAGTACCCTGAAGGCCACCAGTGATGCAGAGTGGAGAGTAGAGGCTGTAGGGCCACTGGAAGTGTTTGGATGAGAGGCTGTTTAATCAGGGCTAAAGCTCACATTGACAGGCCCTGTTCATGACCTGTTTGCCTGTGCATTTGATACTCATCTTAAATGATTCCATAATCCTTTTACTGGTGTCATTATTTGGCGGTGAACACACTGCATAACAGGAAATCAATACACAAAGACATGCATGTCTGTACCACAGTCACACACTTTCTTTCTCTCTCTCTATTTCCCTCTGTCATGCTTATGCACGCCCAAACATGCAGGCTTAGTAAACATTTACAGAAACTTGGGCATTTAAGCACAAAATCACACATTTACACAGTGATGCTATGAATCAAACTCATATTATTCTTTCACACTGGGTGTCTTTGCAACCCCACATAGCTCAATTATGCGTTGTAGCCTGTGGAGATGCTAAATATGTTTACATGACGCAAATAGACTGGTCAGCTTTGTCTGCACTGAAATCACTAATGCACTCTCTGTGGTATCACTGCCTGCAAGACGTAATATAAAACAGTGAAACTCTTGTGAGTTTTTAAATTCTTAAAAAAGACCTAATGAATAGTGCCAGCTTTGTCTGCTGTTTAGAGCTATCACATGAATAGTTGAATTGCCCTGTTGCCCTGTTACTCCGAAATGAATAATAAATGTAGCCATTTTATTTCTGAACATATTTTGAACCAGAACTAGACTGTGAATGTGCTTCGAATTGTATTTTTTATACACTATCAGTGTTTCCCACAAAGTTTCAGTGCTGTCCAAAATGTAAATAAAAACAGAATGCACTGATGTGCAAATCATTTAAACCCTATATGTAATAGAAATCATGCAAAGATAACATACAAAAATGTTGAAACTTTGAGTTTTTTTCTTGCTCGATATAGTATTTTTGTACTCAGCAGTTTTGTAGACTCCTTGTGTTACTTTTTTTGTTTCAGAATGTGCCAAATGTTTTCAATGTGTGAAAAGGCTGGACTGCAGGCAGGTCAATTTAGCACCTGGACTCTTTAAACACTAAGCCATGCTGTTGTAATACATGCAGAATGTGATTTAGCATTGTCTTGCTGTTGCTCCAAAACCTATTCTTATTGTTCAGCATTAATGGTGCTCACACAGATGTGCAATTCAGCCATGCCATGAGTAGGAATTCCCCCCATACCTTCACGGATGCGGGCTTTTTAACTGTGTGCTGATAACAAAGCTGGATGGTCGCTCTCGACTTTATTCCGGAGGATATGGCATCCATGGTTTTTCAAATAAATTTCAAACTTTTATTCGTTTGACACTTTTTAACTTCTTCTCAGTCGATCTTAAATGAGCTCGGGCCCAGAGAAGACAGCGACATTTCTGGATGCTCCTTCTATAGTATCGCTGTCCAAGGAAAAACATGTATCTCCATTTTTATTCATTTTTACTTTACTTTTACTGAACACAGCAACTGTTTGCTGTTTACATTATGTTAATTTCATGATGAATCGACCAGTGTAAGTGGCCCAAAATTGCTTGGAAAAAGGTCTGATTGCATTGACTTACAAGTTAAAATAGGTTTTTGCCCTCTCCTATAAAGTTGCCATATTGGACATACAGTACTTGTTTTTCATTGGGCATATATATACTGAGACTATAACCATTGTCCAGTGATGGTAAGCTCACTCTTACAGACCAGTGTGTTATTGAGTTGTCTTATGATGGACTTTGTCACCACACCTGGCCTGCCTTTAGCCCTGGTCTTTAATGTTTTGACCAGGCGGATTGAGGGGAACAGACCCGTGTAATGTGTCTATATCCAGAGGGATCTGAGCAGCTCAGTGTGTCTCACAGACAGGATTATAGCTGCAGAATAACTGGAGTTATAGGCTTCGGACCTTCGGAGTTGCTGTTGCTCTTGTGTTCGATATTCTAATCCTGTTTAGTGCTGCTTTTGGGCAGCATAAACTGCACGTCACATACCACCTGACATACCGTCTGTGCAAATTAGTCCTGAGAAACTTCAATGAATTGAGGCTCTCAGGCCTCTGAACTATTTGCAATTATCTAACAAAGTAGGTCACAATTAGCTAGATTTACAGCAGGCCATTCTGCACATTTTTTCACTAATTTTAAGATTTTGCCGTTGTTGCATTGAAAACAGCAAACGGTAAATGCAGATACGATACCGGTTCTCTCTTTCTCTATCTGGCAACAGCCAATCGGAATAAGCCTAGCCTTAAACATGATCCAATAGTAAACAGGCAATAGTGAATTAATCAAATTTTAAGAAAGTTCAATAACAGCGTATCTGTAATTTGAAGCACTTTGGTTTTTGCCTTTGCAAAGAGACCATTGCATCACCTTAAAGATGCTTAAAGTCTGTGTAAATGAAATTCGGATATTTGTTTCTAAGCATATTATACATGATAGAAAATATTTGCTGCAAACACGAAAAAGGCTGTTGTGAACTATTGCAAGCCCTGCCACGGCTCCTCAGACAGTGCCTGCTTCATTAACTTCAAGTCAAACTTGACCAACTCAAATGTGCAAGATAAGCATGTCCATGCTTCAGGTAGCAGCGGTATTTGACACTTGAGAGAAGCTGTACTTTTCTCATGACTAGCTGTGATCTTGGCATCCAGGGTTTCAGAGCAGATAACACTGTTTTTTCCTAATTTTGAAACCTAATTTTAATAAACCTGGCAATGTTTTTAATAATTCAAATTGGGCTAGGTAGTTATTAGCATTTTTCTGGTGTGTGACAAACCCAGAACACATATTTACACATAAAAAGTGAACACTTGCAAAAAACACTTAAAGTCATGCAGACTTTAAATAGCAGACCTTTTACTACTAAATTAACAGGCCATTAATCGATGTGCTACACTTTGTAAAATTTTGTGTCAAATTATGTGAATTCCAATAAAATCAAAATGTTAAGGCAGCCAGGTTAACCCTATCAAGCTGGCCATCCATTTGCCAAAGACCCTTTTAACTTGTTTAAATCTGACACAAGAGAAGTTACAGATCATATATGTGTGCATTGGCCAGAGTGAAACACACCAGCGTGTAGTACCAGCACTTTCTATGCAGTACAGTTTCTCTCGCAGTATAACACGGTTGCAGGCTTATTGTATTGTTAGATATACTGTGAATATTTTTTCAAAGTGAGCATGAGTGCAATTCAGATCATTGAGTACTTTTCATCATTTTGTTGATTCAGAGTAAGCAACTGATGTGTGACTTATATCAATCACATACTTTCTTGTTCAAGAATTTAATTTATGACACAAACAAAATAAAACAAACAATAAATAAACATCTCTGGCTTTGTTGGATCTTATTCTTTGCATATCAAAGAAATGTAATGACAGCACCAAAAAATAACATGATTAATGCAGAAGAGCAAATAGCCGAGTTTTTGCATTGGTCTTAAACTATGCTTTTTTATTTTTTTTTTTTGCGCTTAATTAATATGACATTTGTCCCCAACAAACTACTTTGCCAAATGTTGTTAGCTTCAATAAATTACAGTACTTTTTATTATTGTTGCCTAAATCCCGTCTAGATAATATTATGATGTGATATTCTCACCCAGGTGCATTATATGTGCTTTTTATGCTCTTCCCAGTGACCTTAAGATGGATCGTACTATGTTTGGTTGCCATGGTTTTGGTGTTATGACTATAAGTGATGTGTTGTTGTCACTGGCACAGGCTGTGGCTGTATTTCTGTGTGTGTATGTGTGTGTAACTGGAGCTGTGTGATGAGCTGTTCCGCTGGAGTATCTGTCACCACTTCACAAACTCACCCCATCTATCCTGGCAGAACACAGTATACAGTAAAACACAGGGTGCGACATATGCTGAAAACACATACGCGCACACACATACACACGACTTTGGATCTAGATACTCCATCTCACTCAGAGGGAGCTCCTCTGCCAGCTGGAGAATCAGTGTGTGTGTGTGTGTGTGTGTATGTGTGAGAGTGCATGTCCCAGTCTCAAGTCTTCATATAAATAGTAGTTGGGGTGTTCCCTGTGAGCACAGATTAGAGCAGGGAGCACCCAGAGGAAAGGTTACTGTAGTGGGTGATTAATTAGCTAATTAACACTGTGATTAATGACTGTGAGAAGACAAGGCAGCTACAGGCTGAGCTCATTTTTTCTTTCTTTTTCTCTTTTTTTTTCTGTTTATCAAAAAAAAAAAACTGTTGAGTCAGCTGTATATTATGAAGCTGTTTTTAATAGCATCACCCTGACTGATTTACTGCCTGTGGGTTTGTGTAGGATGTGTGTGGGTCTTTTGGGGGGTGTTTTATGTAAAAGCTGTTAAAGTATTGAATGAGTGGTCAGGATCTTTCCATGTTCAAAGCACCTGCCAATAATGACTGGAAACTGCTAACAGACTGCACAAGTAGTTGACCTCTGTTGCACACACTCAGTGTAGATGATTGTGTGTGAGCAGACATGCAACAACCTGGGTTGAATTGAAAGGCAGTATTTGTGTTGATAATATATTGTACTCTAAAGAGGTCAGATACCACCTTTCATTTATTATTGATGCTTTTGTGCACATTTCTATCAAGGGTGCCATAGAATGAAACGCTGTAGTTACCTTATGCAAAGTTAAACATAAAGAGTTCGGTAAATGGAACTGACACAGTGTACCTCAAACACTACTGTTTCCTTCTTCAAAAAGAAATGCATTTACAAAAGACTGCAGTAAAATGGCCTGAATACAAAATCCTAGACTGTTACGTAAGACTCTTTAACTGCTGCATCATTTAGGTGGAACGTAAAGTTAGCCAAACAAGCTGGCAGACAGGAGGTCAATTTCAGCTCCCACAATCTTAATAGATTAACAGACAAGTTTAATTCAAAGTTGTTAGTTTGCTCTGCACATTTCACTCATGAATTATTGGCCATTTGTACCAGAAATTATATAAATTAAGGATTCTATTAAGGATTAAGGTTTCTGACTTTTGCATAGAACCATACAGTCATGGCCGAAAGTGTTGGCACCCCTGAAATTTTTCCAGTAAATTAATTAAAAGTATTTCTCCCAGAAAATTATTGCAGTTACACATGCTTTGTTATACACATGTTTAGTTCCTTTGTGTGTATTGGAACAACACAAAAAAAACCAAATTATTGGCACCTTTTCAAAATTGTGGGTAAATAACTTTGTTTCAAGCATGCGATGCTCGTTGAAACTCACCTGTGGCAAGTAACAGGTGTGGGCTATATAAAAATCACACCTGAAACCAATTAAAAGGGAGAGAAGTTGACTCAGTCTTTGCAAGTTACAGGTCCATCTCCAGAGATCTTGATGTTCCTTTGTCCACAGTGCGTAACATAATCAAGAAGTTTACAACCCATGGCACTGTAGCTAATCTCCCTGGACATGGACGGAAGAGAAAAATTGATGAAAGGTTGCAACGCAGGATAGTCTGGATGGTGGATAAGCAGCCCCAATCAAATTCCAAAGAAATTCAAGCTGTCCTGCAGGGTCAAGGTGCATCAGTGTCAGCACAAACAAAACATTCAAAACATTTGAATGAAATGAAACACTATGGCAGGAGACCCAGGAAGACCCCACTGCTGACACAGAGACATGAAAAAGCTAGACTGCAGTTTGCCAAAATGTACATGAGTAAGCCAAAATCCTTCTGGGAAAACGTCTTGTGGACAGATGAAACCAAGATAGAGCTCATCAAGATAAAGCACATCATTCTACTGTTTACCGAAAATGTAATGAGGCCTGTAAAGAAAAGAACACAGCACCTACAGTCAAATATGGTGGAGGTTCAAAGATGTTTTGGGGTTGTTTTGCTGCTTTTGGCACTGGGTGCCTTGACCGTGTGCAAGGCATCATGAAATCTGAAGATTACCAAAGGATTTTGGGTCGCAATGTAGGGCCCAGTGTCAGAAAGCTGGTTTTGCGTCCTAGGTCATGGGTCTTCCAGCAGGACAATGACCCCCGAACATACAAAAAAACACCCAGAAATGGATGGAAACAAAGCGCTGGAGAGTTCTGAAGTGGCCAGCAATGAGTCCGGATCTAAATCCCATTGAACACCTGTGGAGAGATCTTAAAATTCCTGTTGGGAGAAGGCACCCTTCAAATATAAGAGACCTGGAGCAGTTGGCAAAAGAAGAGTGGTCCAAAATTCCAGCTGAGAGGTGTAAGAAGCTTGTTGATGGTTAAAGGAAGTGATTGATTTCAGTTATTTTTTTCAAAGGGTGTGCAATCAAATATTAAGTTGATCCTGCCAATAATTTTGTCCGGCCCATTTGGAGTTTTGCATGAAATTATATCATTTTTGGTTTTTTTTTCCTCTGTTTTTGTGTTGTTCCAATACACACAAAGGAAATAAACATGTTTATAACACAATGTGTAATTGCAATAATTTTCTGGGAGATGTAGTTCATTTTATAGAAAAATTTCAAGGGTGCCAACACTTTCGGCCATGACTGTATGTACGTGTTGGCAGGTTCTCAAGTTGGTTCTTTGTTTCTGTCAGATTTCAATTATGTACTTTAAGCCTCAGCTTCTGAGTTAACGTCCTTTGGGAATTAGTACCTGCCAAAAAAGTGTGTATTTTAAATGTTTAATTCAGTGGTAAATTTATGTTGACATAAAAAAAATCTGATTCCTGTCACTTCATACAATGTTGTGTGCTGTATTATAAGATCATATACTATTTTTTGGAATTGATGATGATTTCTGATGATTTATTATGGGATTTAAGCACAGACTCCTCAGGGAAAGTGTGTGTGTATTGGTATGTCTGGCTGTATTGCTTCTGAGGCCTTGTGATGTCGGTGCATGAGCACTGAGAGCAGCTGGGAGACTGAACAGTATGTCACAGTCAGAAAGTAGAAAGTTATGCATTGCTAGCATGCAGATTCCAGGAACTGAAATAGAGGAGACAATACCATGCTATAAATTATTTTCCCTGTTTAACATTCTGTGTCCCTAATTATATTTGAATTATTGTTATTTTTGTTTGTTTGGTTTCAAGTCACTGACTTTAGGGCTAGGCCTCCTGACACCATTCTATGCTAAAATGTTACTTTAAATGCTTTTTTAAGCAGTGTGCTGTTAAATGTACAAACATCAGCATCATTTACTATCTGGCAAAGCCCCAGCATACCCCAGAGTTGTGCACCAAACAATACCCTAAATGTTTTATGGCCATTTCAAGTTTTAGCATTAGCGTTGTCTAGTATCCTGACGATGTTTGGCTTAAATAAAGCTGTGTAGCTACCAGACTATTTCTTTTGGGTACAGCTTTCCAAGACCCTGCTTTGTCCTCTACAACTTACAACTTCAGCGCTGACCTTCAGCACTGCTCTGCTTCCTCTGCTTATCTTGTAATGGGAAGAGTGATGGATAAAGCATGAGAGAGCACCTCACCTTCACTACTGAGAGGGGATTATATTGGCATTAGATCCTCAGACGTTGTGGTGTCCACCCGCAACACCAATGTGAACACTTGTTTTGCTTCTATTTATATCACTTCTTCTTTTGTTTACTGGCGAACATGCATTCTTGATGCAAGGCTGGCAGCAGTCGTTATAATGGTCACTTGCCAAGAGTTTCAGCCATCACTGCATAAACTCTTCCTTTTGCTGGCTAAATGATTTAATCAGGAGCATTTTGGAATGTTTTAAAGTGATCAGAAGTGTTTCAGCAACAGATATTTGCTTGAAAACTGATGTTTAGGTTTTACCAATATTTCAAACCAGTATTTGATAATGCTTTTATTGTACTGTGGAACAGTAGAACATTGAGGCAGTTCTGGTCTACTGTTTAAATATCTGCGTTTTCTTCATTGTGTTGCCTTTATAAACTCATGTAACATGTTTTCTTAGGCATGGAGTTTTGCAGGCATGGACTCAAATCATTTTTAGAATTCTAAAATGTCAAAATTAAATTGGTTCCAGGTAAATTGAGAGAGTTGGATGTGAGAGGGTAGAGGGGGTGGAGCCAAACGATGGAAGATGAAGGAGATTAAGATCAGGGAGATATGCAGAGAGAGGGAAAGACAAAATGGAAAAAGACATAAATAAGCGCAAGGACAGGGGACCTTGTGCTGCTGGAGAGCGGAAAAATGCAGAGCAGATGTCCCAATGACGCTGCAGCACCTAGCCATAGCATATCGCAGGGATTTGCCTCCACACCTCGCCTCAGGGTCAGACTGAAGCTTTTGTCTTTTCCTAGATTGGTTATTGTGAATATGGTTAGCTTTTCAATCCACAGTATACATACAGTTAGTGCAACAACAGATGCGCCAAACAAGGTCTCACACTCCCTCTAACTGTGTCCCTAGTAGAAAGGAATATGCGGGAGACTGGCTGTAACAACACAAATTGCCTCCCTCTTTCCTCACTGAGCTTGTGAAACTTTAATGAGTCAAACGTACAGCAACAGACAAAACAAATAGCCGCAGTGAAGTGACAAACATAAGCCATTTATCTCTCCTCAGTCTTGCTGAGGGTTATTTAAAGTGTTGAGGTTCTAAACAGAAGACTGTGGAGACATTAAGTAGGAAGTGATAAAGCTAGGTGGACCCTTGGCAAACATTTGCCTTTAATAACTGCTCAAAGACGACGAAAAAACAAGTTTGTTGCTTTACATTTAAATCCTACCCGTCCAGCTTCAGTGTTTATACAGACAGTATAGTTTAGAGCCCGGTATGGTTCTGGTTAGTGTGATATTTGTGTGAGTGGTGAGTGTGGGACACTTTAACGAATGAATTTATCATACCATGAGCACAAGAACTGAAGCACCATCAATGAAAAAGTTATTAACCAACTCCCACCTTCTGGGAATGATTCAGAGCAATTAGAACCGTGAGCACAAGCTTTGTTATTCCCTCAAGCAACATCTCTTTATCAATCATACCAAACTCTGAACTGTATGGATATATCAGATTGCCAATATTTATTGCTTGCACATTAGATAAGTGCCCTCAAGAGTGTATAACTAATTGCAAACATACGCTTTATCTATTCACGGTTATGCACATATTTGACAGTGCAGTTGCCATATAAGCCATCTCCATTCCATCTGAACTGTTACGGTAATGCACATTGTTAGATCTTGTTTATGTATATGTGTTTTTTTCTTTTAATCATTTATTTATTTTCATGGTATGTCTTTATTATCATTGTATGAGCACCAGAGTAAATTCCTTGTATGTGAAAACTTACAAAGGTAAAACACAATTATAGACACAATTATTCTTATCATAAAATAATGTAACATTGTGTAACTAAGCACAAGTGTTGGCACAATGAAAGGAACTCATATCATGGGAAAAAAAATCCATTGAAAAAAACATTGAATGAATTTAAATGCACTTAATAATTCAATTGTAATCAGATTTCTGCAGTTATCTGACTATTCAAATGGTCTTGTAAAATTCTACTAAGAAATCTGATAAAGAGAGCTGGATTTTAGCTCAGTAATTGGGTTTCTCAGCATATGCATACCCTTATTCTGAATTCTTTCGGATTCTTTAGTCTGCGCATCTTTGAAAACAGACCGCATTACCGGAAACATAGCAACTCTGAGATGGCAACAAAACACTTGCGGAGCAACACTAGAACCAACAACATGCTCGACAAAATAAGAAATTTAAACATTCTTCATCTTCTAGGATTCTAGGATCTAGACATTTTACGTTATGTTTACGTCACATCTTAAATGTTTAAGCCCAAATGCTTGGAGTCACTTTTTTAGCAACACGATTGGACGAAGGAATATTTTGATGGATGAGCACAGGAAAGAGTTTGAGTGCTAGTAGCATTAGTTTCCTTAAGTACAATGCTGCATATAGCTGCAAAAGTTCCACAACTTGCTAGCACACAGCAGACGTCCCAAGCCTGTAACTAACAGAACTTGAACTGGCAGAGGAATCACATTGGCTGACAAAGCTTTGTGTATATACACATTTTTATCACATCACTTTTATCTGTAGCAACACAAAAACTTGGATATGGTTTCATTTCCTTCGTATCTCTTTATCAATAGCTCTGAGGCTGTCTTGGTTAACACAGAGAGTTGGAGGGTCTCCAGAAAACCAGGAGTCATACTACAATCAGTACAATCATGTGGCATAGTGCCTCGAAAGCCAGAGCTGCCGTGATAAGAGTTCCGCGTACTTGTTCTGAAAGGTAACTTGACTGTTAGTAGTAGTAGTAGCAGCAGTAGTTGCTAAATAAATCCACAGAAACTTTAACAGAAGAGAATAAACCAAAAGAAACTTATGTTTATGTTTATGTTATGCTCTGCACCTGCATTTTCTGAATTTGTACATGAAGTAGTGCATCTGCCTTGCAGAGTATAGTCTTTCAGCTCAACTCCGTACCATAGCCTGCCCCTGTGTCAATTGGCCAAGAGTCATTCATTTTGCTGGCTGTGACGTGCTGTCTGTCTCCCAGGCCCACGTTGGCTGTTTTTGTCCTGCAGCTGGAACAAACTCTGCCTGCGTTCTGTGAGTACGTTCTGATCTAGCCAAACTTTGCCTTTTGTTCATCTTCATTGGATCACCATCTCTACTAGGTGTTCTGCAAGCCTGTCATGGCTACAAAGAAGAAAACTCATAATGTGCATAATAGTACCGCATAATATAGAAGCTTGAGTAATTGGTCTTTTGAGATAGCTATAAACTGGAATTAAGCACACTTACTGAGTGTTTATTCGCTGAAACATTGACATCCTCTTTATAACCTTGCACTAAATTATTTATGTCCCCCCATAAAGGAGCATTTCTGCAATACCATATAGCTTTATTTTTCTGTTACTGTAATAACATGAAATAAGGCTGTACATTGTGTTTTAGTAAATCTGTGCTTATCCTGCCCTGTGCCTTTCACCTCCTGCTCCTCACACCTGGACTGAAGCTGGCTGACCCTCTGCTCACCCCTGCTGGCCTCTCGGCTCCCCGCGCTCAGGTTTTTGATGGGTGTTTTATCGCCCATTTCACGGCCTCAGTAGCCTGGTAAACGGGCACATAAAGTAGGCTGCTGGTTGCTTAACAAGAGCTCCGGGTGGGAGCGCGCTGCCCCGTTAAAGCGCGTGTGTGTCTGCTGCTGCTGGGTTGGGTAATAGAATAACAGCAGGGCGGCGGAATCCTTTCCAGATGCAGCAGGTGTGGGAAGGCTTTAGGCGAGCCGTGTGGGCTGAGAGAGGGAGGCGCCGGTTGCAGGAAGGTCAGAAGTTCTGTTGGTTTGTCTACCTGGGGCCCAGCACTAATAAAGAGGACTGCCAGAGAGGGTCAGAGTCGGTAGCAAGACATGGGTCAGGTCTTTGGGTCAGATGTCTGCCCTGAAGGAAAGAAAAAAAGATCTTTAGGTATTGATTTCTTCCTCATTTTTCAGATCAGTGTTGCTGTACTTTTATTTGCATTTATGGCATTTAGCATACACTGTTATTAAGACTTACAACCGTGCTTAGTGTTCCGTTGGATAATGTTTCCTAGCTAGTACAGGAAGGTTAGAGTCTAAAACCCGCCATGAGCTCAGACATTGCCCAAACAAGAGCCAGTGCTAATACCTAGAGAGAACAATACAAAAACATATATAACGCATCAGTGCACTACCTAGCCATCCCAAGCCAGCGCTCATACCTAGAAAGAATATTTTATGGGATGTCCTTATTTTTTTGGCTCATCATTCTCATTTCCAAACATGAAATTCCAAACCAAAAGCTAACTGTGTGCATGTTTGTACTAGTTACATTTGTGTATTCAGTGTACTTTCAAAACATCCAAAATAAACCTCACTGAACTGGGGTGAAATCTGGGATTTAATGTGGTGCTGATTGTTTAGTAAAAAAATTGTAGTCAAATCAAATAATTCTTAGCTTGGAGATTTACATCCTTAACAGACAACGATCGATCGGGAGTAGTCAGTCTTCCTGATCCTGATCGTGATCCTGACAGAATAGCGACTTTAAAAAAAAGGCCCAGATCTGTTTGTGAAGCGGAGGGACCGAGTGAAGTCCAGAGGCTGCAGAAATACAGCAGTGGGTGGACGAAACTGCTGATGGATCCGTCGGAAGGTCAATTATCTGAGAAAGGCTGCTGGAGTAAGTAGTGTTTAGGCTAATCAAAAAATTAACTGCCACGACTCAGCGCTTTCTTAACTGAGGAGAGAAGGGATGAGGAACGGTACAGGCTCTCTATGTTCTTTTGTCTGATAGTCGAGCAAGCGTGAGGAATGAGGTAATAACCTACTGTAGTTTTCACGGATGATTATTTGTTAGTTTTAATAGTGATATCATTGCATTATGTGGTGCTCTCTGGAGTCTTATACTGCTGTGGAAAAACTGCTAGGTTGTACACAAACATCCATATAGTACTCATAAACAGTTCCACACCTACAGTATATACCTGCCATTATGGCCACATTAGAGCCCCCAGTCTATCCACTGAGCACGTGTAAAGAAGGAGATTGATCAAAGGACTGCAGGAACAGTGCACAGGCCTGTATTGCACCTACCTGACAGACATTACACAACTTTTAGTGCTCTGTTCTCCCAGCACATTCAGCTTTTAGACACCCTGGCTCAGCAATTCATTGCCAGCACTTTTGTTGCAGCTTTGTTGTTAGTGCATTATTAAAACAGGTGTTTTTGTATCAAGATCACTGTTGTGATATTGCACCTTCTGTGAACCCTTGCTTGTAGCTAAATGCTATACTTTAAGAAAAAAGAGCTTTATATAGTACCAGAAATGGTTCTGTGAATAGCAATACAGTTTTTTTTTAAACATATACAACAGGTTTCATATCAAAGTGAAGAACAATTCAACTATGCAAAGAACCGTTTATGCATTCAAATGGTTCTTTGAGTTGTATAGTAGAGAGCAAAACCTTATGTATTTTAAGTCAATCGGACCCAACTTTTTTCCAGGCGATTTCTTGGACAACCGTGATATGCCCTGTGTGATGTACTGGCGGCCTGTCCAGGTTGTTTCCTTACATATATATATATATATATATATATTATATATATATATATAAAATGC
>CM067478.1:15566504-15658663 GCA_034552555.1 Semaprochilodus insignis
ATATATATATATATATATATATATATATATATATATATATATATATAAAATGCTAATTATTATAATCCAGATTTTGTCACTATCTTTCTCACTCCTCTTTCGTTCTTTCTCCTGTCTCTTCATGTATCACTTTCAGTGGGTTATTTTTCTCTGTGCATATGCTGATAGATTGTTACTCTGAAGAAGAGTGAATGCTTCTGAGTGGAGGAGAAGCTACAGATGTCAGCTAATGGGGGAGGGTTTTCGATAAACAACCTGACTTTCTTCATCAATCTAGCAAGCATAAGTGAATCTAATTTGTGCAGTGCTTTGTATGGAAACTAGGAGAAACAATGGGCCAAAAACCTGATGTGATTAATGAGGTGATATAAACAGCTTGCCAGTGTTTCTTTTATATGACAATAGATTGTATAGGGAGGCTGGCAGTACTTGGCCAGTGAGCTGACTTTGATATGAGCTTTTATGGTAAAGCCACTCAAACAAGGTTGAGTTTTGCTGTCCTGTACTGCTGTCACCGGTATGTTGATTAACCCTATTACGCAATTATATGTAGTAATATAGTAAGATGTGTAATTAGTAATATTTTCCTTCAGTGTGCAATCTAAATTTACAGACTGGAGTCTACACAGTGTTTTTTGTTTTGATGAAATGACAAAATTATAAAACATCTTTACCAAACATATCAGTTTACATTATTTTTTGGTTTGTTTCAGTGAGCTATTAGCGAGAAATGACTGATCTCAAATTACAACATACTTCTGTTTTCACCAACAATAACTGCAACCTATTGGATGCTTCTCAGTCAATAGTTTCCATTTACAACTTGGCTATTCATTCATCAGTACAATGACAGTCTTATTGATTAATTACTTAAGCCCTGACTACATCATTAGAGTTGATAACTGTAAGAATTGACTCTTTGTAGGCTCGGCTGTCATGTGCCCTTCTCCTGTTGTGAGACTGCCAGGTTTTCTCTCCTCATGGAGTATCACTTGTGTGACAGTGAAGGATAAGAATGTTTAAGAAGGCTAACTCCTTTCCTTTTGGGGTTTGGAGTTCTTCCAGTGGTTTTCCTTGAACTATCAGTGTGTTTCTCACCAGCGTAAGTATGCATGAAGACAGTTATCGTCTGCTCTGTCTGAGCTGTCCTTTGCCAAAAGAATATGATTTTAAGAAAACTTAAACCTCTAGATCATCACATACATTTGCAATGATTTTCTGTTTGATATATATATATATATATATATATATATATATATATATATATCTTTGCCCACTCACATGACCCATACATGTTCTGCGGTGGGCTGTATGTTGTCTCAGCTCCTGTGTCAGTGTGGGGAAGCTAGGAGTTGTGGAGGAGTGTGATTGTGTCCAGACGTCCAGACGCTTGTCTGAGGATGGATGGGACAGCTTTGTGTGAGCCAGACACGAGACTGCAGAGATTCCATTACGTAGTTCATGTGTCTCTCAGCACAACAACAGCCTGTAGCCTTCACACAGTCAAACAAACCTGAGCTCTCTCAGCCCTGTGTATATACACACCACCTCACCATCTGACCGCTGCCTTCCTCCCTGCTCTCAATGCCACCTTACTCTAAATGTGGATCAAAATCTACGTGTAAAATCTACATTACACGCAAAAGTCAATAAAACGCGCTGAAAAAAAAGGAACTTTAAAGTTCCTTGGTTAAAATGTGTATTTTGCTTGAATATTAATAAACCGTATTACATATATCTTTCAATATATGTAATACAATAAATATTGCCCATATCAGTGTAAACTTATCATCATTTATTGTTCCTGGTAACTTTTATCTTCCTTCCAAATAGCATTACAATCCGACACGTCTCTCTGGGTAGTGGCAACTATTCTTTTGAGGATAAGTGTATATGTGACGTGATGGTCATATGAACAAAAAATAAAAGATGACTGGAATACATGAGGATTTGCCACAGGAATATCTATATCCTGAAGTTCTTAAGTTAAATTTACTTGCCCAAGTACAGAAAGATGTAAACACTATAGGCGATACTATCTTTGTCTTAGTGTTCCTCAGTAGTACTTAAAAGCTGTTACGGTCATCCGTTTTCTCTCAGAAAATATGAAAGGAAGTTGTCTGTCTTACAATTTGTAGATGTTTGATCATTGTAATGGTGCTATCGTTCTCTTGAAAAATTTCCATACTTCTTTAGTAGCTTTGTGTGGTGGAGCCTATCGCACTTTGTAAATAAAGTTAAAACAATACTTTCTAATAGCTTTGGTCGAAACAATTGTTTGTGTTAATGGTTAATTATAAAATGTTTAATCATATACATCTCTAGTATAGTAGTATCCAGGTCCAGACCTTTACAGAGTGGCTGAGGCTCTTGTCTTTGCAGCATGCTGCAGTTCTGTGTTCCTACTCAAAAACTACTCAGTTGTCATTCTAATGCTTTCATTGTAATGAGAAAGAGAAGAAGAAATGGCTGCAGTTCATAAGGTGATTTCTAATTCTTACACAAATGTTTGGTGCCACTGGCCTCGCAAACCTAGCTAGCGTTAGCTGCCAGTGTCAAAAAGCAAACTGACCCTTTGTAGCATCTATTGATACAGAGTGTGGGCTTCTTGATATGTTTCTTGATATGTTTTCATGTTTTTAGTTGTTAGCAAATTTATGTGCTGCCCTGCTAAAGTACTGATAGTTAGTCTTAGCTGGCTATCTCTGGCTTAACTTTGTATTTTCAACTTAAATTGGTCCTTACTTATACAGTTGGCCCTTGCCCTTAATCAGCCCTTGCCTGTGACCGACAAGCCCTAAAACCAAAACATGGAAACCTGGCTATATAACAAGAAACACCCTATAAAACACATCTTCTCTATCCACAATCCACAATCCACTAGGCTTGTTACCCAGCTAACATTAGAGCTGTCAGGTGTAACTCAAGACCATATATGTGTATGATATGATATTATGGATGAGTAATTATTTTCTTTTTTCTCAGGCTGCATTAGTTGATGCAGAGTGTGTGTTGCTGGTCTGTGGTGGGCTTTATGCTCTTTTACCAAGCTTTTTGTGGCTGGAGATCAAGAACAATCACACTGATTCTAATTATGGTACAGTTAGTAAATTAAATGAAAATGTAGAAATGGAAAGCAAGTGTTCTGGTAGGGAGAGTATTGTTTATCATTGCTGTGATGACAAAAATATTTCTGAAAGAGTAATATACAAGACAGGAAAATATACATATGTATATATTAAATTTGCATTTTATTGAAGTGAGATTTTATTCAAAGTGTTTTATTTGTTTTTTCTTTTGGCCATAAACAAAATGAATAAATAAATCAATTTTAAAAAATGGATTTAAGGGATATGACAGCTACCATATATGTGTGTGTGTGTGTGTGTGTGTGTGTGTGTGTGTGTGTGTGTGTGTGTGTGTGTGTGCGTGCACATATGTATATGTGCGTGTGTGTGTGTGTGTGTGTGTGTGTGTGTACCCAACACTCAGCTAATGGATGGAAAATATATCTGCACACTCTGCACACTTAAAAAAAAAAGCTCTCAGAAGTTCCAGCGCTGGCCTCTTTTTCCACTTGCTTTCTTTGGCTGCTGTCAATGCTCAAAAGACAGCTACAGTATGCTTTAAGCCTACTTCAGCTCCAACTAAGTGTTGTTTTAACTGATGTGAGAATTCTTTTTTTTTTTTTTTTTTTTGCGACTGGGCAAAAAGTATGGATGTTCAAATTAGTTCTTTCAAATGTAATCAAGCTTATGAATACTGTTGCTTTAATTTAATCACCACCCACGCACTCTGAAGAACTTGGGTGAGGATAAAAATAATTTGGCTTACTTAATTCATCAGGCTTTTCCTCTTGAAGTGCATTATAATGAATACTGTCTTGTTGTTTTTTGCTACATAATGTCAGTTCAGTGCATTAATGTTGAGTGAAAACCTCCAGTTTAATGAAGATGTGAAGGTGTAGATTTGTAGCCATATTTAGGGAATGGTTATTACAACAGCAGGTAAAAAAGGATGAATCAGTAGAGGGTACACTCAGAAAATTAATCAAGGAGTTGGTTTGATATTATCTGAAATAGCTGAAAAAGTCCATATACGCTGAGTGTGCTTTATTTCAATGGGCAGAAATGTATGCCATAATTAAGTTTCTGCGGCAGTTTATGGTTTGAGAGTAGGATGGAAGGAATAGATACAGAACATTTTGAAACGAAAGCTAGTTGCTTTGTGAGATGAGCAGGAAAAGGTGTACTCTCAGCAGTTTATATCTTGCTTCTTCTGGTGAAAAGCCTATGCTTTACCATCTGGCTATTTATAGACCTAGACATGAATTAAAAATCACCAGAAGTGGGGCTTTTCTTAGCCGCATGTAAGTGTGAAGACCCACGATTTCATCTAATGATGCCCGGGGCTTGGCTGTGATGGAAATAGACCACCAAACAGTAGTCATTCTAGGCTATGCTCCTAGAGCTGGCACCGTTCAGCGCTCTTCCACAGGGTACCACTTGAGAGAGAGTCACTGCCATTATGGCTAATTGGCTTAGCAGCGGCCTACTGAAAGGCCTGAATCAGGGAAAGCAGAGCGAGTCTTGTCACTGAGAAGACTGGCAGTAATCTCTTTAGGCCAGGCTCTTGTGTTCAGCTCCACTGAGTCTCCACTGAATGGACTGTGAGGCTTTTAATCTCTATCTCTCTCCCTTAAGTTCAGCTCATTGAACTAGAACCATGAACAACACGCTCATCAACTGACAGTCATTCTGGGCACTTTCACATATGAAATATTCTGTGCATTTAAATTAAATGCACAGAATATGGCATGTGAAACTTATCATTAGGGGTTGCCGATATGGCAGTATAACATTATCACAAGACATTTTCTCAATGTCCGATATAGTGATATTTCATTTTCCCAGTGTCTGATGTTGTGATAAACAGAAGTGGACAAAAAGTCCCAGTAAAAGCTTACATTCAAAGTTGCACTTTGTAAGATTTTTCAGACCACGTCTTTACATATTTACATATGCGTCTTGACATTCTATATTTAATAATGGTCATGTTTAGATCTCAAATCCAAACAACATACTGACAAAGAATTGATGATAATGGTAGATAATTCACTTACATTTGAGTTTTTACTGAGTTTTCTTTGAGTACCCTTTTAACATGCTTGCAGTTGTCTGATTCACTTGCTCAGGGCGAGGTCAGAAGCACAACATGCTAAAAAATGTTCTACCATGCCTTGTGTGCATTTCCACCAGAGAAGAAGAGGAAGTCTTGCATACTGTACCTTTAAAGAAAACCTGCTCGAATGGCATTTTAAATACTTTGAATGCTTCATATATGATATCTTTAAAATGAGTACTTGAATACTTAAAAACAATAATATTTGAAGATTTTTTTTTTGTGGCCCGCCTGATAAAACAGGTACATTTCCTTTTTAAACGTTTTTTCAGTTCACACTGACATGGCTGGATCTACCATGTGGGTAATATGGTTGACTTGGGCAGGGATACCAGTCAGCCATGTTCAGGAGGTCCCCTTTGTGCATGGGGCATAGCATCATCATTATACATGCATCAGATCTGATGGACAGTTTCATCTATGTGTAAAACACAGCAGATGTTTTGGCAGCTTATTTTACATATATTTTGACGTTAGGGATCTTTGCAAGAGAGTTGATGCTCTCTCATCTGCATACCTGGCTGATATGGACAAGGCCTTAGCAGAAGAACATTAATTAGTTCAAATTCCACAAAGAATGACAACCTTTGTTTTAACGTGTTAGGTTTATTGTGAATGAAGTGGCATGTGAGAGAGAGAGTGTTTTATTTGTGGGCACAAGTTACGGTAACTTGAATGCCCAGGGTCACCGGAGGATCTTTATCTGGCCGTACACAGCTGCAATAGACATACACTAGTTATGTCCATCAAAACAGAAGACAAGAACTTTGTGAACTACATGATATATCTTAGAGATAGTCACTCACTTTGTTTTCTGAGGCACCTCTGTTCTTTTGTGTCATGAATGTTCAGAGTGGATTGATGATGAATCAAACAATGATTTTTAAACATTTGTATATTCAAACATTTCTTCACGTATATTAGATTTCTTTATACAGTTCCTGTCTATTAACAATCACTGTTCTTTTTATCTGCTTTTTGCGGATCATGTTGTCCTGTTGGCTTCTTCACATCCAAGCACTGGAGTGGTGTAAAAACGTGTGCGAATCAGCACTTCCAAGTCTGAGTCTGTGGTCCTGTCCCAGGAAAGGATGACATGCCCCCTCCGGGTAGGGGGAGAGGAGTTTAAATATCTTTGGGTCGAGTGATTTGGGTCAGATCGGCCACAGGCTGGGACAGGCGGCAGCAGCAATGCGGTTGCTGTACTGGACTGTAGTGGTGAAGAGAGAAGCTCTCTGTTTACTGGTCGGTCTACATCCCCACTCTCACCTATGGTCACGAGCTTCAGGTAATGACCAAACAAGTGGGATCGCGGATCGCGGATGCAAGTGGTAGCTTTTTTTGCAGGGTGGCGGGCCGCATTCTACTTGATAGAGCAAGGAGCTCAGTCATCCAGGAGGATCTCAAACTAGAGCCACATCTCCTCCACATTGAAAGAAGCCAGTTGAGGTGGTTCAGGCATCTGATTCAGATACACCTTGGACACCTCCAGTTGGAGGTTCACTGGACCTGCTGGAAGGGTTGTATCTCCAAGCTGGCCTGGAAACAACTTGAAATTTTCTAGAATACGATGAAGGAAGTTGTGGGGGACAGGGCCGTCTGGGTTTTCCTGCTTTCCCTACTGCAACAACCGTAGACTGGATTAAGCAGTATAAAGAAGACGGATGGCTGTTCTATCTATGTCAGGTTATTTTTGTTGGCCAAAAACATGATGCTTCTGGATAGTAAATAGAGAACCGAATACCAACATTACAATTGAGTATTTAAGCCAACCCTAAAAGGTTTTGTCACACAATTTCTGGTATGCTTGCAGTGTGAAACCCAATTAAATCAGAACTCTAAATTGCACTAGGACTAGGCAAACAGAGTAATAAGTGAGAAAGCACTGTTAGAGGAATGCACTTTGGGATTTTATTAGTGAAAGGTGGGAAGAAATCCTTGCTCTCTTGCTCCAGCAGTGCTGAACAACATTAGGGTGGAGCTGCTGTGGGTGGGGAAGGTCTTTGTTTACTCACTCTCCGTTTCGCCATGTCTGCATGCTGTACAGTCTCAAATAAAAGTCAGCCTCACTCCCCTCCCTTCAGGGTAAGGCTGCATTTAGCTGATCACAAATGAAGCCCAAACATTAAAAACACCTGTTGCTATGAGGACATGATCAGAATGGGTGTGGCAATTTCAGGGTGGGTGTGACTGCTAAAGGCTTCTCTTCTCTTCTCTTCTCTTCTCTTCTCTTCTCTTCTCTTCTCTTCCTATTTTTCTACTTTATCCACTTGATTTCTTTTTACTACAGAGTTTAGGAGCATTGTCAATGTGTTTTTGTTCTTATAGCAGGTTTATTGCAAGACTCTTCTATTGCATATTTGTCAAAGTATGAAAGGGCTTAGACAATTATGATATAGTGAGAATAATATAATAAATAATATGTGTTTTATTTGTGTGTTGTATCCCTTTGGGTTTGAATTTACTAAAGGCCTTCCATTCCTTTCCCTCTGTGCTCCAGCTGATGTCAGCATGTTCATAAGCCCAGCTGTTTTTG
The DNA here is from genome assembly GCA_034552555.1 of Semaprochilodus insignis. Taxonomy (NCBI): domain Eukaryota; kingdom Metazoa; phylum Chordata; class Actinopteri; order Characiformes; family Prochilodontidae; genus Semaprochilodus; species Semaprochilodus insignis. Next base: position 15,574,222 of record CM067478.1, read on the forward strand.
ATACAACTCTGCATGAAAATGACAGTATATTACTCATCTTAGAAAACCAGATTTATCATTTGCTGAATCACTTTTATTACTTGGAACATCAGATGTAATTATGCAGATATGAAATGTGATGAAACACACATACAAAGATATCAGTTATTAAACACAAATAATCATAGTTCTGTATATAGGAGGTATTTCTTCTGAGCTGTATAATCAATTGGTGTGGAACCTTATGAATGAGACATATGACTGTATTTATGAAAATGTCTGGATGCCTTGATTAGCAGCTGAACTGATGGGGAAAAGAGAAAGAAAAAGCCTGTAAGCCTCGGTTGCTTTTGCCCTCTGTGTTATACGCATCTTTATATTGGTTGGAGTTTTTGAAGCAACCGATCTTATTCTTCTATCGTGTTTGAGCTTTGTTGCCAGCCTGAGCTCCTGTGCTCCCATGAGGTGTACCAAGCTTCTCGGAATTGGTATGAGTTGCCATGGCACATAACTCCCTAGGGGGGCACTGTGAACACACTCTTGAGTCTTGAACTATTTCAGACTGCCCACCTTTGACCACCATTTGCATAAGCAGGTACTGTCCCAGCAAGAGATTAATGGTGTACAGATAATGAGCTTCATATTTGCCATGTAGCCGTTTGGAATTCTTCATTTTCTTTTCCTTTCTTTTCTTGTCCTTTCTTTTTTGTCATGTTTAAAATTATTACTTAGAACATTGCAGGATTATCCAAATCTGTCATTAGCTTGAACCATCTTTACACACATCACCATCAAAGTGAAATATGTTATTGCTGCAACTCTCCAGTAGCTCAAACGTCTCATCTTATGCAACTCAGGGATCCATCTTTCAGAGTAGTATTGCAGTGAGATTTGAGTTTCTGTCTTACCTCATTTAGCATTTGCCTGCACTCAGAGCCTTTATTGATTAGAGGTGTAGGAAAATATTGGTACACTTGAGTATCGCAATATTATGGTTGGAATAATGTATCGATTCCTCAACTCCTCGATTTTTCATTAATAATTTACATGCAAAGCTGTGTGGCAGACAGTGATTTTGTGTTGTGTTTATTGAATCATAACAGACAGCCAAAAAGCTATCACAAACTATTTCCAACTGCTAATTGTCACTTGAAACGTATATATGTAGAGAGGGAAGGAATCAACAATATGGTAAAAATACCTTATTGTGATTGCATTGTTGCATATTGTAATTACATATATTTAAAATACATCAGTGAAACTGGATACAAAGTATTACTGCACACCTTTATAACCTAATAAATAGCCAATTGACAATAATAATTGCTTTGAATTTATATAGTTACTAAATAATAAGCATGTGATTTTAGTGGGTTAATGTAGTTTTTTTACTGTTAGACCCATACTTGCATTATTAAGAGGTGCAACCATACATTTTTACCAAAGATGGAGAATATACTTCTAACATGTTTTTATAGCTTATAGGAATATATAGGCCTTAGCACATATACCTACAATCACAAATGGCTTACACTTATGAAGGAATAAATGAATGAATGAATGAATGAATGAATGAATAAATAAATATATAAGAAAACATACTTTACAGAACAATTAGGTTTTATAAACAGATCTGATTTTGATTGTTAGGGTTTAAACAATGCTATAGAAAGTTTATAGTTGTTTACAAGTATCCAGAATATTTTATTAACACCATATTTCAGTTTGTAGCATATTTGTTAAGTGCTTGTCCTTTGGCACAGGCCAGCTTGCCTGTACTGCCTCCCAGAGGGCCACACGTGATCTCCTATAGACATCCCACTACAAAACCATTATGTCCACTTATTTCAGATGTAAATCTGATAGCTATTTTTTTCTCAAGTGGCTCTGCTGTTTGCCAGGCCACCACTGTGAATATGAATTTGTTCATAATGACTTTCCTGGTTAAATTAACGGCTAATAAACATTAATAATCTTGTTTAACAGAGTTGTTTTTGCCTTCCAAGTGATAATGTTTATTTCTAACACATGAGCTGGAGGAAGATGCGGGGGACTGGGCCGTCTGGGGTTCTCTGCTTTCCCTGCTGAAACAGCGTCTGTAGCTAGTCTAAGCAGTTTAGGAAGACCCAGTCACCCTCTATTTTAAGCTCCACCTTCATGATGCATCAGATTGGTTTAGAAATTTGTGCTCAGTACATTGTAATGTTTGTGTTTCATCCAAGCCAGGCATTTGATGAGGTTTGCCAGGGCTTGGTACGTCTAGGGTGTTGACTCATCCCTGCACCCTGTGATAAGTCATGCAATAAAATATTCAGTGATTGGTTAGAGGGCTTGTTTGTATTTTGCACTCTTCTGGGATGTCAGTATTATGAAGGCTGATGTTGTGATAATTGTTAAGGAAGGAGATCGTGTTAATGGGTATGTAATGTGAGATCTAACATAGCCTAGTAAAATATTTCTGTATTGTTGTACAGCCAGGAGAGTCAGCCTTACTGTGACGTTAATGTAAACAGTGAAAGCATTCTTGTTGCAGTGACCCACAGGGCTGGTAATTGCCGCAACATGGCTAATATTGATCTAAATCAGGCCTTAATCAGCTAGAATAATGTTTTCCCTCCGATAATGCTGTGCGTGTTTATCAGAGTGTTCGGCTTCAAAGGAGACTCTCTCAGGCGAAAAAATGTGTTTGATCAAGACCCTGCGATCAACTCCCTCCTCCCCATTCCGCACCCACACACCCACCATCCTGTTCTCTCTGAGGGGCATACGCATGGTCACATCCAAATATCCCCCACAATCGCCTCACTGACACCCCCCACACTCAGCAATCAGATGGCACAGGGCTGTGTCTGCCAACGACTCTCATCTGTGTTTGTATCGTGTGGAGATGAAATTGCTGGAACGAATTTAAAGGGCTTTATTTCCTTGAAGCAATTTAATTTGATTTACTTTTAAACTAGCATGACAAGTGGTTGTCATTTCTCCTTTTTTTTTAAACATAACACTCTCACGTTTTTGGCTGAGCAGCTGCTTTTTTTTTTGTCTTTCCTATGGAACACTATTACTGGCTTGGAACCATCCAGGAACAACACTGAAACAGTAGAGGACCGCATAGATATACAGAGAGGACTTCCTTTAGCAGGTATTGCCAGGTTAACCCTTCAACTGGCTTTACATGGTGAAACCTGCGTGGGGATGACATATTGTGAGTTGCAGGCAATATCATTTCTGTACAACTAAAACAAAGCACAATCAAAGCTGCACGCCGCACATTTGATTACTCCACTAGTTTGACAATTTTTGACAGTTTTTGTCATGTTCTCCTTGCAAAGTCATCTGTGATGTGTAAGATATTTTACACAGTGCTGACTCCAGTGCATCCCACAACTGCTGAAGGGTGCGTGGGGGAGGATTTATAGAACGAACACGACGATCAAGGTGGTCCCACAGATGCTTAACTGGCTTCAAGTCTGGGGAATTAGGGGGCCAGTGTAGTACTTGGAAGTCTTGGTCATGCTCTTCCAACCAATCTTGGATATTTCTGGCCGTGTGACATGTCACATTGTCTGGCTGGAAGATCCCATCCGACCCAGGGAAAACAATTAGCATGTATGGGTGTATGTGATCTGCATGGATGGATTCATACCCAAGTCAGCAGAGAGTGCCTTTCACTCGAAAACATGCCTGGAAAAGCATGACCTTGATGGCTATGCTTTCGATCTTCATATAATTTTCGTTGCTGTTCTTTTTTTCTACATCTGGCTTGTGTTTATCTATCTTTACTGTGTTTGAGCTTTATTCTCTGTTAAATGTTAAACCTTTAAAAATGTATGTTCAACTAGCCGCTGCAGTTGCTGTCTTATGAGCACAAGTTCATTGAGGAGCGTATCTCACTTTCCACTTCTGTAATAATTTTCATCCTTTGATTCCACAGTGAATCTGAATTCAAGAGAGGAGCAAATTAGTACTCTAGCAAGATAACAATAAAATAAACAATGATATAAGCAGCCGTTTTGACAGCGAGTAATGTAGCTGGTTACTGAAATGCTAGCTTTTGGAAGCTTGTTTGCTTTGTTGTTATAGTTTATGAAAATGACAAAATAAAAGCTACCAAACTTATAAGGTTAATCAGGAAGATCATTTTTTTAGTTAGCCAATAAGCCATCTTGCATTTTAGTTTCTTGCACATTAATCATCATTAATCATTTCAAGTGTTCTGTAAACATATCAAACCACATAATCACGATATGCTTTATCAGTGTTTTGAATGTTTGTTCCACAATAATTTTTCCACAAAGCTGACTTTCAAATGAGTTGCATCATGCAGTGCAATTTAGTTTTATGTAGGTTTCATGACACTACAGTTTCAGCCTTTGAAATAAACAGGTAATATGTTTGTAATTACATGATTGTATGTGTTATTCTTCAGTATCACATTTATTTTCGGTCTGTATCATATTAGTGGGTTCAAGTGCAACATTATAAAATTGTAATACAAATATATGCTCCTCTCATTATGAACACAAATGTGTTATTTAAAGGCTAAGAATTTGCACTTCATTTGAAAGCTGAGAATTTGTACTTTCTGTGCTTATTTCGGTGTGCTATAAGTGAGAAATATTTTTTTTTCTAATTCCAGTATGCTTTTGTTATTGTAAGCAATAAGAGCGTTCTGTTAAAAGCAGAATTTGATGTGATTGATCCATGTGTTTATCATATAGTCTGTTCTCAAGGTTATTATCTACCTAGATGAAGCCAGACCACCAAGTGAAAGCCTTCTTATTTTCATCACTAGCACTCTTTCTGGCCTCTTTGTAGTTTTAAAAGCTCCTACATCATATCTGGATATTGACCAGTCAGTAGGACACCTGAGACCCTCTGTGTGCTTTGCCTTGCAGCTGTTAGAGCCAGTCACGTCACAATATTCAGGATACTGGCCCATTTTCCTTTCGCTTTTTGTTGCTCAAACCTCCCGCCATGCTAATAAAACATCCATCACAAGTTTCTCCCACAGCTTGTTTCCACTCCGCACCAAACCATGCTTCTATCAGTTCAGAACAGAACAAATTTCAGTTCATGGTCACAGATGATGAATCCTATTCATTCCCAGCCATGAACATTTTCTACTCAGATAAAAGCTTTGCTTGGGGAAACATTCATATTTATTTGTTCCTTTTTCTCTTTCACATGCCTAGAGCCTTTGACCTAACTCAGGGTTGTAGTCCTATTCATGTTGTGGAATGTGAGGAATAAGACCTTGACAAAGACGGCCTTCTTGCATACACACCTCTTTGAGAAGCACCTGCCTAGATGTCTCTTGTGTGTTATCCTCCTACATTTGGTATGGAACCACGCTGCATTATAGCCCTTTTGATCTCTCACCACCCAAAGCTTACAGTTATGAGTACTTTATGTTTTTATCTTCATTATCTTTAGCTGAGAGTTCTGTCATTGAAAGCATTCACATGATCTTCAGTGAATAAAACCCACGATTTGTCAAGTTCTCTCAGAGAACATCCCACATATATTTAATTTCAAATCAAAATGTCCTTTAAGTTAAAAGCAGAAAAAAATTATTTAACAGAACAGAAAAACAGTGCACATATGCCTCAAAACCAAATCTATTCTTTACTCATTTATTCTTAAGAAAAGCAGGATATTTTGCAGGAATTTTTTTCCACACTTCCAAAGTTCAGTCTTAGAAGTTGGTTACATCTGTTGCAACTCACAACCCAAGAATAGCTACTGAATAGCTTCTTGAATGCTACATGTTCTTTCAGACCCATAGCGCTGAATTGTTTTCTCACAATGGAAGTATTGACAGGAACACCAGTGGAGTTTTTAAGATCCGAAGCAAGAGTGGAGCAATGGTGCTGTCTCTCAAAGATAAAAACTTAAAGTGCTGTTTATCTGATGTTGTTGTTTGTTGTCTATAAGGTTTTGCATGGCTACTAATTTTCTTTGTATCTGTATAGGGAGCCTATTATGCTTTAGGAACCATAATGCTTTATTTTGCTCTTTTTTTCTCATTCCTTTACTGTGTTCTGTAGCTTAGCTTGTAAAGGTGAATCAGGTCCACCACCTTACTCTACCTGACTTTCAGGATCAGGATCAGAACTATTGGTACAGAGTGGATGAGATGACCAATCAGAGCACACTGGGTTCATCAGGAGACGTTTCAGACAGAGGGTGAATACAAATGTACAGTATGAGAAAAATAATGATTTGGCTTTCTCTTTCTTTATGCAAGTGAATTATCTTTTATCCAGTGTCTTCAGAAATACCTATGGAAATTAAACATCATACTTAATGATAGTGGAGTGGCACAGTGGAGCAGAGGGTAAAGCTGTTGCCCAACAGCAAGAAAGGCCTGTGTTCGATTGCCCGGCCAGCCAACCAGGTTCCTTTCTGTGTGGAGTTTGCAAGTTTCCTTACACAGACCAAAGACATGCAGTCATGCAAGCTGGATGTACTCAATTGTCCCTACGTGTAAGTGTGGGTGAATGTGTATGTCTGTGTGTCCTGCCTGATTGCCAGTCACATAGTGGGAATGTGTACTGGACAACTTCAGTAAGAACTTGAGCCTTCTATAACAAGAGCTGTTTTTTTTTTAATTATTATTCTGTACATTTGGATGAATGCTGACTCAGTTCATAATCATTTTAGACTATGAATATGAGGCCCTTTTAATGTTCATTTTTCATTAACGCAGTTTAAAGAACACAAAATGCAGCCCATACAAAAAAACTTGCTTTGCTTCTCTGCATAGACCAGAAGCTTCCTCCCCATTCGTACATCTCCTTCTAAATATAGTCTGTAAGGGGTGACGGTGATGAAGATGGAGATGGAGTCCCTCTGTTCTAGGATGATGTATGGCTGTGCTGCTATTTTAGGGGCTAAGGGGGATAGCCTGTGTGGAGATCAGCGAATAAAAGATCCAGTCAGCACTACTGGGACATATTGTTTTACAGTCCCACCAATAAAACTCACAGAAATATGGAGACCCTACTGCCTTGCAAGCGAAAGAAAAGAGATTCTATATTTTCCCTCCACCCCCACTTATGTTTTATTTCCTTCTTCTCTGGTAATGGAGGGAGCTACTCTTGAGTCAGCATCCTACAGAATCCACACTAGCATCCACCTCCCCCTCCCCCCCACTCCCTTCCTCAGCCCTCAGTGCAGATACCAGCTCCTTCGCTAATTGCATCATCCAGCAGTACAGCCATAAATATGCTCCCTGCTCTTTCCTACCAAACACGTTTATTGTTTGGATTTGCTAAAATAAATCTTTCTTTTGCTCTTTTAGAACTCATTTATTTAAAACATTAATAACTAGGAATTTTAATGGTTTGGTTGGTGTGACCTGCTAGGCAGGTTAGCATGAAATGACCCAGTGTCCAAATTGAACCAAAGGGAACACTACAGATCTACACACAAAACTCAGTTTTGATGTATACCCTTTCTGTGGTCCACATAGAGGTGTGTGTGTATGTATGTGTAAGAGCCTGGTCACTGGGCTGTTTGAAGTTTGCTGTGGGTTTCACTCAGAAAGATTTCTTTGGATGGCTCAGAAACAAAGGCTTGGCTTTTAGCCCTGAAGCAGCACTGATGTACAGTAAAATAGTAATACAACTGCAGAGAGAGACAAAGAGCGAGCAAGAGAGAGAGGGAGAGAGAGAGCACTCTGTATTTCCTGTTTTTTACTGTGTCCAGTAGGCAGGTCACGAGTTACGCATACATCCATTATTTTGCTAAAACATTTTTTAAATTTTTCTCTTCTTTTTTTTCTTCGTCATTTTGCATTCTCATTCTTGTTCTCATTCTAATTCTCTTATTATTTTTATTTTTATTTTTATTATTATTATTGTTGTTGTTGTAATATTGTATTATCTAGCATCAACCAAAGTCAGCAGCAAATTAGCCTATATTGTACCAGAATTTGCTGTTAATGCAAGGTCAAAATCACATCCTACAAGCCCATTTATGCCACTGGAGCTAATGATGGAAATGTTGGACCAGGTTGCTTAACTTTTTTTGTGTTTTAAAAACATTAATTTTATTGGAATTTTCAGCACATTTTAACAAGACCGCAATAATATAGATACCCATGATAAATTTGGTCACTATAATAAAATATATACAGTATATAAACTGCAGACATTTTAGGTCAGTAGCAAATACCTGCAGCACCTCAATTCATATTTGATGTTGTTGTTGTTATTATTATTATTATTATTATTATTATTATTATTATTATTATGCCTTCTCTCTCTCTTGTATTTCCAGCTGTAATCCTTCCTCCATCCGTCCTTGCAGCTTCCATCTTCAACCCCATGATCCTGTTTCGCTCCAACTCTGACTCTTGTATTATTCTCCATTCGTGCTCTTCTCTCCATTTGCTATATGCAGATCCTCTCCTCTCCTCGGGGCACCTCCATGCCTAGCTACCGCTGTGAACAAACATTGCATAACATTATGCATTATCTGACTCAGTCCTCAAGGCAAGACAGTGCAGTTGCGTAACAGGTTTTCTGTTTGGTGTTAACAGTGCCGTCTTACCTTGATGATGAACTGTGGTTTCTTGTTCCCTCTCCATTCCTTCTTCCCTCTCTCCTTCCATCATTCTCTCAATTACAGTGAAGATATGATGTAGAATAATGATGCAGCTGGAAGACTTTATCTATTAGTCTACATCATTAAAAGCACTACCAACACTCCATGAAAACAAACTTTGCAGACTGACAGCAAATGAAAATTGATTCTTCATCTATATGGGCAAAACGCATCAAATGTAAACATTTATTATGGCTTCACTATTTTGTACAGCAAGCAGGCCAGGGAATTTATGGGATAGCAGGCCATGGAATGTTGTAAATATTTGTCCATATTTGAAGATTCCCTGATATCTGGAGCCGTGCTGCCGTCACATTACGGCTTTAGAAGTCTTTAAGAGTGCTGGTGTCCAACTGGCCGTGAGTGTCACTGTTGCCATATTGATCAGCCATTGTTTACTGGGCAGGCTAAACAGCTGTGATAGATGATCGTGTTCAGAGGTGTATAGCTCCCCTGGCCCCTGAGCATGGTGCTAATGATAGAACACACCACTGTTAGCAGGTCAGCAGTGGATCAATGGCTGCCTCACTCAGGAAATGACATAAATCAATCTACGTCAGAACTAGCACTGGATAACACCATCCCAGAGGATGCAGGTGTGTGTGTGTGTGCATGTGTCTGTGTGTTTATGTGATTTCGTGTTCAGCTCTGATGTGTAATGAATGTGCCTTATCCTTTCTCTGTTTTTTATCTCCCGGGGAAGCCACTCATGCCAGCAAAGTGCTCTGATAAGAGAAATCCAACAAGTAACTCGAATGCACAAGCTTTTAAGGAGGAGAGACCAGCAATGGAGGCCAAGCTAACTTACATGAGAAAGCACAGCACAAAATGCATAATCTATGTAATGGGCTGCCTACTAATTGTGCCGTGCTTCTGAGGTATAGGTATTAAAAGGCACAATGAAATAGTGGAACCATCAGTAAGTTCAGGACCGTTAAAATGCAGATACTGGTTGCCGCTATCCGTCCAAAGTTATGAAAAATCATACGGCATATGTAATCATGCGCACTCCTAACATGCGTTGTTTGTGTAATCCTCCCATACGTTATGCAATCTTTCCTCCGCATACAGTATTGTCTAAAAGTTAAAATACCATTTTAGTTTTAGTTTTTTTAGGAGGATTAGATGTCATTGAGATGTCATTGAGAGGATTAAATAGAGAACAAGTCAAAAGGTTTTTCCAACCATATAGTTCAAAATACCATTAAAAGATATGATAAAGAAACTGTGAACTCTGAAACCAGCACTGATACCGATCTCATTAAACAAATTGGGTGTCACCCAAACATGCCTGATACACATGTAATATCGTTTCTAATGGTTTGTTCAAGTGTTTATGCTGAAAACATCATTCTGCACACCACGGCAAAAACTGACTGCGTTGTGGAGCTACACAAACATTGGCATGATGACAGTGTTACTGCTGAAAATGGATGGTTTATCAGAAAGAGCTTTAGCAGTGTAGTATGTTTATTTATGGTGGAGAAAGGCAAGGGGGATGCTCTGTACTCTGTACTTACATAAAAGGGACATTTGACATCCACAACTCCCAGAATCCAGTTTATTCTACTGCTGTGGTCAGCAGCAAAACTCATTCATGTACCATTCTAGTTGATCTTTAAAAATTTAATTTAATAATTTAAATTTCATTTGTTTGTTTATTTTTATAAACAGATGTGTTAAATTAAACTGTAATTCATGGTATATTTTAATATTTATGTTTTGCAACTTTAGTGTTGCACTGAAACATGTAGATAGGAATAATATTTTCATTTTTATGACTTGTTTGCTGCAGATTCAGCCCTGTGTTAGACGCAGTGAGGTATACAGGTGTATAGAAACATACTTAAATGAAATAAAGCACTGATATCAGATCAGTACTCCGTATAGGCTGATACCCAGAGTTTGGGTATTGCTATTGAAAAAGAAAAACTTTGATCTGTGCATCTCCAGGGTGAATGGATGTGTAACTGTCAAGTTACTGAGAAACGTTCCTGTAGATTTATTTGAAAAATAAAAGTATTTATAGGTTTTAGAGGTGGACACTAAAGTCTGAAATTTCTCATATAATATTTAGTTATTTTAGAGGGAGTGCTTTTTTAGTTGCCTAAAAAATTAGCAATTTGTACTAAAAAATGTTTTGTGGAAGATCATTCTAAACAATTTATGCTCCAAACAATAGGGGGCAACATACGGAAGCTTGTGGTGTCCACCCCTACTGTAAGAACTTCCCCAATCCTTAATGTTAGCAATGCTCCAAAAATACTGAGCTACTCCTCGCCTATAACTGTGTGGGCATGTCACAACACACAATGATTGACAGTGACTTCTCCCAGGTTTCAGTGGCAGTGGTGAGCCAGTTGGTGTGAATCATCCGTGCACGTCTGACTAAAATCAAACAGATTTTAAAAATCTCTCAACACAAATCTTTTTGTGCTTGGTGGCACCTGCAACCGACCCCCATGTAAGCACATTGCTCCTTTCTGATGGGAAACAAAAGCATGGATGGAAGAACAAAATGTGTTGATGTAATTCATCCCCTCCTGGGCTGGTCTAATTTACCTCAAGCCCCTTAGCGCTTCACCAACATACCTAGAGCAGAGCAGAAACTGCTTACGTGTTCATATATGCGTGTGAGAGAGGGATAGTAAGACAGGGGACAGATGGAGTGATGGATGTGAGGGGGTAAGACCACAGCTCACTGAAATTCTCTGCTTGTGCACTGGTCCTTGCTGGGCAATCGTCATGCTGTCAGCATTTTTTACCACTCACATATGCCAGTAGGAGGCAGAAGGTAACTAGGTATCCAGCCCCCTGTTGGTCTTCTTATTATATTAACATTAACCTTCCTTTCACTCTTTTCATTTATCATCTGGGCTCCACTGCTCTTATGTAGGCCTTATGTCAGTGGCAAATATAAACTCATGTTTGTGTGTTAAGCACTGCTTAATGAGTATATTATGAGGTTTTGGTGTATGCCCTAAAACTAGCTACTGATTAATTTGAATTGGACTCAGTGCACATGCAATTTATAACTGAAAATCTCATAGCTAGCAACATTTTGGTCAAATTTGCAATGTTTTATTCTTGGAATATAGAGAGTTAATATAAAAAAAAAGAAGAAGAAATTTTCACTTTTTGATTTTCCAGAGTAAAAAACTATATAAAAAATGGTTAACCAATTAATAACCTTATTGTTAATTTACAAGGAATTGCGGCCACATTTACCCAGTACACTTGTTCCCTCTGCAAGTTGTGTCCATCTGACTCCATCTGAGCCTCATCCAGAATGAAACACATTCATGCTACACCTATGTTAGCTTGCCACCCAGTCAAAGGTTATATGCTTATAATGTTGTACATTGCTGTGTGCTGTTGCTGTTTCATTACACTCATGAGTAAACTGTAGTGAAGCCCGGTTATTTACTTGATTCAAATGTGTGAATTTGTGGTGAGGTAAAATTAGTGGTCTTAGAACAGTTCATTGGTTCATCTTTATGCTCATCGGTGGCAAATTAGTGCCTTTAGTACCAAAGACAGCAGATGCCATATTACTCTTGACTCATGATGTTTACTCTACCTTTCATTGGCTGCCTGTTCTTAAGTGATCTTTATGGGAGCAGGACCTTCAACATGATTGACAAGAGGTTGGAAAACATCACTGGGCAGTGCTACTTCTTCATCCTCCCATGATGGACTGATTAGATTGGATGCTACAATGACTCATTATCATCTCGAGGTACAAAGTGGTGTTATGAGACAGGACAGGCCATTTACCAGTGTTATATTCAAGAAATGTCAATGCTATCCAGGCCTTCCTTTCATGCATACAGTTGGTTCAAACGTCATCTTTTAACGGGAACACACAAGCGGAAGCACATTTTCACAGTGTTGGCTTTCCTTCAGTGGCTCCCTGTATGTTTTAGGATTGATTTTAGGAATTTATTGTTTGCTTATAAATTGTTAAATGGGCTCCATCCTATATCTCTGACTTTTTACAGCCACACATTCTATCAAGGTCATTCAGGTCCACAGTTTTCTCTGGTTGTTTCTAAGCATAGAGGAGGGTTGGTGTGGTGACACAGTGGGTATTACTGTCACCTCACAGCAAGAAAAGTGTGGATTTGATTCCCAGCTGAAGTCTCTTGGGTCCTTTCTGTGTGGAGTTTGCATGTTCTTCCAGCGTCCATGTGGGTTTCCTCCCACAGTCCAGAGACATGCAGTGAGGTGAATTGGAGAGGCTAAATTGGCCCTAGGTTTGAATGTGCATTGCTGTGTGTCTACTCTGCAGTGGGTTGAAGACCTGTCCAGGGTGTTTTCTGCCTTCTGTCCAGTGAGCATTGGGATAGGCTGTAACATCCCCTGTGACTCAGAAGGATAAAGCAGTTTAGAAGAGGAGTTAGTGAACTTTAGGGAGATTGAGCTTTTGTAGCCCCAAAACATTTGAAACAAGTTGCCTCTATATATTGGGGTTGCCCCTACCTTACCCGTTTCCAAATCCCTATGGGTTGTATTTATTTTATTGTCTTTATTTGTTATTTTTGTTACTTATTTGTTTTTGTCTTTGGTCATATTTGGTAAGCCACTAAAAGGAGTAAGGCATGGAGTGACACACTTCTTGTTCAAGTGCAATGGAATGGCTAGACCCGTCATCAGAGAATGTTTATCATATGTTCCAGAGTGCAGAACATAGATAAATTAATTTGGCCAATATTTTACTGGTATCCTTGCATACTGTGTAACTTTCAGTAAACATGTAAGCAAGCTGTTATCACACTGTTTTAGTACTGACTTTTAATTGTTCTGTTTAGTTACTCCTGATAGGATTACACACTGAGCTATGGTACATACTCACTCTTCAGCCCTTCCATGTGCTTCCCTCTCCATTTTCTCTCCAGTGTGTGCTTTTAAAGTGTGTAGCATTTGAAGTGGTATAACTTGTCAGGTAAAAATTGTTTGGAAGCTGCTCTTGCCTGACTGTCATCACATGCCCCTATGATACTAATGTCAATCGGCAATGACTGGGGATGTGATCATATTATGATATATTGCACTCAGTCTCATAAGCCTACGGTCTACAGCACTTTCCATTTGTGCCAGAAGGGACAACAAAGCCTTAATCATCCCAGCTAAATACACTAAAAAAAAAAAAAAAAAAAAAAATCCAGGAGGGGACTTTCGGTTTACTGATTATTATTATTGATAAACCCATAAGTCATTACCTGTGTCCTGCTCTGCGCTTTACGATGCTTACATGCTCACAAGCACGACCAGTGTGTCTCAGCCCCTTTGGTTCAGTCCCAGCAGTTTGGGACTGAAGTAACTCAGCCGGTAAACAGCTGCTCAGGGCTGATTTATCATGGAAAACAAAGCGTGCTGGAGTGGTTTTAACAGCCACTTAATGGGCTCTCGTTGGGTAAACCTTTATGTGAAGTGGTGTGAAGGCGAAAGGAGATTTACAGTGCACATGTTCTAATTGCACATGTAATAACATGCAGCACTGCACCATATTGGGGCTCCATTAGTAGACTCAATTTTCTCCACAACACATGCTGCTCACTATGCATGCTTGTGATCCTTTGACCACACTCCCACTCACACACAGAGACACACACTCATATACTCGCCTTTACAGGGAAAGTGCTGTATCCAGAACAGAACGGGTTGTAAATATTCACAAACGCAATCATTTTTTGGAGTAGAAGATTGTGTGTGTGTGTGTGTGTGTCTGTGTGTGTGTGTGTGTGTGCGCTAGCGTAGGCTCACAGAAGGACAGTCTGCTGACTATCGTAGCCTTACATGGACAGCATCAATACAAGGATGACACATTAGGTCCATCTGCTTTACTTCAAATTATCATTAATGTCATAACAAGCCAGTGGCCTAAGGGACGATACAAGTGTTTGTATAGATGTAAGTAGACATGTGAGTGTGCATTTCTGTGTGTGTTAGTGTGAGTGTATGTGTGTGTGTGTGTGTTTTCACCATCACCCCATGTCTCTACTGGAAACACTATTACTAGAAAGCCAGCATGGAAAAACCTCATCACCAGCATCAATTTCAGAGAATTCAGTCATAATTTCACCACATGTTAACACATTTGTATGTTAATAAGTTTTAGCTTCTGTGGCTTGCCCACCCAGCTTTACATGTTATACTATGACGTTCATGGTTAGCTTATTATGGCTATGAAAGTCCCACATTGTTGAAGGCTTATGGGAGCACCACAGAGTGAAAATGAGCTGTAATCCACAACACTAATAATAAACAGAAGATGAGGGAGCATGCAGAAGAGAGCATTATGAAAACTGTTCCACACTTTATCCTGAAGACCTCAAGGGTGGTGTCAGGATAGCTCATTTCTTCTTCATTTTGGGACAGAGCGCAAGTGAGGGGTACTACCATTTTGCCTAAAATTTTGACCACTTGAATGTAGTCTGAATGTAATATTTACCAAGGTTTAAATCCATCCATTTTCCTTATGGTGTGGTGCCCTATACCATCAGTGACTGTTATGCCATCAACATGAGTGAAACAAGGTTCAGGCAGGAAGGGAGAATAAAGCAGGAGGGAAAACTAATGCATGTGTAAATGCAGACCAAGGTCTGGTAAGAGATGGACAGTCAGAAACTTAAATGTGGAATTTGAACTGACCTGAGCCTGAGGAATATTTGGGGAAAACTATGGCTGGAATAGTCAGGTCTCTATCTGTGTCTGTCTGTATGTCTGTCTGTCTGTCTGTCTCACTCTATCTCTGTTTATTTGTATATACTCTCTCTTTTTGGATTTCTTTGTGTGTGTTTCTTTCTCGTTTTCTCTCATCCCTTCTGTCTCTCTCTCTCTCTGTCTCTCTATATGGCTCTCCTTTTATATCTGTCTGACTGTTTCTTCTTCTCTCTGCTTTCTCCCCTTTCTCTCCCCACTATTTTAATGCCTCTCTTTTTCTATTTCTATATGTGCATTTCTCTCTCATTCTTTTTCATTTGTCCCCATATCTCCATCTTTCTCTCCCACTCTCTCTCCTTTCTCTCTCCCTATCTCTTACTGTCTGAGACAAATTTGGCTAGTTGACAGCGCACTCTGTCTCTGGGTCACCTCCTGTCTGTCTCTGCGCCTCTACCTGTGCCAGCCAGAGAGAGAGCAGTCTGACCCAGCACAGTCAGCCGTGACGGTGTCACTCTGCTGGAACACTCGCCTTAGTTTAGTGCAGTGTGAGTGAGCGTGTGTGTGTGTGTGTGTGTGCACGCACCCACGCTGAGCCGAGCAGACTGCATCATTGCCAGGAAAAGCGAGTTAGGTATTGCCTGGTGTGGCTGTCATAGCGTTACGCTCTGGGGTGAACGAGTTTACCGCCTTCATAAAGGAGAAAATTTACATCTGTCTAGGAGAAAGAAAAGCTTTTTCTTCTTTAATACACCAGCCACATTTCATTCAGACCGGCCTCCACAGCTGATCAGGTTTTATTAACTAATTTATGAAAATGACTAAGTAAAAAAATAAAGTTATTTGAAGGAATGAAGGAATTTAAGCTCCGTCTCGTATTTTAAATGTCTTTGGCAGTGAGTGGAGCTCATAACACACTTCCTCTCCTACACTCCTTCATTCATTCCTTCTTCATATCTAGCCTACATTATGGGTGTTGTTCCCCATCGCATTAATAATTCTGCTTTGGACTCATTCATTACTTCAAGCAGTGTGGAACTGTTTAGCTGCACTGTGGAATCGTGAAAGGTCCTCTCCAGCTGTGCTGTTTAAACCACATTTAGATTTTATCTGTTTTATAAATAACTTTAGCTCCATGACATGGCTTATCTGCAAACCTATAATTTCAGTTCAAATTCACAAGGTTCTCTTTATTTGCACTATTTCAACTGAGTAGGGGTTTTACTCTGTGTTTTATAAGCTCTACATTACACTGTTATTATTATTATTATTATTATTATTATTATTATGAACTGTGTAATGAGTGCTATGAATGCTAGTTTTTCCCTGCTTTTAGATTTATAGATGACACATCACTGCCCCTTTTCACAGTTTGACACAGTAAGTATGGATCAAGCACCACAGCACCTTTCTCCCCCTGTCTAAACAGAAAGTTGGTACTGTCCCCTCTTTGCATTGCACTGACGCAGGCTGGAAAAGCAGCAGTCAGACACACAAAGCTGAAGTGAGCTGTTCATCAGCTTTTTGTTGGAATTTTCAAATTCCACCTTAAGAAATTTCAACGAGAGGCTCCACAGCTAGCCTGGGATGCCAGCATAGTTGAGACATGTCACACACAAAGTAATAAGCGTGTTCATGTTTTTGCCCACTATAACAAAAATAAAGCTTATCCAGTGTGGTGCATCTGACAACAGAGCAGTTCCCGAGCTTAGCTCTTAGCTTCCACGTAATGATATTAGTACACGTAACGATAGTACTTTTTCATAATAGGTCCTTTTTAAAGCTAGAGGAGACGACACTACTTTCTGTGAGTAATGGGCACTCGGATGTCTTTCTATATGTTTTATAAAATCCTTTATGTGCTGAGTCCTGTATCATAAGACACTACACCCATAGAAAGTTTAGAGACTGACGAGACCTTCCTGGTGGATAGTAGTGGCGCATGAAGGGTAAGCTAACGGTCCATTAGCTGCATGAGAGGTGAAGATATTGATGAACTGAATGGCTTCTGTGCTAAAGGGCTCCTTTTTCCTCCTTTCCTGACCTTAACAGACAGCAGTGTGTGTGTGTGTGTGTGTGTGTGTGTGTGTGTGTGTGTATGTGTGTGTGTGTGCCGTCTTGCTGCTCTCTTGTCTTTACTGCTGTCTGGTTCTGCGTAGCTGTTTGGCACTGCGTGTGGACCTCAGACAGGGTAAAGTTTTACAACACTACAAAATGACTCTTTATTCAACGCTTTTACCCCAGTAAAACAGCTTTATATATCTGCCTCAGCTAAGGCAATCAGACTCAAGAATTACCAAAGTGAGCAGAGTCCGCTTGGGGAAACAAAAAAAGCAGCAGTACATGTTTGTGTGTCAGAGAAAGAAAAAAAAAGACAGACTGGCAGAAAAAGAGCTAGAGATGAGTTCAGCAGGACATGTGATATTGTCAGAATTCCTGAGTGTTTTTGTGTTGCTATGCTGAGGTGCAGGTATTGGGGCCTTGTGGTAAGGGTGTGTATGAAGTGATGCTTCAGATTCAGGGTGGTGAGGAGAAGTGCAGGGCTTGCGCTGTCTCAGAGGAACCCAACACCTCCCGAAGGTCCATGTCATGTGCTACACACCAGCACTCTTACTGACTAAGCCAACAGAAGATGCTAAAGAAAAGACTATGTATGCATGCATGCATATGTACATGTGTCTGTTTTCATATATTGAGAGGAAATTAAGTTACCCATGCTTATTTCTAATTTCCCTACATAATCACACACGCATACGCACACACACACACGCACACACATACACATTCTCCACAACTCAGCAACAGAAGTATCACTCTCTCTCCCGCAGGTCAGTCGGCGGTGGTTAGGGAGGGGTAGCGTCCGGCCGCTCGTGTTTCATCTGTGCCCTGTCTGGGCCGTGTGGTCATTTGCTTCGCCTGAGCTGCTGAGAAGGGAGAATTTGAGCTGCTGTTCTTTCTCTCTGGCTCTACTCTCTTTGAGTGGCTGCTAAAGCCCTTCTCTAGGCCCTGACTGCTGAGGCAAAGCAGGTGACAGTGTGCAGAAACACTTTTCCAGTAGCTGCAGTAGCCACAGTGCTCTTTTTCCCCTCTCCATCCAGCGGTAGAACCGTTAGACAGAGAGTGTTAGATAGAGAGTGATCCACCAGACCATCTGTTGTAGACATTGTAAGGTTAAGGTGATCAAAACTTAAAAATCTAAATTTTGTAGGGCTGGGTCGGAATATTTACGTAGTCAGGTATTCATTTGTTGGGTAGGTTTTCTTTTTTTAATTTTGGGATTTAGATATTTTTTTTAATATCTACACATAATTATTATTAAGGTCATCTGGAAAGTACTGTGAAATTTGGCATATTTAGAGAAACTTAGATTAGTCAAGGTCACAGTCCAAAACACATCTTTATTTTTAATTTGCTTAAAACTGCGGCAAACATAATGAGAGGAAACACAGCTTCTCCAGATCTAACAGCTAAAAACACGGCCTTCTTCTGAAACCCACCACTCCACCCGTATTCAGGCTTTACAACGGAAAAGCCAGGAAAAAACATCCCAACATAAACACTTCTTCTACTGACCATGCAGTGTGGTGACACCACAATATATTTTGACAGCACATTCTTGTATTATATTTATACTTTTTATGTGCGCTGTTAAAATGTGGAAACGCTATCTCAGCTCGATCGGGTTTCTGACATGCCATTCTCACAGCAGTGAACGGCACGTAAAATATGTGGTTCTAGACAGCATGAATTCCCAGGGTGAATGCAAACAGTGTCCTGTTGTACTGGACTAGGGCCACAAGGTATACCCTTTTGTACCTCGAGTAGACCACCTCTGTGAAGCGTTAATCTGTGAGGGAAACAGCCGGCACTGAAATTTGGATTTTACAGCGGGTGATTCTGATTTTCTGAACGACTTTCTCAGCCGATCATACCTCAGCGATGAGCTGTTTTACATGAATGACTTCAAATGAATTTGCCTTCCTACTACAGTGAGTGGCTCCTGGCCACATTAAGCAACGAAACCTATTAGACTCTCTGGTGATAGGCAGAAATCTGGCTTGAGAGACTCCAGCTTCTACTGTGCTGAGGAGACTGCTTCTACATAGCCTTCTACCCCAAACCCAGCCTAAGAGGAAAGACGGAAAAGTCAAGCCATTCTCAGCCCATCCACTTAGACATCTGTTCTTTTTTATTGAGTTATACATATGCTTATAAACTTACTTGCCTTGGTTTTAATCTCTGTATAGACAGTGCAAGGCCCCAATGGATCATGGAGTGTTGCTGGCTCTGTGCTTTATTTTCCTTCCTATTTCTCTATCTTTCTGTCCTCCTACCTGTCTCTCCACCGACCTCCCCCCTCCTTCTCCCTGTCCGTCTCCTTCTGTGTTTGTCTTTCTTCCTGTCCTTCCTGGTGGCTGTGCTGACTGCAGAGCAGACATACACTGACATCTGGTTAGCACGAAGCCGTTGTGGGGCAGGAGTGGGAGAATGAAAGAGAGCGAGGTGGAAGGAGAGGGAGAGAGTAAGGGAGCGGGCGTTTGGTGTTTGATGAGAACCTGCTGCCGTCTCCCGGTATGCCAGCAGCGTTTATGGAGCCTGTCAGCTGCTGGAGCTCACCAGCTTCCCCACGTCTGGATCCTGTTAGAACAGGATTTGTGCTCATCACATGGAAAAGAGCTTGGGCCTTTTCCTCCCACTCGCCTTAATGGTACCCAAAAGGGAAAAGAGAGAAAGGGAGGGCTTGGGGTGGTGTGGGGGCTGGGGGCTAGGGGTTGGTGGAAGGAGGAAAAAGAGAGAGGGAGAAACAGGGAGAGAGAGAGAGAGAGCCTTTCCTGGCCCACACCTTCAAAGCCAAGCAAACAGCTGCATCATGGAAATTTGGCCCCGTTCCTCAGACGTGCGGGTGATGTCGACTGCTCTTAAGAATCATTACGGCTCTAACTCTTTCACCCGCTGTTTAGTCCATTTCTTTCCTTCATTCTTTCTGTCTCTCCTAACAAATAACTGGATAATTTTTTGTCCCTTTGCCACTTGAATAACCCTCGATGTCTTTTGTTTTATGATAGCAGTTGATTTGTCTAAAAGCTACCGTGCTAGTCTTTGTAGTGACCGCCACACTGTAAAAACAGCTGTTAATTCAAACACCAAAACATTTCCATGAAAACACCAGCCATAATAATGATAGCTTTATTACTACATACAGTATAAGAGGCATGGCAAAGCTTCACCTACAGCTTTAGAACTGCGTGTAGAGGGATCCCAATGACATGAACGTATGACTAAACGAAAGCCTTCCAGCCTGTTGCTTCAGTGCTTAAAAAATGCACAAAAAGATGACAGTTATTATTAACACTGATGAGGCAGAGGCACAGTGGCACACTGATTCAAAAAAATGTCCAACCATGTATGCAGCAGGTAAACAATGTGCAGCTGTTGTTAGTGGACCTTTATGACTAATGAATCTAATAATTGTAAAAAATGAACATTGATACTAACAAGCTTAATAGATGTTTGCATTCACTCCAGTGAACTCTTGCCCGGAAGAGTTCTCAGGGCTGAGGAGGCCTTGGCCGCCCCGTGTTTTGTTAAGTAGTTGCTTAGAAATAAAACCCTGTGTTTTATCTAGCCGATCAGTCTCGTAAGATACTGAAGTAGACTTTATAAACAGGGGATTAGTTAATAGACTCTTGGCAGGGGGACATCCTGTCTGTGCCTTCTGCCTGTCCTCCCCAAGACAGACTACGAGACCCGGACCAGCATACAATAGCTCATTGCACTGTTATGTCAGCCAGCGAGAGTGGAGCATGTAGAAGAGCAAAGGCAAATGGATTTGGTGTGGATGGAACCGACCAATAAGGTTGCAGTTAGCGCAGGGCTGGGTGAGCTTTATGGGCTTACTTAGTGTTTTATTTGGCTGTAAGTGTAAGGCACGAAGCGGCCTCCCTCTGTAAAAGTGTTTGGGGGATTGCAGGGGAATGACACTCCTCTAACATTGAGAGTGTAATGTGTCTCAGGACGGTGCTGCAGTGGAGGAGTTATGACGAGGCCCACAGAGCTCCATTCGTTCAGTCGTGTGAAATATGGCCTAACTCTTCACAGCAGGTCTTACAGCTGTGTCTATAACAGCATATTCTGCTACTGTTATCAGATTATGCTCTTCCAGGTCCCATTGCCCGCATATGAAATTAGTGCTCGATTAACAGTAAAGATTGTCAGGTCTGCTGTGACCAGACCATGATGACCTAGGGAATGATATTTAAAATGTGGGATGATGTGATCAGTTTCAGGACCATGGACAGCACCGTTTCTGATTGGACAATGCTAGAAATCTAGATTTCTCATTTCACCTGACCCAAGGGAGTGAGCTTTGGTCTGAAAACACAGCAACTTATGTTTTTTTTCACAGCATATTGATCTCATTGTTTATTTGTCACATGCTGCTACACTAAGAAAAGAAAACCATTGTGTTTACTTGATCCTTAGCTGTACATAATTTCCATGAATCAAATATATAGGGCTGAACTATTATCTTGGATATTTGAATATTCCATATCAATTAGAAAAGCTCAAGATGTCTGACTTAATTTAATTATTAGTATCATTTAATAGATTTTTGTATGATTGCTGAAATGTATTAATTTATTTTGTTTGTATTTTGTGTTTTTAGTGACGCTTAAACACCTATTAGGTAATGGAGGAGCATCATTACTAATGAATAACTGTCATAGCAAGTAACATAAAAACACTAATACAGATTATTCTACCCAAGCTGGCCACCTTGAACAGGGTGCTGAGACTGATGAGTCACTGATGAGTAGTGCAGGAGAGCAGAAGAAACACAGAAGTAACTACATTGTCCTAAAAACAGCTTTTGCTTTGTGTCATTGAGCGAAAGATTGACTGTGCTTTAGAATCTGTCAGGAATCTCTTGGTTTTTAAGCCGTTTAAAAAGCGCTTTATACCCGTGTGCGTGCTGATCTCTGCTGTGTTTGTCTTATTCCAATCTAAATATGTTTATTTCTAGTATTGATAGACAGCTCGCTAGCTAGCAGGCTGTCATATAACCTTGAAAATGAACAGAGTCCCCACAGCCCTACCTAACATGATCTCTTCAGGGATGCCGTTACTGCACAATTATTATTATTATTATTATTATTATTATAAAAAAAAGAAAACTGGACTGATGAAACTGGTGCACTGAAGTCTGTGGTTTCATAAAAAGGTAAAGTAACAGTTGTTGTTAAATATTAAATTGCAATTATAAAATTTAATTGTAATTATTATTAATATATATATAATAAAACAAATGTTGAAAGCTTGCTTATACTGATATCAGTCTGACCAAAAAAATTAAAGAGACGAATATGGAGAAAAAAAATTGATGAAGGAAAAAACTCACTAAACTTTAAAGTAATTATTTTGAGTATTTGCAACTAAAGAACTATCATCTTTCTGTAAGAATTACTATACATTCTCTAAGAATTACTAAAGCTCAAGATGTGTGATGTGACTTGATTTTGAGTTATTATTATTAACTACTAACCTGGAGAAAAAGGTAAAAAAAAAAAAACACACTTTAAAACCTTTAATTGGAAAACTTGAACATCTGACTCTAGGCTATGGTGCTTAAACTACTCAAACAGTCTACTAACACACAAGATGATGGACCACAACGTCACATCATGGATTTAGTTGGTTTAATAATTTTTCCCTTCAATATTCAGCAGGTCCAGTAACATCTCTAGCCAGAATTGTGTTTAGAAATGTATTTTATTCACTTGGAAATGATGTACACAGTCAACTACATTCAGTGTGTTACTTTATATAGTTGTATACTCAGTGTGTACAGCTTCATTGTATAGTCACCAGAATGGCAAACGCCTACCGCCAAGCATATCGCTAGATCTGCAAACCTTTCATACACCCCACACCGTGCTGCTCATTCTCAGACAGATTTTGCAGTTGCCAGTAGATACAGTGAGTGGATACAGATCAAACTGCTTCTCCCCACAGCTGTTGACTAGTGTGTGTTTGAGTGTTTAAGTTGAGTGTGTGTGCTGCATGAGTATTCTGTGCAGCCCTCGTTCAGCGCTGTGTACACACACTCCATGCAGCCGTGATAAGATTGCCCTCTTGGGTGTCTACTGGTTGTTTTCTACTGGCATCCACTCAACAGTGCCTAAAATAGCAGCAGAATTACTTCATTTCCTTTCACTAAGGCTATTCCGATTGCTTAGATGCATTTGCATCCGACTGTTTTTGTTTGACACATCAGAGTCCGCAAATAACGCCTTTTTCACCCAAACCCGTTTTCACCCAACAAAGCCAGATGCTTGTGGCTGGGAGTTCACTGCTGAACCGCTCCATCATTTCTTACACTGAAAACTGGACATACTTGAACTCCTTGCTGATTGTTTTCAGGGAAAGGTTTAGAAACAGCCAGAGACGATTTCATAGACAAGAATGATGACACAATGATGAGTTTTGTCTGGATTCGTCCAAGCGTGTGTAATCGAATATGCCTTTCAGCTGTGTGGTGTGTGAGAGTTCGTTTATACAAGCAGAGCTGTTAAGTTGCCGTGCGGTTGTGTATAAGCAGAGGCTATTGTTTATAAACAGGAGCAGCTGCCGCTGGGCTGCAGGACAGAGCGCTGTGGAACTGGTGATTTTCCCAGTGGAAAACACTCTCACCTGCACTGTGCAGCCTTACAACATCAGCCCAGCATCGTCTCCAAGTACTGCCCTCATTATTAACAACACACATGTACATGATCACTAGGTTCCCTCTAATACCTGGCACACACCAGCCATAGTCAGTTACTGGAACAGCGCTTTTGAAATTGGTCATACAGTATCAGTAACTGTGACCAAAGGCACTAAGCATTTTCTGACGTCCACATGCGCTGATGCATGCATGTGTGCCAGTAGACACAACTTAACAATACAGCAGAGGTGTGGGATGATAGGCAGCAGTAAAAATGCTCACAGCTAAATCTGTAATGCCCGTCCTTCGTGGGAAAAACAGGCTGAAACAGGAGCCCCATATACCTCAAAGGCTGAGCCAGACGTGTTTCAACAGTCGCTCAACAGCTGCTGTGTAGACTTGATTTAACCTTTAGCTAGCATAGCAGCCTGCTACTGGGCTAGTGCGTTCATTAGCCCCACCTGGGGTGCACCTCCGTCTGTCAGCGATATCTTTCAGCAGCTACATCTCACGGGCCCATCTTTAGACATCTGGACTTGAAACAACATACAGCACAATCAAGATATTTTACATTTACTTAAGTTGTTAAACATGATTCATTAGTAAATACTAAATATACTGTATATAGTAAATAAGCATAAATAGGTTAGTTTAAGCTATTTTGTTTATTATATTATGTTTTGTGATCAAACCCATCAAATCCATGTTGTGTTGTGTTTAAACCTCTGACCACTAGATAGCAGTGTTGTAATCCATTATCAGCCCTTACACTCCTCCACCCCGATGTAAACAAGTAAGTACAGTTAACGTTAGCATTAGCAAAGTAGTACATATGTTGGTGTGTTTTTCATACTTCGACAGTTTTCCTAAAATTAGCATTAAAATAATCACATATCATCTGGCTTGCAATATCACAATGTATTGAATCGTAACCCCCTGTATCATAATAGGTATTGTATTGCCAATACACAGCCATGCTCAGCCCTACCCTGCTGAAAAGAATCAGCTTATGCTGGTCCATGCTGGTTAATGCTGGTTAGCACTCTTTGAACAGCAAAAACTTGCTCAAAACACGACAAACAACCACAATCACGCTGGCACCTTTTATTAGGAAAAGCATTTTCTGTTTCTGTTAGACCCATGATATGTTTGGGTAAATGTGTATTTTGATTTCTTTCATTTCTCTCATTAGCCCTGTACTTGTAGAATGAGTATGCGGGTGACAGCGTCACTTCATTTAATTAAACGTATACCACCACCATTCTGTTTGTCTCAGGCTTGTACACGTGCATTTCAACTATGGGTATCTGTCAGTCTCTCAATCAGTCAGTAACTCAATAAAAGACATTTTGAAAATGTGTGTGTGTGTGCAGGCATGTGTGTGTGCATGCATGTGCTCGAGAAAGGGTTCATGACCCGCCCATAAAAGAAAGTAGAAAGCTGATAAAGACAGCGGGCTGCAGGGTGTGGAAAACACTGACCTCTCACGTAGCTGACCCCGCACACACTCTTTAAGCACTCTTTAAGTTCTGTAGACTCTGAAAAGCCTCCCACCTGGTAGAGACACACAGCTGCACACATACTCACTTCTACAGAACTACTGAATCCATACAAATTTTATTGTCCTTGTTTATGCTTTAACCAAAGAAAACTGTATTCTGTCAGAGTGAAAATGAATGTTGTCAAAATCCCGTTTTCCAGGCACTTGAGAATAACAATTTAAAGTTTTCATTCCAAGTAATGCTTGCACCTTTCCTATTGGTCCTTTTGTCCTGGAAAGTTTACACAACATGAAAGGCTAAGTGATGTGCAAATTGGAAGAAAGAAATCAAGTTTTAATATGACAGCAACAATAGAATACATATGCACATATGTGATTCCAGGTTCTGGCATTTTTATCTACACATGTTGTAAACCCTGTTTGAGCAGGAATAGTCTTACCTGGGGATGTGCTGTAATGCGTTTGGTATGAGATTTAACTGGTCAACTCATATAGGATAAAGCATCTGTGTAATTTCCCTAAATCTCCCAAAGATGGCCTGGATCAAAACATCTTAGCCCAGCCATTCACATCAGCTTTAAAGTTACGATAACATGGGCCCGAACAAACACTCAATGAAATCTAACTTGTAGTTAATGCCAGACAGAACAGTATGAGACTTATCAAATGCTGCCCAAGAGGAAAGAAACCTTACTGCTCTGCAAACGTATTTTCAAAATATTTACTTTTCTTTTTTCTAATTGCATGTAAATCCACTTCTGCACTTACCCTAGTTTTCGGGACTTCAAAAAAGTGGTCCCAGGGTCCGTTACTGTTGTTTTTTATTGAATTACCATGAGGCTCAGTTTGAACTACTATCATTGGAGGAACTCTGGGTTCGACCAATTATAGAAGCCAGTTTGCTCTGGAATTATTACTTAGCAGGCTTATAAAATCTATAGACATTGCAGATCATATTAAGTTAAAATCAGAGATCTTGGATCACTTATCACGCAATTACAGCACCTCCTCAGGGAAAAGACTTATCCTCGGATAAGTCTTAAGTGCGTTGTAGGTGGACCACTAATACGAAAAGCAGAACAGACCACCTTTTTTTTCGCTGCTCTTTCTGCCAGATATTCAGCATCAGTGTTGATAAAATAATCATTTGCGCTCCATTGCAGTGATAACATAGTAGCTGTATAAAATCAAACAGTTTACGAGTGTGGGCCATTCCTCTGTTTCTAAGATCACATAATTGCAATAAATCACCCTGGAATCACACTAAAGGTTGTTCGGAATTCACTATTCTATATTCATGAAATCCTCATTTCTAAAAGTGAGTAATTTGACACCCATAACGAACGACATTCTGTAGCTTGTTTACTCCAGGCTCAGTTTTACATGGCTCAGGCTATTGCATCACATCACCTGTGCAGTATCTCTCGAGAAGTCATCTCTTCTTAACCATGGCTAATCATAGATGGACATCTATAATGTCCAACTCTGTGACAGGTAGTCTAATTTAGCTGCAGTGCTGAACATCGCTACCACACAGTGCTGCCCAGCACCAGAACTTTGGTAGAGCACACAGTCAATTACCAATCTCATTCATGACCACCATGCTACTGACTTTAGGCCTGTGGCAAGACATGCTGAGAGCATATTATCACTTGTTAGCAATTTCTCTCTGAACCAGCCTGTGCAGAGCAGGAGTTTGTGTGTTGAGCAAGCGGCTGCAGCTGCAGGGAAAACAGAAGTGAGTGTCCAGACCTTTCCGCTCAGACAGAACAGGCGAGGGCTATTAGGAGCTCAGGCCAAATCAGAGCCAGATGTCTGCAGGCTATTTGTACACGGCATTCAATAACTCATGCAGCAGCCGTTATAACTCAGGTGATATTGTGTTTTGGACGGTGGTTTATTCACTTAATATTTCACATTAATCCAGTGGAAAATGAATTATCTTATTTGTCTTGTCAAGAAGGTAAGGACTGACCTCTGGGCTTAGAAAGAGTCTGAGATGAACAGATTTCTCCTCTTGTTTGTACTTCTCTTCTCCTTTCTTCTCTTCTCTTCTCTTCTCTTCTCTTCTCTTCTCTTCTCTTCTCTTCTCTTCGCTTCTCTTCTCTTCTTTCCTCTTCTCTTCCTTCTCTACTTTCTGATATTTTGTCTTTGAACCTCTTGTCTGCTGATCTCTTCTGTATCCTCTTCCCTTCTATACTTTCTAATCTCTCTGATACTGATAATCTCTTCTCTTTTCTTCTCTTCTCTTCTCTTCTCTTCTCTTCTCTTCTCTTCTCTTCTCTTCTCTTCTCTTCTCTTCACTCTTAATATATCTTGTGCAAATATCACACTGTATGTGTGTGTGTGTGTGTGTGTGTGTGTGTGTATGTCAGGTTGCAAGACTGCCCTCTAGTGTAGCATGTTTGGCCATGCAGAGTTGGTGAGTGTCCAGCTATGATCTAAATGAGGGCTATCGGAGATGTGAATCTAGAGAGAATAGGTAGCGTTGATAGTAAGGATTCTCACATGTCTCAATCACTGTCCTGAATACAACACACCCTTTCTGACACAACCTACACACACACACACTCAGTTCAGAGTGTTTCCTGCTTGTATGGTGTGTGCGGGTTCTTGTGTATATTGTGTATAATAGCTCTCTGTGGATTGGACACAAACAATCTCATATTCTCTCAGAGCTGAAATGATGGAGATTGGTGGTGTGGTTTGTTTTGCTCTCCAGGGTTCAGCCTGAGGAGGTTGTGTGGGTCAGCAAGTGTCTCACACTGTGGGCTGGATGAAAAACACTCTCACTGAGTGCGCTTACACACACACACACAAAGTACCTGTCTCTTTCTCCTACAGTGTTCTCTCTAGACCAGCACACACTGCCTACACCTCTAGCAAAGAGAGATCCCTGACATCACTCCAGTTTGTCTGTGTGTTGTTTGTCTCTCTGTGTTGGTGTGTGTGGGGGGAGGGAGATCTGTATACGATATATGAGCTCTTAGCGTGTTTCTACATATCTACTATAAAAATACAATAGTAATGACTACAGCAAAAACTTTTTTTTCACACAGCTGGGGTATGTTTGTGTGATTTACTAGGTCTGTCAAACAGTTCATTTAATTAATCGCGATTAGTCACATTATTTTGTGTAAGTGATCAGCAGTGCAATTTGCTATAGCTATATGACAAATCAGATTCCATATAAGCTGACCAGACAAAAAATTAGCCACCTGTGACTGAAATATACCTAACAGAGTGTAATACCTCCACAAGCACAAATAACAGCTGCTATTTGATTTGGCATTAACAGGACAAGTTTCTGGATGTAGGTGACATCAATGTTCAGCCACTCTTGCAACAAAGAATTGCACAGTTGGGCCAGATTTGGTAGATGCCTTCACTGGCACAATTTTGAGAATTTCCTGTAGACTGGGATTTTTGCCACTGCTGGTAGACCTGTATGACCGTACGCTTCCATACACCTGCAAATTCAGCTACTTCCTTTACACTACATCCAAATTCAATCATTCCTTTTTGCCAATCATTAACATCTGCTTTGTGAGCCATTTTCCACACATTTACCTCATTGTACCACCTCTTCTCAATCCCGTCGCACACCCCCAGGTATTTATAGCCCCATCATCCTAATGCAACGCTATCTGAAGAAGCCATAAACACATAAGGTGACTATTCATCTGGAGAGCTTATATTTGCTACTTTTAGTAGTTCAATAACATTATATTTATGCCCCAGGCAATGAGTGTATATATCATGTATATCCTATACACAGTCAATTCCTAAACTCCGACACGATTGTAGCTTCTTGCTCTCACTGTTGCAATAGAAACTCTTGAGGGGGACTGTACTTTTTGTTAGTTTGCTGCTCATTGATTTTTTCCATGCACTGTCCAGCACAGTTTGCTAAAGTTTCAACATTCATCATTCACTTCCCAGTCCTTGCAGTCCATATGTGCAGGCTATTCTACAAAAACAGCCTGTTTTAAATTCCTTGTTTCTGTGATGTAATTTACATATATCCACCTATTCAGCCAACAGAGGTTTAGTACCATCACTCATATTGAATTCCCAAGGAATGTTTCAGCCCTATGTGCTTTTCTGAATGAGGCACAGTCCAGAACAGCCAATCAGAACAGAGCTTTGTCTTAGTCTCAAAGGGGTAATAACAAAGGGATACAGAGAGGTTGGAAATGGTTATGTAAAATGAATTGTTGCTATGTTTGGGACATAAAACCACACAAATGTTATAAGTGAACCTCAAGGAGAGAAAAATAAAATAGAAAAAATGCAGTTCTGGATGAGAGAAAGAGAGGGAGGAAAAAATCCATCACACCAGTCACTGCAGTGGAGTTACGTGTGTAAGTATTAGTTGTGTGTGTGTAGTCATGTGCCATTCAGGGGTGAGGAGCAGGGCAGACAGGCTATGTCTCACTGGCAGACAGAGAAAGGGAGATTAGTTGAACAGGTGAGGGATGTCATTGTGGCCATGACAGCTGTTAACACACATCACCACTGATAGAAACACGCACACACACACACACACACACACACACACACACACACACAGTTTCGTTTTCTCTAGTTGTATGTTAGCCTTCTAAAAGCAGAAAGAGAAACAGACAGACAGAGAGGGAGGGGGAAAAGAATAAAAAAAATGTAAAAACCGGAACTTGGATGCAGGAACAGTAGCTAGAAGAACAGTGGTGCCTGGGAGGCACTGTGTTTTTAGCCTATTTTCTACAGCTCAGAAACATTCGCACACAAAACGATGGCTCGCTGTAGCCTGTTCCTGAAAATAAAGAAGCTCATTTCCTTCTTGCCTTCCTTACCTCAGGCCGCTGCTGCTAATGGTCTGCTGTTTTGGGTGAGGGAGGTAAAGGGTGTGGTAGACACAAAAAGTGGTAGACACATTTTACTAAAGAAAATACAAACAATCTGAGCATTTATTGTTTGGTGAACACCAGCAATGAGCAAGATAAGTCTTTGGTTAAGTAATTACATGTAAAATTAGTTACATATTACTTGAAATTTACAAATCGATTTGTGTTGCCTGATACAAATAAAGAAATTCTCGGTACATAGCAGTTAGTCTACCTTTTTCCTTGGCTATTGCTAGAGAGTCATTTAGGTTTTGACTAGGGGAAAATGATGTGTCTGCTTTGTTAACAAGGGACCATTTGACTAGTGTGCAAAGCAACCAGCTACAGACCATTAGTTTAATCAAAGTACAAAATATAACAAAATGCCCTGGATACCTCTAAAAAGTTATACAATATGGTCCAGCATAACTGAAAACTTTCCCAAGAGTTTGGTGGTAAGAGTGAATTTTTATCCATTTCCCAAACCAAAGACACAAGAAGACATGAAAAGCTCAAAAAATCACGTCATTGTAGCTAGCATCAGTGGAGCTATGGAAACTATTTTGTAGCCAGCCAGTGCTAGAGTAGCTAGCCAGTTTGGCCCACCTAAACACCAGGGGATATTTTGCAGATTGGTTATAATGTGACATATAGTTGCATGTGATTGTTATGGTGTTACAGGAAAAATAGGCACTTGTGAAGACAGTAGTGGCATACTCTTTTCAAATGAATTTCAAATGAACTTCACAGATGTTATTCAATGTTCAAGCTCATTTAGTTATTTTTTTCCCTTTTGAGATTCTAGAGAGCAATTTTAAATGTCATAATGGTGTTGTTGTTGTGGTTTATTTACTGATTTGTACATGCAACCTTGGCCATATGGGGAAACAAAACAACAATTAAAAATGATAATATGTCAACATAAATGTGCAGTTAGAAATGAGAGAATGAGAGATCTCCAGTAGCTAGACATTGTAGATACATTGTAGTCTGGTGGATTTTTGCTTTGAAGTGATGCCACATGGAATTAAAAAAGACTTTTTCTTTGACATTGGTTTATACTTTGGTTAAGCATAATATGTATATCAACTGCTGAGTAGTACGTGCTTTTTGTGCTTCAAACAGTTTTGCAATCAGTTAATGTGTTGATGGCTATAATGCTATTTAGCTTGCAGAGGAAGGCCATGGGCCAAAACGCTTCTGTGCCTCTGGGAATCCAGTAAATATTTTGCCATTGTGCTGTCCAAACTGATTTTTTTCTTTGCTAATAAAGTACATTTCATAAAGTTTCATGCATGCAAAGGTTGTTCATGGTTTCTTCAAGAGCCCAATCACTTATGCTTGGGATGTGTGTGTGTGTGTGTGTGTGTGTGTGTGTGTGTGTGTGTGAGAGAGAGAGAGAGAGAGAGAGAGAGAGAGAGAGAGAGAGAGAAGCGATGTTTGAATGTTGGGATGTGTGTAACCCTGCTCTTATCTTTGCTGGCCAGTCACTAGTGTAGTTGATTAAAAGAGAAGACACTTTCTCCGATAGCGAAATGAGTGCAGGTTCAGATTCAGTCACTGCTCCACTTTCCATCTTACACTGCACCCATAGCCCAGTGGCTTTGATAGATGGCAGGTCTTGGTCAGTGCCACCAGGGAAATGGAGCATGACTAAAGCTTGGTGTGGGCACTCTTAACGGTGTCAATCTTCTGTTTAGTTTGGCTGATATAGATCAGTACTTTTCTGTGGGTTTAAAGTTGCATTGAAGGGAACCTTGCATTCAGAGACGATTACTGAGGAATAAAAAGTGTTTTGTTTTTGTGTGTTGATTCTTGGCAGCTTCATCCTGGTGTTTGGCTGTCTGGTCCTGTCTGTGTTCTCCACCATCCCGGGTTATGTGGATCTGTCCAACCACTGCCTGCTCATACTGGTGAGAATTCCACACCTCAGCATATGCACTGCATTATATACAGCCAGCAGAGAAAAGATGAAAATTAAACAGTGCTCCAAAAATAGTGATTAAATTGTGAACATCATTTCCACATGCAGAGACACCTTTGTACACACCTTTGTCACACATGTCGCACACCTTTTAAATATGTTGTATAAACTGAGCAAAATACTTAATTTAATATAATATAACATGATTTATAAATATAATGTGTATAAGTCCACATTACTCAAAGAAAGAATTTTCCATAAGACTGACTCCACTGCAACCATATGACATCATCACAGTGCAACAATGGTAGCCTACTAGCAGAGCAGTTTTGCCAATTTTTCATGCTTTTTCATGATAAACAAAACATCCATATTTTGGATATAGTATTGGACATGTGCACTATTTAAATCTCAACAGTCAGGGCTCTCTTTAAAACCCTATTTAAACACTTTATTTTATTAAAATCGTTGGACAAGCAGGTGACCTTAAACATTTGGATATACAATGTACACCAACCAGTCAAGCTTCAGCACTGTGTCCACTCACTGTCCACGCTACTAGACAGACCTACCTTACTGGTCCACCTTGTAGATGTAAAGTCAGAAATGTTAGTTATCCTCTAGCTCTTCATCAGTGGTCACAGGATGCTGCCTAGAGGACACGGACTACAGTCTATAACTGTAGACCTACAAAATGTACCTATATGGTCAGTGGAAATGATAAAATGAAGAGTGAGTATAGACACAAGGAGGTGTATCAAATTAATTTGCTCATTGTTGTATATTCTTTCTTCATAATCTTCACATATTCACATCTCAGAAATAAATTGCTTATCGTAAATGTTTATGCGGTGTTAATGTAATGAAATTTTATTGCAAGTAAATTTTCATCATTTTGCCCATCTGTTAGACAATTTAAAGAACATTTTTTTTCAGGTAAGTGTTTTTTAAATGAATAAATATAAAAATAAAAGGGCCTTGATGTGACAGCAGTGACAAAATAATTAATCTGTTAATTATTAGCCTACTAGCAGAGCAGTTTTGCCAATTTTTCATGCTTTTTCATGATAAACAAAACATTCCTGTTTTTCAAGATATGTTATCATAAATGTTTATGCGGTGTTAATGTAATGAAATTGTATTGCAAGTGATTTTTCATCATTTTGCCCATCTGTTATTTTTTATACATTTTTTTCAAGCAAGTGTTTTTTGAATGAATAAATATAAAAATAAAAGGGGCTTGATGTGACAGCAGTGACAAAATAATTAATCTGTTAATTATTTAAGTCAGTTTGATTCATTACACTTTTTTGTATTTTTATTATAGCTCTGTTAAAGCTATACCTCAGAGTCTTAGATGTAAATCAAATTGTTTTTTTGATCAAATGTTTTCAAGAGCTGCTTTCCTTCTTGCAATGTGATAAATGTTCTGTTATGTTTTTGGAGCTAGATTTCCACTCTCTGTTGTTTTACTGGTAAGTTCATTCCTCTCCGGTGGAGAGGAGCGGCCGTGGTGTCAGTTTTGTCTTTGTTGGGTCTGTGTATCAGCTGAAGTGTCACACTGGGAGGGCTCATATCTCACCTGAGAAAGGTCAAAGGTGGCTCCTCTCCCACTGATGGGAAAATAGAGAGTCCTCACTGCCCAAGGCATCAGACAGAGCTCTGAGAAAAGCGTACTGTGTTGTGACAGTGCATAGAGGTCACACTCAAGTGTTATAAAAAGGCCAAACAAGACTCTACCCTAAGCTTAAACGCTGCACAGATCCCACAGAGAAGAGCTGCAGTACAGGAACATATGTCAGTCAGGAGCTTTCAGTAATTACAAAGACACTACGAAGACCTCTTAGATATTATATTGAAGAACAAAGTGTTTTTTTACCATATAGACATTATATTACATGTAAAATATATGCACTGTATGTACACTAATGGAGTAGTATGATGTGTAGTCGTGAATGCTCTGTAGTTGGTGCTAATGACTTTTACTTTGATATGTAAAGAAATTAGGGCTAAATCATTTTATATTGAAATCACAAGTTTAAAGTGATGCAGTTTAACCCCACTTAAAACAACTTTAATGAACTACCTCATGTATTTTGTGAACTGCAAGTTCATGAACTCAGTACATCCAGTGCCTCAGAGCAGAGAAAATGGATATGCTGATGTTCCTGGACAAAAATATGCCTGTGGGCACCTGCAAAAAACATCTTTGGCCTTAAATCCATAATGATCTAAAAAAAATGGTATGATACTTAGATTTAAATTTACAGCTTTAAGCATTTAAGATTTAACATAAGATACATGCGCATGATGTTGCACATAATTAAGCCATGGACTTTAATTGTCCAGCCCTATGTGGATCTATGTACATACTAACTGAAACAAATCACAGTGCATGCAACAGTAACAGCGATGACACTGTGCTTCTTTTATACACTGATAGTAAACACATAGGAAGCTTCAATTCCACATGAAACGTGAGTGTATTTGTCTCAAATACTTTGACATTTGATATTAAGAAGTTAAAAAGGTGACGTGTGAAGGAAGACAGGGTCTTGTGTGTACAGAGAGGTGTGTCTATATATATATATATATATATATATATATATATATTTATATATATGAGCTTCCCAGACCAAAAAAAAAAAAATAGTCACCTTGTGCGTTTAAGGTAGACTCCAGCAGATGGCAGGATGATTGAGCTATAAATCCCTGCAGGGTGTATGACGGAATTCATAGATTTAGAGGAGGTGGTACAGTGCAGTGTACTGAATTTGCAGATGTATGGAAGCGTACAGTCATACGGGTCTACCAGCCGTGGCACAAATCTCAGTCTACAGGAAAATCTCATCAGAATGGCAGCTGCTATTGCTGTACATGCTTGTAGAGGTATTACATGCTATTAGGTATGTTTCAGTCACAGGTAACAAAACTTCTGTCTAGTGAGCGCATATAGTGAACTGTCCTTTTTCTAGAGAAAACTACATTTTAAAGTATGCCCCAGGTAGTGCATGTGTGAGCCGTGTGCTTGGTGCAAGAGGAGTGCTGAGTGCTGGAGAAAGGGGCATCTAGCGTGCTGCAGCACTGTCAGCTCTGCTGTAATGTGCAGTACTGACAGATGTTTTAATCTGCTGAGAGACCCATTGAAACCTGCCGGATTTATCAAACAGTGCAATTAGCAGGGCTGGCCGCTGGCACTGATGAATGAGCTCCAGGGGTAATTACGCTAACTAGATACTATTACTGGCTCCTGCAGTGCACGGCGGAGTCCCGGCTTAAACTGCATACTCAGGATTTTTTACTGCGCTGCTGCTCACTGTACATGATAGCAGACACTGTGCAGCATTGGCACAGGTTTTGTCCTTTTTTTTTCTTTATGTTATCTTTAACGCTACACAATGCTACATATAGTATGAGCTACACACAGTTTTCAAATCCAGGTATGGGAAATCTTTTATGGAAAATCTAAACTTGAGAACATTTGCTAGAGTGTAATGTATGAAACCCTGTCAATCATGTTGTATAGTTTTATAAACAAGAAAATCTGAGATGCAGACACATTTTGAAGAGGTAAAAAGAAAGAAATTCTCACAAGTAAATAGCTGCTTTAGGTACAGTGATATGCCACTATAAGAATAATGTGAGTGTCTTGTTTTAAGGGATGCAATAACATTGTAAGCATTTCATTATCCTTATTATCTGTTGGCTTATTGGTCGTTATAGCTTTGTGAGCACAGTATATGCTGAAGTAGGTAAAATAAGGAAAGGTTATTGGGCCACTCCTAAATGTGCTGCACCCACAGAACAAAAGAATAATTAGAGGTTTTTGCTACTTAATATATTGTAAGATTATAAAATGCCATAAAAGCTGACTAATCACTTTGTGTCATAATGCAGTGGAGGTTAATGAGGTGATGTCGCTGTTGTATTCTGCAGGAGTTTGTGATGATCGTTGTGTTTGGTCTGGAGTACATCATTCGCATCTGGTCTGCTGGATGCTGCTGTCGCTACAGAGGATGGCAAGGCCGGCTGCGCTTCGCCAGGAAACCTTTCTGTGTCATAGGTGAGAGAGAGTAAGACGCTGTGGTTGTGAGTGACTCTGTGTGTATGTGTGTGTGTGGAGGGGTTATCTGTCTCTGTGGGGATGCTGATGTCGAGGGATGTTGCTGGAAAGCTAAAATGGATGGGGTAATGATAACAGGACTACCAGGGACTGGGTCAACAAAGCTTCAAGCTTCACATACACACACATACCTTCTTTTTGAGCCTGTGTGAGAATATATGCTGATATGTCAGTCCCTAAATTATTACATGCTTTACAGGGTGACCTGTAGCAGCAAACAGGCACCACGGCTTTGTTCACATTACAAGCCTCATTGATCAATCTCAGATCCAATTTTTCAAATTCAGTGGTTCACATCCATGTAGGTAAATGACTTGACTCTGTACACAGAACTGTGTCCTGAAACAACCTATATGCACATGTAATCAATAATGTCACTTAAATGCACATGCTTCATGAACAACAAGCCTTTTTCGCAAAGACAACAACAAGACTCAAATGCTCTAACTTTAGGTTTGACGCTGCTGCCACATTAACGCTGAACTATGGTGTATTTGCAGTGGAAAAAACAATTTCTAATCCTGCTGATCTCACTGAGGTCGCATACTCATAAATCACATATGTAACCAATACAGAATCATGTTTAAATCATGGTTGTCATTTTTTTCCATACAGCTCTGAAAACATCAGATCTGTGTCACATTAAGGAGCAAATCAGATTTGTGCCAATTCACAGTACTGTGAGCATGTGTTTTATTTATTTATTTATTTATTTATTTATTTATTTATTTATTTATTTTTGATTTAGTAATGCTACTAATTTTCATTTCAACAAAAAAAATCATAAATAGTGTAGCCTTAAATATGTATGTTTCTGAATGTTGGTATAGTGATACAGTAGTTTTATCTGATGGTGATTTGGAGACACAAAGAAGAAAGGACTTCTTTGCTAAATGGCTAAATGAAGGTTGGACTCTTTATTCAGTGGACTCATTTAAAGATCATTAGGAGTGCGCACCTCCACATGGCGCACAACGCTCAGCCCCCAGCCTTTATCCAAGCTCAGTGACTCTTAAATGTTAATTAACAACCTCCTTTCCTTGTTCATTCAGCCTGCAGAGTTGTGTAAACACATTTAACTCTGTGATCATTGTGTCAA
The DNA here is from genome assembly GCA_034552555.1 of Semaprochilodus insignis. Taxonomy (NCBI): domain Eukaryota; kingdom Metazoa; phylum Chordata; class Actinopteri; order Characiformes; family Prochilodontidae; genus Semaprochilodus; species Semaprochilodus insignis. The sequence goes on from CM067478.1 coordinate 15,611,693, forward strand.
AACACTCCCATCTCCACATTTGTTATTCTGGCTTAATAAGTTCATGGCCTCTTTGTGTGGGTTAATGTTTTGCTCTTGCTCTTTTGTGATGGGCAGCATTGGCTAACGTTGCATTTGTTGCTGTTAACAGACTGAATGAATGAAAAAGTTGTGAAGGAAAAGGAATACCCCTGTAACATGGAGAGATGAGGAAACAGGATGCAAATGCAAGTCTTTAATATTAACCAATTAGAACAAACCAAAAAAATCAAAGATACTAGGAAAATTAAGAATCAAAACACTACTAAGAACATGGAACAGGGATACAGATCAACGGACAGGAACAAAACACCAAGCAAGCAGAAAGGGAACAACAGGGAGGCAAATGCACAAAGACTAAGAAGGAACACCTGGAAAGGGGCGGAGGCATAAACTAGGGACAGGTGAGGGGCCTGACAAGAGGGCGGAGACAGGAGGAGCTATAAACCAAAACAAACAGAAACACATGGCACAAGACAACAAGAAAGAGAAACAGAGAAAATGGTGACAAACAGGAGCAAGACAAGACAGGATGTGACAGCCCCAAACTCCATTTCTTGAAGATCAACTTGAACTGAAGATGCATTTTGTATGGAAAGTCATAGTAGTAGTAGTGCATATTTTTTCCAGAGTAAATATATACAGGGGATATACATTTTGAAACCCTCTAAAATCTTCATACTGTTTATGTCAGATTGTGTCAAGGATCCATTAAGTCTGTTACTTGCTGACGAAAAGTCCGCATTTAGTTTTCTTAATACCAAAAATATTCTATAATGCTGTGTTGCTCATATTGTACATGTTGTCATTCTGACAGATTGCAGTACTCTGTAAGAAGCAGTCCAGACAACATGGCTTCTATTGTTTCAAAACAGTTCTCAAAACAAGCAATTCTTAGTGACAGTTTCAAATTAGTTGATCATTCAAATACACAAATCATCCCCATTTGCATCCTGACATTTTTCACAACCTCAAGTATGAATAATGATAGTTTAATGTAACATATGCTTAGGATTTCCACTTATGAAGCACCTCCTTTCAAATTTGGACAAAGAAGTGCTTTAGTAATGTCTTCCTGTCACTATGTTTTAACATGAGAAAATGAAAGGCACAACACTGAGAAAATGAAAGGCACCCTTTGACTGTGTTCTCTTTCCATGTTTCTAACTGTCTTGTGTTCAGCTTTGTGTGTGTGAAGCTCTGGAAGAAAATACGATTTGTGTGATTTGAGCAAAGAACAATATTATCCCAGGTCAGGCGACTGTGGGCTGGAGATGAGAATTTGATTTGCTGTTTGGAGAGGATGTGGCTTTGGATGTGGCCCTAAAGGCCCTTCTTTCTATCTCTGATGTGTGTGTGTGTGTGAGTATGAGAGAGAGAGAGAGAGATGACAGACGTGAAATAGCCATCAAATTTCTCCATCAAACTGTGCCTGTTTTCCTAAGCAGTCCCAGCAAGCATTCTGAAGAAACCAGGTAGCGCTTTTGTTTGGATTTTAGGTCACAATAGATACAGATAGATGCAAGAATGACATTTCTGAGTGTCATAGCCATAGTGAAGAGCCTTAAAAATCTTTCTTGAATGTTGATAGGTAGGCAGCTATAGCTGAATTGTGTCCATCTATATTATACTATAGTCTATGCACTGTAATGAATGGCTCTCATGCTCATGCCCCAGTCAACAGCAATGTAACAAGCTTTATGCCTGTGATGTGTAAATGGATATAGTGCTGAAACAGTCTCTTTCTCCATGTCATAGACATCATCGTGCTCATCGCTTCCGTTGCTGTGGTGTCAGCCGGCAGCCAGGGCAACATTTTTGCCACGTCTGCTCTACGAAGTCTCCGCTTTTTACAGATCCTGCGGATGGTGCGCATGGATAGACGAGGTGGCACCTGGAAACTGCTGGGATCTGTAGTCTATGCTCACAGCAAGGTTTGTTTAATTGGAATGAGTAACGTGGATGTTAGAGCAGAAATTGTGGGGAATGTATTTGAATTATCAAGATTTTATGTTTAATATCATGCACTTTTATAATTATATTGTGTTTATTAATAGTCATACAATGATGGTGCAGTCATACACACACACACACTCACACACACACACACCCGGCAGTATAATAATTTCCACCTGCAACTGCATTTCTTCTTACACACCAAAAAAAAAAGACTTATATGTTATCCAGGCGGCACGGTGATCAGTCGAGCCTCACAGCAGGGAGGGTTTCTTCTGGGAGCTCCAGTTTCCTCCCCCAGTCCAAAGACATTGGAAGTGGGGATGCTAAGTTGCCCCTAGCTGTGAGTGTGTGTATGTGTGTAAATGTGTATGTCTGTGTATCTGCCCTGTAATGGACTGGCGACCAGTCGTTCTTGCCTACTGCTTAATAAGCACTGGGATAGGCTCCAGCAACCCACCTTCATGGGTAAAAACTTGGGGTAAAATTCAGGATGTGTTTTCACTTTGTGGTTTGCCTTGTGCAAGTATTATCCATGTACAGTGTGTGAATTAGTTTCACTGTTGTTTAAGCTAAGGATTTTTGTTTTCCTAAAAATGTATTCAAGCTATTGGTTGGCTTCTGTTTGAGGGGGATTTTTGTGTGTGTGTCTGTGTGTGTAAAATTACACAATAGACGAAAGTGCTGCACTCTTACTGTACACACAGCAATCTAGAGTCTGAAACAAAACATTTTCCCAGAAAGCAAATAAATGTGTAAAATCACACAGCTGACATACTGTCTGTAGTCTACGACAGTCCAAGAGCAAGCTGAGATCCAAAAGCATGGACAAATGATGAATTTGAGTGAGGTAAAGTCCTGCCAGGTCATGGTCTTGAGTGTGTTTGTGAGTGTTCCTGTCGATTCTAGGCTTGTGACCCTGCTTTCAGTCTTTCTCTCTACAGCCCTGTCTGGCCTGTAGCTCCTGCCATGAGCCATGGCCAAACCACAGACTTCCTCAACCCTCAAAAACCCATCATTTAGTGGACAGATTATGGGCTTCAGGTCCCCACTGAACACTGTGGCCTATGAAACAGCCGCTTTACTCCTCTATCTCTTCTTGGCTTACGTTACTGATTTTCCTCTCCCATCACACTTCACCAGCAGTCCACACACCATGACCGGCACATTTGACAAATCAATGAATGTAATTTTCTATTCCCATCAACTAAGGAAAAGCCATCATCTGTTTGAGTGTAGATGACATGATCTCAGTTTGTGGTGGTGTCTTGTCACTGCCAGTTAGACTGATGTTTTGGCATATTGTAATGCTTTATGCTGTTCTGTGTCTACAGGAGCTGGTGACTGCCTGGTACATTGGATTTCTGGTACTGATATTTTCCTCCTTCCTGGTGTATTTGGTGGAGAAAGAGTTTAACAAGCAGTTTGCGACCTATGCAGATGCTCTTTGGTGGGGAACGGTGAGTCTGCCAAAATTCTTTTATTACCATTCCTATCACCCCCTATGCATATGGGGTTTAATAGGTCTATATATATATATATATATATATATATATATATATATATATATACAGCTTCTTGTATCTACATTCTTTGTCCATTTTCAGCTCCGCTTACCATATTGATGCACTTTGTAGTTGTAGTCTGTTTTCTACATGCTTTGTTAGCCCTCTTTTACTCTGTTCTCTAACACAATAGGTCCTTACAGGTGGTGTGTTAGTGGATGTTATGCTGGCATGAGTGGATCAGATACAGCAGTACAGCTGGAGTTTTTACTCACAATTATACACCATTACGATAACATACCAGTTAATATCACTGCTGGATAAAAAATAGTCTGTCAGTCAATAATATCCTACCAAAAGTGTTCTGTGACAACTGACAAAATACTAGACAATGACCGACACAAACTGCAGAAGAGCTTTTGTCTGACTTTACATATATAAGGTGGACCAACAAGATAGGAGGATCTAATAAGAGTGAACACAATGTTTAAAAACTCCAGCAGCACTTCTCTGTCTTTTGAGTTTGCATTGCATTTGAACACATCCCCCATTTAATTGGCCACATGTGGGTGTTATGTAGGAGTTCTCTGTGAAGTCCAATTGAAATATAGTCCTGCTAAGTCTATTACATAATGGTTTTATCTTTTTTTCTGTCTATTTTCTATCCTTTATCTTTTTTTAGAAGACAAAAACTCTAACCCTAGATTAGGATTTCCGTTGTTGATTACCACTTGCAGTCAATGTCTGTCTTTTCTGTTTATTCTCGTTATACTATTTGCTTTCCTGCTCAGATTTTACATTTTGGAGGTAAACAGTTGCGTTTAAATAAATTAGCATTCCCCGCAGGTTTTCAATGTCATGTGGGAAAGTTTGAAGAGCAGAACCAATTTTTTAGACATGAATCTTGCAAACTCCAGCTGCTGTTTGGGTAGATCCATCACATTGGCCATTTTGTTTGCATAAAGTTCAGCTGCAGTCAACTTCACGCACCATTATCCTCCAAACTCAATGCCAGACCTATTATCCAATGCACAGCCAATAAATCCTTCAACCCGTTTTCTATATGTCTAATTTGTCCTTATAGTACCCTGCACACTAGACATTTCCTTATGGGTATAGAATCAGTACAGAGATTCAGGACCATGCGTCTCATGCTGCAGTGCAGTTGCCGTGGACATTGTCACAGTTCCTCACCAGTGGAATTACGAAATCAATAAATGTAATTTTCTATTCCCATCAACCAAGGAAAAGCCATCAGCTGTTTAAATATAGATTACATAAGGTCAGTTTGTGGCAATGTCTCAGCATTGAATCTGGGTTGGACACTCTAGCTGACCAGTGCTGGACTCAGACACCGGCACAAAGCATTAATGCTGGGTTCACCCCAAGCTTGTGTGTGGAGCTGCCAGGCTGACTGCATTGTAAAAGAGAAAAGCAGAAGAGCAGGAGTCTGGCGCAGCGTGTGTGCGTATGTGTACTCCCAGTCCTCACTGAAAGGCCACAGCACACTCAGGGTTTGACAGATCGCTCACTTTTACTGGATGTGTTGAATTTGCTTTGGCATGGGCTGTGTTTAAGTATCCCCTGCCTGCAAGAATCTGAAGCTTTCACTTACTGGTGTGGAAAAGGAGTGGGAGCTGTTAGACTAATGCTTTTTTTTTTTTTTTTTAATGCAAGCTACCAATTTATTACTCTTACAGAAGGGACGGAGGCAGTACAAACAGCTGTGTGGCTGTAACTCTAGAGTAGGCGTCTGTTTGGATTTAGATATTCATGGTCGTTTAATATGGCAGATTGGACAGGGGTTGTTGTAAGTGGAGCCGTGCGTCCAGCATGTGGCTTTTGCAGCACCGCAACGCGGCCTTTTGTAGGAACATGATCAGTACAGACAGTGTGGGACAATGTACACCACACTGCGGCCAGTTTTCCATACAAAACCCTGCACATGGTCATTGTGTGGAGGAAACCAGAGCGTGTGCGGGCTCTTCCCCTTCTTCCTCAACTGATTGAAGGTGGCGTCTGGGCACTGCCGTTTGCTCTGGTCTTGTAATCAGTAGGGTAATCTAACTCCGTCTGCCCTCAAGGAGCTGGTACGCTTTAGATTTTGGAGCTGCCGTACACGTGCCTTTTCAAACTCTGACCCTTGACCGTATTTCTCTCTATCCCCAGATCACTCTCACTACCATTGGCTACGGGGATAAAACACCGCAGACGTGGCCAGGGCGACTGCTGTCAGCTGGCTTTGCTTTACTGGGCATCTCCTTCTTCGCCTTGCCTGCGGTGAGTAAAGCACAGGCCAGAGCAGCCACAGGCTGTGCACAAGCACAACCTAGCATGAATACTCCGAAAAGACCAGCAAAAAATGATAACATAATCCACTGGCAGGACCAAGGAATCCACTGTTGTTTCATGAATCAATAAGTTGGCCTGGTTTATATTTGTTAAAACTGAGTGTTACTACAAAATTGGCATTACATTGGGGACAGCATAATGACAATATTAGGGAATTGAATTACATCCTTGGTTGTCGTTCAACAAGCTTTGACTGTGTTCTCTTTAAATAATCTTTCACCATGCTCACAATCATCAGATTCCACCTCAAGATAGGAGCCCAAAATGCACATTGCATGGAATTAAAACTTTTTTGCTAGAGAGGTGCCCAAATCCTCAAAATAACGGCGCAGAATAAGATATGTAAAATGCACATACAGGCAAAAGTTCTTAATTAAACACATACTTCAACAGCGAGTCTTTACAAGGGCCAGAAATACCCAGCCCAGCACTATTTCCAAAATGAAACCAGGGATGGGGTAATGCAGGAGACACAACACATATGGAGGTTTGACAAACTCACACAAAGCCCATCATTCACAATTTAACACACAACTACTTCACTAATAGCAATTACAGCAGCAACAACTAGTCTTACAACAGTAGGGTTGTTTGCAGTCATGTGAGTCCGATGTGAGTCCGATGTGAGTCCGATGTGATTCAGATGGAGCACAAAGTCCAGATGGAGGGCAGGAAGTGAAAAGCAGTAAATGAATGGACGGCGATGGAGACGAGGAACCCATATTGTGTTAGTTTAGATGATGATTTTACAACAGAAACGTGTGTTTGATTTTGAGCAACCGTGAATTGTAAACAAGGGATTTTGAGAGCTAGTGATAGTGTTTCCTATGTAGAAAATCACTTCCTACTGTCCATCTGGACAGCAATACAGTGACATGATGTGAAGTACAATCAACCTGTTCCTTTTTAGGCAGAAGCGTGGTGCCTTCTAGGAACCACTTTGCCTGGCCAGTACCCCTAAGATCCTCACAATGTGCAGAGCTTGTGACAGACATCACAGTATATAGTGCAGCTTTAGGTGTGCAATGCTAAAATGCCAAAATTATGAAAGCAAACAGTAGTTTCAATTTGCCAATGAACACAGCACTGCATATTTATCAGGATCTAGTTAAATAGTCTAGTTTCTAGTTTTTTCATTGATTTGCAATAATGTTCCCTTATTCTTACATACTACGTGGGGTAAAGCCATCCTGCATATTGTTGAAAACAGTTCCATACCCTGAACTCCTAATTTAACACACTTGATTTAGTTAATGTCTGCAGTCAGCATCTGAATGTGAGAATCATGTGGATATGATTAAGTCTGCAATAAAACTCCGCAGGACAATCACCATGAGCAAAACAAATTAAGAATCAGTTAATTACATTTATACTGTACTGGTTCATTTTTCAACAAAAGTCCATGGGGCAGTGACTTAATTATAGACTACTGCTGCAGCTCTGTAGTCGAACCTTGTTTTATGTTAATAAACATATTACTGTCCATTATGTCTTGAAAATGCACATCTGTTTTTACAATGTTTGCATGGCTTCCCTCATACAGTTGTATAATACGTCCTAAAAAGGTTATGCTTTTATCGTTATTTCCTGGCTCACGTAGCTGTGAATATAATCTAAAAACAGGAGACAAATTTGTTCTAAGAAGTTATACTCCCTGTTTTTGTACTTGTTTGTTTTGGCCTTCTTGCTAAGGCATCTGTGCGTGCGGTAGGTCACGCAGTGGTATTAATCCAAGGTGCCTCAGATCACAGTGTTCAGATCCATAAACGCGTCCTTCCAGCACAGGGACATCTGCCAGCTCTGTGTGGCTAGTGCTATATCAGAAGTGCTGTTTTCTCTCTCAGAGCACTCACAACTGAAGATTAATGCCAGTCATGTGTCATATGCCGTCCAAGATCTCTTCCAATCACTCAGATGATCTGTTTTTGCGAGTTCTGAACGACTCTTTGTTGTGGTGACTTTCATGTGGAGTGTATTCATGTGTCTGCGTGTATGCTTCAGAGCCCCAAGGCAGTTGTCTTTTCTGAATTCTCTGTCTGTCTGTCCCTGGTTGACTGAAAATTGCTAAGACTGGGTGGGTCCAACACACTTTCAAACTTTTTAAGGCCGTCTTGCAATGACTGACCATTGATAGCGACATACAGAGGGCAATTAATCTGAGTCAGTGAGAATCAAACCCCTCGCCATATTATTCGCCATATTCACCATTTTTGTGTGTGTGTGTGTATGTGTGTGTAGGGGATTCTAGGCTCAGGCTTTGCTCTGAAGGTCCAGGAACAGCACAGACAGAAGCACTTTGAAAAGAGAAGAAACCCTGCTGCCAGTCTCATACAGGTAAAGTCACTGTACCGGATACACACAGGACCATTTCACTGATGAAGAAATGACAAACCAAATAGTATTAAATGAGCATGTTTATACTGAAAGCTTCAAAAGCATTTACTTTGCATACCATACTATCCATACATGTAAAACTAAGCTGCAGAAACAATCCTTTTCACTGAATTCACTGTTTTTGTGATGTCATAAAAAACCTTCACATTCACATATGCTTGCCTTTTCAACTCACATTTGTTTAGCCGCTTCCCTTCTGTTCACGCTGAAGTCAGATTGGAGGGCAGTGTTTTAACCTGCACTACTTTTTAAATTAGGCACATTACAGGGCAGCCAATCAGAGCAGTGGTCATTTACTTCTGTTAGTCTTAAAGACACAGTAATTAAAATACTCTGTTTAATTATAGTGGATAAATAAATGTTGTAAAATGATCGAAATGTAAAAATAATGTCAAAATAAAAATAATGTAAAATGTAAAAATACCAACTTGGGATACTTTGAAAATCTTTACAAGGACCAGAAATACCTATCCCAGCACTATTCCTTGTTCTTTTGTACATAACCCCACACAAATCTTATACATGGACAAAAAGTGAAAGAAAAATAGAATAAAAGAAAAATGTAAAAAAAAAAAGGGCCCTTCATTAATTTGTCAAAGATCCACTGAATATTAAAACACTACAAACCAAAAGTTTGGAAATAAGGAGTGATTTTGCAATGACCTGCAAAATCATCATCAGTCAAAACAATTAGTTTAACCTTTTTTGTTTGTTTGTTTGTATACAGCTACATTTTTGGACATCTGAATGAGTGAATCAGGGAGATACGTTTAAAGCTGCACTAAAATTGTTAGATAATCAACATTATCAAAACAAAATTAAAATGTATGTCAAATATTTGTCCTATGTTAATAAAGGTAGTGCCTGTTATCTTGTGAAAAAAAGGTAGTTTTGTTTATGGTAATTCTACAAAAAATTCTGTAATATGAGTTTAGTGTCTTTATTCACTATTGCATCTTTTCTTTAGTTCCTATAAATTCACTTCCAACGTGTTCACATGTGTTGTGGCATCCACACCTTCATCCCAATGTTTCAAATAAGGGGATGTCTGGCGTTCTAGCTCAAAGCAGAAGCCACCTAGAACTCTAGTCCTAGTTCTCACAGTGTTTATACTCCACTTAAAGTCTCACATCAGTCCTCAACCATGGACTGAAAATAGAAGTGGGAATTGTACCAGTAAAAAAAAAAAGAAAACAGTGTAATGTTGTTATGTGTTCTTCCTTGTCAATGATTCTGTGATGGCCCCAACAAAAACAAATCAAACATGAAGAACTGAAATAGTTATAATAAACTAAGCAAAACAGCCATAACACACAATTTAAACTTGTTGCATTACATTACCCATTAGCACAGAATGCTAAACTTGGAAGTTGGACACTAAGCAAATGTGGATTAGTGTGCAACATTTGTTAGCTGCAGCCATGGCTCGATTTGATGGGGGATGTGAGAAGTTGCCATGCCCCATTTAAACAGATAACAAACACCACTGTCCCCCCTTTCCATCCCATTTGGATCTTTCCATTTCCTGATTGGAAAAGATTCCTGGTTGCTGATTTCCTAATTCCTGATTTTTTTTTTATTATTATTAAAATGAGATATGGATTTGGCCTAAAAAGGTTTTTTTTTTTTTTTTTGCATTCAGAAATCTGTGTTCAATGCACAATTTGCATCAAACCACACTCAGTGACCTTCTTTACTCAGCTGTTGAAAAAAAAGGTGGAATTCTCCTTTAAGATGTCTGCTATCGAAACTTTCTTTACATCTATGCATAAAATTTATATGCTATGTGAGTTATGATCAGGACAGATCACATGCCCCTGTTTCTCTTTTCATTGGTCATGCTGTGGACTGCTGGTACAGCATGGAATCGCTGTCAGGGTTGCCAAGTTTGAAGTTCTCTCACCAAATTGGGATACTTTGAAAATGCATTTGCAAAAGAAAATGATGAAGCTGGAAATGTTTGTTGGACTTGGCAAACCTGCCCCTGTAGAGAATGCTAAAAATTACAGCAAAGTCTGCAGACTCTCTTTCGAAAGATGGGTATGATAAGCAACCTTAACCAGTGGGAGATGTTCCTGAAAGTTGGAGCTTATAACCTTAACATGTATTTAAAAAGGGTTTTTTAGAGGGAATAAAATGCTGATTAAAGAACTAACGTGCTGAGTAATGTAACCTATACATTATCTAGAAAACTGACCTTCTCTTCTATGTTAAATAGTTAAGCATTTTGCCAGAAACTACAAAATGCACTCAAAGTCTGAAAGGGCATACAACTGACACAACGTCACAATGTGGCTGACGACAGACAAGCTAACAAAGGTGATTTGAGTAAAAGTCTGAAGTTTGTTCTCTATGAAGAAGTGTCAAATGGTGAATCATTGACAATGTAAGACGATATATCTGAAAATCACCACCATCACCCCATTTACATTGGTTGTCCACTGAACTCACTATCCCCGAACTTGACCACTGACTACAGCAAACTGAAACTGGAAAAGGTTGAGAGTTTTAATAAGAGAACAAAGAATATAGAATAATACTACAGAATAATATACAGAATAATTATGAAATAATATGTGACAAAAGCGCAAACTGAATGTTATGTTAGCCACAGGTTTCTGTTAGTATATCTGAATGAAAACATGATCACACAATCACAGCCACTGGCTTCTGACAAGAGGATGACTTTTGTAACAGTGTCTCCTCCCTGACCTCTAGCTTCACCATGATTAGTGATGAGGTTTGGAGAGAGCTATACAGGGTGAAGTTGTGTGGGTTTTACCATCTGCCTCATCCATTTTATCCCCATCGGTTTCTGAGCATGTGAAAATGGGTTTCAGCAGTCTCTTGTACATTTTGTCTAAGAGAGAAGAAAATGAACAATCACACACACACACACACACACACACACACACACACACACACACACACTGATTTCACTGAAGCCTGTTATCGTCTATTAGATCCAAAAGAAACACTCGCAGATATTTATTATGTGTTTCCACGGAAGGAATTCTGCGTGAGGGTTTCCCCAAGGATAATAGTTCTTCATAATGGACACAACCATCCTGCGTTAGAAAAACAGAAACCAATTTGCCCCTGGAATGCATGTGCACACACATACACAAACAGTGGCAATGCACTGTAATATGAAAGTAGAGGAATTTCTTGTTGATATGTTTTGTTGTTTCTCACAAGACTCTGATCTAACCACTCTTTCTTTATATAGGTTGTTTTCCATGATTTAGGCTGTTGCTTTATGACATTTGCCTGTTGAGTCTATCACTTTCTCTCGTCTTTATTGGTTTAAGATGGAGAATTTGTCCCGGAGTGAAGTGTTGTAATAAATGTTTTGTTGTTCCAGTGAAATCATTTCAAGAACAATGTCAGATAATTTTGTCATTTTTCTCACAGCCTTTCCTCTATTCTTTCTTACTCATCTGCTTTTTTCTCCAAATAATGAACAACTGAGTTATGATCTGTGGAGTTTGAGTCTCTTTCCTTTTGGCCTCTCTCCTGTTATGGTTGGTGGCTTTCTCTCACTGAGTTTTTACGTTGGACAAGTGCTGGGAATTAAAATCTTTCCCCTCCACGTTTGTCTTTAGCACACAGGGGTTCCACTTCATCCACTCTGTTTCCTTTGCTCTGTGTATTGTGGTGGGTGTGTGTGTGTGTGTGTACACTACTGTTCAAAACTTTGGAGTCATTTGTAATTAAACTTGTACAGTGGAGACTGCTATATTATAAACCAGCCACCAGAAGATGCATTTATTCAGTAGTTCAAGTTTTTGTGACCAAAGGAAGTTATTCAATTATAAATAATATATCATAATGATATTGCAATTTGATCACCACTGTTCAAACACCAGGCATTCTGGGTGTTAAGATAACATAACTTAATTTACAGTTACTGAAAAGAGTGTATGATTATTCCAAAAGTTTGAACTGTAGTGAGCTTTGGGTGTGTTATGGCATTTACTGCCACACAATGTCGCCTTCATTTCTCCTGTGTAACACATTTACTGTTGGTCTGATGGTATTTTTATTTGTACTGGGGGTCCAAAGGTATGATATCACCTCTAAAAAAGCTTCTATTTTGCATACTTTATAATTTAATGCATTTTTTAAATTGCATTATCATCAGAACACTCTGCACAAAAATAGAATCTTTGAATATTTTCATTAATTTCAAAATGCTTTGAGCTTGTTCCAAGCTTTTAATGAGTAGGTCAAATCCACCTGCAAGTTGTGTAGAACCTAGCTTAAATGGATCCTTTATACAAAAGATCAGCAGAATCTTGAATATTTACTGTTTATCTCTTTGTTTTCCATTTTTCAGAATTTTGTCCAGATTTAACTGGAAGATAAATTGCAGATTTTCATTATGGTCTCAGACTTTTGAACCCCACTGTACAGTTGTATGCAAAGGTTTGCCTATAGGTTTTGTTGCTGTTTAGAAAGTACACTTCTTCTACAGGGAACACATGCCTATACATTTTAATGCACTATTTTGGTTTATTTACTTAAATGTAACCTATTAGGAAAAGATAAACACATAAAATTTATGGCAAATGGTATGACACATCATACTGTATGCTTTATTTTTTCCTATAGGTTTAAAGCAACAGAAAGATGATTGCAGATGTGCAATGAAAAGCAGAAAAGGCTATTTTAATGAGCAGGGGTATTCAAACATTTGCATATGATTGTGTATGTACTTTCATAAATTACTGTTATTATTGTGTTCATTGTTATGTTCATTGTTAGCTTTCAACGTCCTGTATTTTCCTCTTCTGGCTATTTTAATTGTGTGTGTGCCTTGCTGGCCAAATAAGACATCTTTTCAGTGCTGCTTGTATTTTGCACCAATTACAATGTTCAAACCTAAGGCTAAGAAAATTCCAGTCAATAATTCTGCTATTCTCATTTAGAATGGTTTACCCATCCACCGAAAAGATGTCTTTTTACCTCCTTAAAGGTGCTCTGTCTTTCTGGCTTTGCCCTCACCATGCTGATGTCTCTCTACACCCGTGTCCATGCGTGTATGTGTGTGTGTGTCCTGCCCCAGGCTGCGTGGCGACTCTACTCCACAGACCGCTCCAGAACGTACCTGAGTGGCACATGGCGGTACTATAAAAGTGTTCTCCCTCCTCAAAGGCATGTATCCATGCAGTGAACTGATGAGAAAACTCTGACCTGAACTGGTTTTCACTAATCTGCTTTTTTTGTTTTGTTTTGTTTTCTTTTGTTTGTTTGTTTGTTTGTTTATCCAACCCCCCTGCTCTCTCCTGGCCTTGTACTTTTCTTTTGGTCTCCATTTTTTCCTCCCTGTTTTCCTTTTGTATACTCTGCACGTAGTGTGTTTGGCGTAGTTATGCGGCTGATGAGAACTCGGTTTCCATTGCTACCTGGAAGCCTCATTTGAAGGCGTTGCATACCTGCAGCCCTACAAAGTAGGTACAACTCTGGCAGCTGGTGTTGTATTTGGTGTCTGTGCTCCTGTGGCCTTCGTCTTCCTCCCCCCCCCCCCCCCCCTTCTCTTTGCAAACAAGTCTGTGCTTCCAAGCATAATCCCCTCTTCTTCACATTCCCTCTCACTGTATTCACTCTTTTTAGGCAGCGGCCTGTAGTCACCAAACATAGGCTAAAATGGAATATGGATTGTATTCAAACCGAAATGTCACTTAAGATAAGCACCATAGATTCTCAGCAGCTTTCTCCTGAAGCTACAGTGCGTGTGGAGGCTCTCGTAGCTATGCAGGCCAGAGCGAAAGGCAAGATGCACACTGTAAGAGAAGATACTTTTTTAAGGAGCCTGAAAATACTACCTGCAGAAGCATACACATGCACACACATATGTTCAGACAGAGGGATGCGTTATTGTTTCTTTTCCAGCAATCACTGACTGAATTCCAATCTATTTTAAATGAAATCATCTTTGCCGGAGCTTTGATAGACAGCTTGACTGTGTGATGCCTCTTGCTTGCATGTCTGCCTGATGTTTGGTGCCTGTTTGAATCATCCTCTAGTCTCAGTTCTCCAGTTTTTCATGATGTGGTTTGTTTTGTGTTCAGGTTCTTTATGTGCGTGTATGGGTGTGGATGGGTGGGATGTGTTGGAATGTGGGTGTGTTTGTCTTCCTTCTCCCTTGACTTGCAGTGTACTCTATTGTGTTTAACACAGAGAGAAATATATTGATGATTCATTGACAGTGTTGGGGGTACTTTCTCAAGTGACAAAGTCAAGGAACACAGCACAGTTTAAATTCATGCAGTCACTTTACAGTGACTAACTTGTGTTACTTATGCTACTCATATGTCTCTAACAGGCTAATAATAATTATGCATGATGCACTTAAAGCATCAAATGCTTGTTCTAGTACATACATTTACCTCAGCTGAAAATATGATTTAGATTGTAAATGTAAGCAGGGAAGTACTGATGGATAAAGTTCCCTAGGCCTGGGCTGAAGATGAGAGAGACCAATCCTCAATACTAAAATAAAACACCTGATGGAACTAATCTCACAACTGATTAGTTGGCAACTTTTTGTAAAGTAAAGGGGGGCATTAGCGTTCACCTCGGGTGATTTGCACATCTGTGAACGGACCACTAATGCTGAGTGATGTATACGAGTTTTGAGCAACACATGCTACCATTCACACAGCAAGGAAAGCCAGGTGCTAAACTGACCTGCCTGCACTCCAGACCTGTCATAAAAACATTTGGCACATTATGAAATGAAAAAATAAATAAATAAATAAATAAAGGAACCCCTGAAATGTTGAGCGACTGAAATCATATTTCAGGCAAGAATGGAAAACATTTAGCTTTTAGAACTACAGCACTTGGTCTCCTCAGTTCCTGAACACTTAGTGTAGTTAAAGAAGAGGTGATGAACACAGTGGTAAACATGAACCTGTCCCAACTTTTGTAAAATGTGTTGCTGGCATCAAATTCAAAAGGATATATATTTTCCAAAAACTATTAAATTTCTCAGTTTCAATATTTGATGTGCTGTCTTTTTACTAATTTCAATTAAATATAGGGTTTAAATCATTTACAATCCTAGTGCAGATTTGTATGCATTTAGAGAGTAGCATAGAAGTAATGAGTAAGATTACATATTTCCAAAATCCAATAAATAAGGTAATCCTGTTGTAGTTTGAGAAAAGTAATTAGTCATTTGTAGAGGATTACTTGTTTCGAGTACCTACCCCAATATTGTTCATTGACTATATGAAAGAATCAGTATATTTCAGAATCATGTGCCTTTTCTGTTGGATTCCTTTTTTGTTGCTGTTTTTCATGTAGAGAATTAATCTTCTGACCCTGTTCTCCTCTCTGTTGCTAACTAACATCTGAAGGAAAGACCAGGGCGAATCCACCACCAGGTTTGTTATTCTTACTGTATGTGTTTCATGCATTTATGCCCATTAAATTGTATTTTTCCCTGATTTACGTTTTAAATGTAAAATGAAATATCTTAATAAGGACACGTGTATTGTGCTGTAGTGTCACATATTGTTGCTTATTAGGTAACATTATATCATGTGATATTCATCCTTCAGATGAATCACATGAGACAAACAGCTTCACATGAGACAAACAGTCAGCTTCACATGAGACAAACAGTCTGTTTAGAGAGGTCAAATAGCAGGGTAAAGTGTCTATAGCCTTGAAGGTGTTTGTAATTCTAGGAGTGTTTTTCTGAGTGAGAGAGGGACAAAGAAAAAACGGTATAGATAAAGAGAAAGTGTGTGTGTGTGTGTGTGCGCACTGTTGTAGCTGTCATGGAGTACAGGGAGCACAGTACCACTTGTTCGTTTCTATGGACTGCAGATAGCACTATGATGCGCTTTTTCCATTCAGAGATTATTTATGTTAGTGATTAAATATCACTCCAGCCAACGCACTCACCAGACATTATTTAGGGAGGGGGGAGAGAGAGAGAGACAGGGCGGTGGAGAGAAAGACACAAAGAGAAAAACAGGCAGAGATAGAGAGAGTCAGAGAGGCGCTACTTAAGGAAGGAAAGTTAAAAGATGGCAACATGCCAGCGTGTCTCATTGCCCAGTTTATCTTCTATCCTTGCATTTCTTTTTTGCACACCTTTTAGTTAATCGAGATATCACAGATTCCGAAGTAGACATTAGTATGCTAGGACTTCAGTAGTACATACAGAGTAACAGGCCTAAAGGAACAATGCCAGAGACTTTGTCACTGTGTAGTTAAATATTCAGTGCTGGCCAAGTTCTGCTGCTGTGCAGTTGCTCTTTTAATTTCCCAGTCATTTCAGCTAGGCTCATTACTGCCGCTTTGTTAGTAATTGTAACACCCAAAGCCCTTTTTTCACGATTTTCAACTTACACTGCTTTTAATTAGTGGTGTAATTGGATTTGGGGCATGTGGTTCATATCTACAACAAGAACAGCAGAGCTCGACACTTGGGGCTTTAGTGAAGCAATTTACAGTTCTAAAGGTCCCTTGGTGGGTGGCAAATATGTCATAATATGTTTCTGCAAATAGTCCTCCTAACTTCAGAGGCACAGAACAAAATGCTAAGCTGTAAATGCCTCGGCACTGCTTGTAGGATTCTTTATGTGAACAAGCATACAACACAAATAACTGGACGTCTTTGCAGTATTTTGTAGGCCAGGGTGGCAGAAGGTAGTGAACCAAAATCTTACCGTAATTGGCTAAAGTAAGCTTGAAGTAAGCTTTCAAAGTAGTGCCTTTTATGTTTGTGTGAGATTCAGTGTGTATGTGTACAGTTACTGTACATGCATGTGTGCTACTCACATTAACTTTTTACCAGCACTCTGAAATTTTGAAATATTTGTCCTTTTATTTTGCAAAGCAAGTATGTGTCTGATTTTCCAAACCACCCGTGTGTTTGCTCCACTGAAAGAAATCAACTTTCTCCTCACAGTGTAACTAATCCAAACCCATCTGTCTCCCACGCTCCCTAGTAAGGGTCATAGTAATAGACAGAAGCTCTTCAGGAGGTATACCACACGGAGATATAGGTACCCAGCATCCCCCTTTGTTCTGGCCACATAACTGATGAGAATGCTGACTAACCACAGGTGCATGGACGATGACGGACACCCTAAAACATCCCTTTTCTCTCTACTTTGTGACCCTGACCTGGGTCTGTAATAAAAAGGCTTCCTCCCGCCTGTTGCCTGAAGAGTTACATTAGTGCAAATATCACAGCATACCAGAACCTTTCTGCATGTGTTGTATTTAGAAATAGTGGACACTGAGTTGCCAGTTTATTAGACCTCCATCTTCACACCAGTGGTACATTCCGATATGTCATATGACTGTGCCAGTTTTCTACCATCAATTTGTTTTCAGTTGAGCACTGAAATGTGCATCTCCCAAATGACTGTGGTGCAAAAGCCAAATAACTACCAGTGATCGTCCAGTCCTAGGATGAAAATGTGCGCATCGGAAGGGTTGAAAAAGAAGAACTGTGGAAGCAAAAAGATGCGTCATGATAACTGTCTTAGAGATGGAAATAATGTGCTACTTCTCTGGCTTTAACTTGAAAGGGCTACAGCTGAAGACCATGTTGAGTAGCAATGTCATCAATAAGAAAAAAGCAAGAGCATCACAACTAGAGAACTGAGGAAACAAGCTACCTATTCAGACAAATTCAGGTTTCTTTTGGAATTGTCAATGTAGCAGGCTGATGGTTACAACATGATGCTGTGAGGAATGTTTTCCTGGCACTTTAAGTCCCCTGAAACCCTCTGAAGAAGATCTGAACAGCATGGCATATCTGAACCATGTTGTGGACCAGGATCATTCCTTTTTGACTACAGATTATCCATACTAAGGGGACACGTCTGTTGCTAAATGATACCAAGAACATGGAAGTGAGTTTTCATTGTGTCTGTGGCCGTTACAGGCCATACAACCATTTCCATGTTAGAACCCACCCCTGCACAGCACATGTTCCAAAAATTCATACTGTTCCAAAGGAGGCCAAATGAGGCTCAAGACTAGCAAAGGTGTGCCTGATAAACTGGCAACTGAACGTAGATTACTCTGAGAGTCTACTGATTCAATTATGAATACTTATATTTTATTACAACATTGGACTTTTGAATGACTGATCGTGTCTTGCAAGGTTTGATCCAATTCATAATAAAGGCACCACTACGGTGGAAATAACACTTAAGGAAGGTAGTTATTTTAGATTTTAGATTATTTTAATTTTTAAGATTTCACAGCGAGTCTTTTAACTTCTTATGTATCCAGTTTTAAATGTTCTGTCAAGTGAAGTGGGTTTTAAGTGCATCAAAGCATACATCTGTATGTTGCATGTGCATGTATATGACCTCTGCTTAAAGTCTTTCACATTGTGCCATCTCTGAGCCCTAAGCACTAACTCATCTTCCAGCCAGGCTCTAGCCTCTAATGCCCCCTTAACCATCATCTCACACACGTTGGTACTCGTCATATAAGTCAGTGTGACTCATGCACCTGTCAGTTTAAGGACTCTTTAGTGTTTGGTGACTTAAAGGAGACATATTTATTTTTTTCCTGCAGTCTTTCGTTCTGGCCCATAACTCTCGAGGTCCCTGTAGGCTCATAATCACAACTAGGCAGCCTGAAAATATTGCCTGCTGATGGATGGCTATCTATAGAATGCCCCCCCCCCCCCCCTTGCATGCCAGTCTCTTGGTCAATTGGTACACTTGGTACAGGACAGTGTTTGAGCACAACAATTTTCAGTTGTGTAAGTTGTGTATCAGGTGATTGTGTTAGAACTGATGGATCAGGCCTTAAAACTCTTTATTTACTCTTTATTTTCAATGGATATTAAAATTAACATGTTTCTGTGATAAATTTAGTAAGCTACAAGAACTAACTATTGTGGTATTATATTCTAACTATTGTAATTTATATTCTGTTTAATTTCTCTGTCTCTCTCTCTCTGTCTGTTCTCTCTCTCTCTCTCTCTCTCTCTCTCTCTCTCTTTTCTATCATTGTTTCCTCTCCTTCTCTTCATGATCTTTTCACTTCTCCCCTTGCATATCTATGCTTTCTCACTTGGCCACCATCCTGCAGTCAGAAGCTGAGTTTTAAGGAGCGGGTGCGCATGGCCAGTCCTCGTGGTCAGAGCATTAAGAGCAGACAGACATCACTGAATGACCGCCGTTCTCCCGGCACAGATGTAGCTGCGGAGGGGAGCAGCCCAGCCAAGGTGCAGAAAAGCTGGAGCTTTAATGACCGAACGCGCTTCCGCCCCTCCCTCCGACTCAAAAGCCAGTCACGAACCGTGCCTGAAGGTCAGAGCTCCTGTATTCCACATATAGCATGTGTACAACACACTGTGGAAATGTCAAATTCAAGGAAGTGGGTCTTAGCATGTATGAAGATCCTAAAGTACCCATTTAAATTTAACAAGCAGTTTTCTTACTTTTATTCTAGAATTTGTGTTTTTTAAAGAAATGCTAAAATGTGTCAATTACACTAGAATCCATTAGTTAAGATGTAAACAAATTAATTTAAAATCTTTTGATGTGAAATTAAACATTGTAGAGAAACATTTTTACTGTGGAGGTGATGGGAATCAGGGGTTGCACTACAAGCTAATTTAGTTACTTTAAAACTGAATTCAAACAGAACATTTTAAAACTGAATTAATTCCTAAAGAGGCAGAAAGGGACATACATATATGTGTATGTTTTTGATTTTTTTTTTTCTAAGTTTATTCATAATAGTTGTTTGGTACACACATGCATTACCAAACACTAAAATTTAGGGATGCACCAAAATGCGCCGAAACCAAACAAAATAAAACATTGGGCCGTAGGCCAAAGGGCGAATACCGAACACGTTTTTTCACAGTCTTTCATTAATTTTGCCACTTTTTTCACCATTCCATAAATTAAATAAGCTAAATGTATTTTGTCTTGGTTTTCAAAGAAAAAACAGTGACTAAAATGCAGTTAAAAACTATTTATTGAACACAGAAAATTTTAACATGCCTCCCTCCACATTCGTCACGATTTCATCGCGATGTTGTAAAATAGGGGTTTGTGTTTCTTTACAGAGGACGCTGGCATGCATACTGTAAAGGAGACAGAAAAAACGTCAGCATTCTCCAGTGTGACTCGCAGTGGAGAAATATGGCGTTAAAGAGAGTATTAGCCTCGAGCAGATGGCCCTAGCCCTGGAGCTAAGGAGAAAAAGTTCCACTCTGGTTCCATCCGGGAACTATAAAATAATTACGGTTGCCGAACATTCAGTGCATCCCTATTAGAATTAATATGATGAGAAAAACTTCCTTTTTTTAGCCAAATGATTTGATTGATTTAAAGGTTTCTCAGATTTTTGTTCAGTCAAGCTCTGAGAACATATGGACCAACGCAATTTACCATGTCTTTAACATGATTATATCATGTAGACTTAAGACTAGAGATGCACCGATCCGACATTAGGAGCAGATATCGGCTCCGATATGAGTAAAATCAGCTGGATCAGGTATCGGGTACGAGTGCGATCTGAAGAGGTTGAGAAGCAACCTGCCTTGAGAGGCTCGAAACCTCTTACCGGCTAGTCACGAGAGATATGTGCACGTGGCAACGTGAATTCAAGACTGTGCAACCAAGTGCCGGCACTCTCACACTTAAGTAGCGTGAGCTGCAGGTGTTAGCATTTGCCGCTTGATTTCTCATTGGTTGCCCTTTGTCTCCCCCGAGTGGCCGGAGGTGGATCTGTAGGAACCCTAGACCTTACAGTAGACTTGACTTACGAACAGGAATGACAACATGGAGCGAGCCGGAGAATAAGCTGTATGAGCAAGCTTAGTAAAGTATTGTTTATGTCAATCCTGGTGTCTTACCTCGCTCCAACATGGTGAAGTATACGGTTTATTCATTCAAAAATGGTATCGAATCGATATCGAGTATTGACAGATATGCAAGGATTATGTATCGGAGCTGGTATCGGAACTGGAAAAGCTGGATCGCGCATCCCTACTTAAGACACCTGTCATAATGATAAACTTTGCCATAACCATAGCATGCACAGAACTACTACTTACTTAGTCCCTGTCCTGCAACAACATACTGCAGTTCAAATCACCATCTTCTAAGGCTTAACCTTCTGGGTCGCAAGGGGGTGCTTGAGCCTGTCCCAAGGACTCATTGGGTGGAAGGCAGGATTGGATTGGGCTGCCAGTCCATCACAAGCTAAGAAAACAGTTATATTGTATATATTTTAATAGCAGGTTGGTCCTTACACAAACATTATGGGCAGTTTCATTTTGCATTGATTTAATGTTTTAATTAAAAAGAATTGACAAAAATGTGCAGGAACTTGTCTGATTGTAGTGAATAGCTTTGAAAGACCAGATGATGTAAGGAGTAAAATGTTGTTCTCTTAGAAATATTGAGTAAGTACAAATCCTTCAAAATTGTGCGTAGTATTGTTTTAGTATTCCATCCCTTTTAAAACTACAAATGAAAGACTTTTAAAGCTGTGTTTATTATCTGTTTGCTGTTTTTGGCACAGTTGGTCACAGGTTCCAAAAGCTAAATGATTTGCAGGTCATCCTTTCTCTGACCCTAGGCATGCTAGTAGGGTTTATTCCATTTGAAGAAGATCTAACACCTGCCTGCTGTCCTGCTTCACTTCTGTCTCCAGAGTGTTCCTAAATGGATAAGACAGAAACGGAAAGAGAAAGAAGTGAGATTAATAGTTTACATGCATACAATTGTCCAACTAAGTTTATAGTCTGAGAAACCTAACATGACAATTATATAACAACTAGTTGTTTATACCCCCATTTACACAGACACAAACATTGTCTAATTTAAACATGTTTGTTTTGATGTCATAAAGATCAGCCCTCGTGAGGTATTGCAATAAGTCCAGAAAAACAGCATACAAAATAAAGCAATTAAAGACTGTACGTATTCAGTTGTCTCTCAAATAATCCGACATTGGCCCGGGCCACATGTTTTAAGCGAGCTAAACTTGAACTGGGATGTTTACATGATCATAGTTAGACTAGCAGTCTTAGACTTATACATCAAACCATTGTTGTGCATGTCAACCTAATTATTCCAGTCTTTTAGCAGGATGTACATATGAAGCACTCTGTGTAGTAGTGAGTGAATTGTGTGTGGTGGAGATATTCAGCAGGGTTCAGAAATGGAGCTGACGCCCCTGTAGGCAGCTGCAGGGTGAAGGATGACGCAAGCCGGGTTCTAGGATCAGCAACACATGCTGAGGGTTAATCACTTCTGTGGCTCTATCATTGTTCTAGCTGATTCAGGAAAAAGGCACAGTGACTCCAGGGAAACGTTTCATGTGTCTTTCACACAGAGCTGCAGACACTGAAGACCCAAAGGGCTTTGTACACAAACCCAACAACCTAACATATGTCTCCTTTGTACCTATATATTGCTGTTGGGAACACGTGTCTCTATTTTTGCAAGGTTTTTAAAATGTTTTTAAAGATGCTCTTTACAATGTATTAAGATTTCACAATGATTAGATTAGATGATTACTTATTGCCCCTAGGTATGAGGGTGTGAAAATCTGTGTGTCTGCCCTGTGATGGACTGGCATCCTGTCCAGGGGGTTGCCTGCCTTCCACTAGTAGGCGCTGGGATAGGCTCCATCAGCTCTAAGACACAGAAGGATAAATGGTTTAGAAAATTAATGAATGAATAGATCAATTGAAGTAGTCCAAAACCTGGAAAATTCCCAATAATTGATTTCAATTTTTATCTCCTGTAAAGTTACCATTTTGGACATTCGTTGTTTTGTCCTGTTGGGGGTTACAATACATATGCTGCGCATTTGTTTAACATTTTATTATCGTTTATTATATAACCTTCAGATGCATCTTAGAGACAGTGATGCCCTGCAGATATCACTCTGTGCAAGGCCCATCAGTACAGATTGATGGCCTCTTAGATTTGGCTGAATAGCACTTATATGCCTGGTATTCTCCCTTATCACATACTGCGTAGATCCATCCCACAGTCATATATATGCCTCCACTGATGGGGGAGAAGTGCTGGACTTTGCATTTCTCTGGCAATCTCTCTACCACAGCCGTTTTTCTGTGTTTTACAACACAGCTGTCTCATTACACTACAGTAAATCTAGTTAAGGAAACCCCACTCAGATCATCTGCAACTACCGTATATTATTGACGTTGGGCCAGGCAAGCGCATGTGGACTAGTGGGAGGAATTCAGTCTGTTCTCCAAAGAGGTTTGGAAACAGGATTCTTAGCCAGGTGATGATTCTTTAATTAACAGGTAAAAAGTTATGTTGCTAATCTATTCAGTGTTGAATTACTGCAAATGTGCCCATTGTGTTGCTACAAAGGTGTGCTAAACACCAGTCGTCACGTTGAAGAGGCATGTGGGAGAGCTTACTTCTGATTCACTGCTGTACTGATTGTCCTGTGCCGTCTTCCAGGCCCCAGTTCAGCCCCACTGGCCTTTTTAGGAATGGTACACTTTTGAGTTTGCCTTCATTCTCGGTGCTATACAGCTTTCTCCATCATTTTCGGATCACCACAATATGCCAAATAATCCATTAATGATATCAATTTATCATAAATGAAACATCTTTTTTACAGCATCCTTAGGGCTGTGAAGTTCTAAAGCAGCCTACATCATGATGAAATTGAAATGTACATCTGTAACAACATATTATCAAAAACATAGATTTTGAACAGTTCTAGTTACCCCTATACTTTACGTGCACTCTGTTCATTATGTCTTTTCTCTACATCTATTCCACTTTTGTGTCTCATCCTCCATATCTGCTCTCTTTATCTGCTCCATCACCCTCCTCCACAGCTGACAGTCTGGGAGGAGACGACTATTTCGATGAGAAGGGCTGTCACTGCGATGTCTCTGTGGAAGATTTGTCTGCTCCTCTGAAGACAGTCATCCGAGCTGTCAGGTGAGGCAATGACTTCACTGACAAGCTTCACCCTCATTCAAGACAACAGGGGTCTACCATTTTTTTATGTACCATGAGGGTAAATGGAGACTGATGAAATTCCTGCATGAGATTTACATTTGCCAGTTATTTTTAGTCATGTTTGCTACCGGCACTTTAAAAAGAATTTTTAAACTAAAACTGTTCCAAAAAAGATCCTGAAAAATATATATTTATATTGTTATGAATAGGCAATACAAATTTGGAAGGCTAATATTAATTTATGTATTAAGTTTAACAGTCAATCCAGTTGCTGGGTTGATTTAACTTTGCATTGTAGGCATATTTAAATGAACATGCTACCTTAGGGGTTGAACAGACTAGTTGACTAGTCAAGTTTACTGCTCAGCAAGGACGATTTAAGCTGAATGTCGACTATTCGCTGATCATGTGATTATGACACTAACATCACCTAATAATTTTGGGGTCCATACCTCCGGTGTGCTGAATGCTAGCAGTGCGATCCAGGGCTTGTTGATAATGGCATATCACACTCCATGTCATTCTAACATTTCTCTGCCGACCTACGGTGCTTCAGAGATCAGATCTGGATTGTTGATATCTGGGGTTTACTGGTGGCTACAATAAAAAGTTATTCAAAATTCATGCAACCCTTATTACCCATTGACAAATTTTCCCTGTCCAAAACATAATTTTTATCGGTTTTCATTTTTGGGCATTATTTGAATATGGCTCCTATCCTTTATATTGTGTATTGTGTCATAATGAATGGATCTAAAGAAATGCTTCAACATTACTTATAAAAACACCTCTATTTGACTTACATTGAAAGGAACAGTATACTATTCAAATAAATATAGGGATAACTTGAAGTTGCACAACTTGCACTGTACAAAGCTGTCATATTTGTCATATTTTGTTTACAGTGCTACTTAGATTTTGCTTAATGTGAAATGTAATATCATGAAAACCTTTTTTTCCCCAGAAATTATACGATAATTCCCTATTTGTTTCCTTTCTTTATGTCCTGTTAGAATACCCAATTATGTGAATTAGCACCTACATTGATACCTGTATATATTTAAAGAAACATGCCCTGTCTGAAAATAATGGCCAGTCTTGTAATACACTTTGATCTCAGATTCTGTCCATCCTGTGCAACTGAAGCCAATTACATTACACTCCAGGTTTCTCATTCTTGCTGAGGTGGCCTCTTGTTTCTTGCTCCAGGAGACCCATCTAACTGGGCACAGTCAAAAGGTCCTCTGAGGGCAAAGCAGTTGAGATTTCTCCCTGTGCTTTCCCAGGGTGTCAGATGGACACACTCACAGCTGCCTCTGCTTACACACTGGCTCATCTGACATGTGTATCTGAGTGTAGTTGACAGGCTCTGGAAGTGTTACTGAGATCCATTCACTACTATGTCAATATTTTACTTCCATCTGTATCTTCCATTCTATCCCTGTAGAATGACGCCGTAAAGAACTGACCTTACTCTACTCACCTTTCTAAAGTCTTCCACCACTGGAGATTTGTGTAGATCTATGTATCAGGCTGAATTTTGATCTATGTTGTTTTTGAACTGGCTTGGTATTTAAAAAAAAAAAAAAAAAAAAAAAAAAGCTGCACACATGGTTTGCCATCGCCCTCTAGTGTCAGTGCAAGAGCAGTGTGCCAGCTTCAGCATTCACTAATGATCATAGAATTTTACTTGGGAGACAAGCCAAACTGGGCAGGGGAATGAAAGCTTTCTTGCTTGCTTGCTTATTTATTTATTTGTTTGTTAGTTAGTTAGTTTGTTTGTTTATTTGTTTGTTATGAGCAGCAAAGCAGTTTTTGTGCTTAGCTTAGATTATCTTGTGCGAAACATATTAAATGATCATCTTTTGTCTTACAATTTTTCAGAACAATTTTGCCTTATTTTAATGATGTGCAGTGCTGTTAAAGTGTTAACGTAGAGTTGGTATGTGAGTCGTTTCTTTAATTCTGACCAGGATAATGAAGTTCCATGTGGCCAAGAAGAAGTTTAAGGAGACTCTCCGGCCGTATGATGTGAAAGATGTGATCGAGCAGTACTCAGCTGGACACTTGGACATGCTGTGTCGCATCAAGAGCCTCCAGACTAGGTTAGAGCAGATTACATAATTTTAACCGAGACATAATCACACAGAATAATGAAAAATGCTCTTTCAATGATACTCTTGACTTCTCTTCTGTGCTGCTTATAGCTGCTCATGTCACAAATCTACTTTTACCTTCATATCAAGACCTTTAAAGTCCACTGGAATATACTGTTTACCGGGAATTTGCATTTGATCATTTCATTATGAGCACATTGATTGAAATGCTTCAAAATGGCACATTATTGGCTTTTACGATAAAGTTGTATTTTTGAATATACAAAGTTTTGTTATGACACCAACAATGCGCACTCAAAGATATAAATGACCACATACGCCACTACGTTTTTATATGTGACTACATCTGATCCTCTGTTTGCACTCTCCTGTTCAGGTTGGACACAATAGTGGGTCCTCCACAGACCCTGAGCAACAAAGCCAAGACCTTTTCCTCTCCTTCCCTTCACTTGTATTACAGCCAAGCTAAGAAGAAACACTCAGCCCCAGGGTCAGCTGACCCACAGTCCCCCAGCAACTTAAGACAGAAGGCATGGACATGAGCCCATGCTTAGGCTATGTGTCTGTTTCATCTATGACCATATAGTCGCAGTCATAACCTTACAATAGATGCAGTAACTATTTTAATATACAGTATGTTAATATGACACCAGTTTCTTCATTTTGGACCCATTTCTGTTGGCATAGAAGGCAGCTGGTTTTCAAAGGGTGTAAAGAACTAAAAAAATCTATAACACATTGATATAACAGTAATGGTTTGCAATGCTAAAGTATTATAAGCGAATCAAGACATTTTGTCCATTGCCGCAAACCTGGACTGCATTTCTGAATAGCCAAGCCCATTTTGTTGCACATCATGGGCCATTCACAGACACAAAGGCGTAAGCTGTTGACTCTGTCTAACGCAGCATATTTGCTTTTGACCTTGTGATAATGTATCCTTGTTCGAAAATGTGACACCTTGCATGCTGATCCTTTAAATGTGGGACTAACTTAGATTGCTGTCTTTTTCCTTTGTGATTAATGAATTGCATTTATAGGTCTAATCACTGAATGATTCATCAGATTTCTGTATTTTGCTGCTGACTTACATTAATCGGAAGATTGTGGAGTGGAAGGGTGTGCCATGGTGAGGTGTGCAGATTACAAAAGTGGTGTTCCACGTTTCATGTTCCAAAGTTGGGACAACAGTATGTTTACCCCTATGTTTCATAGGCGTTTGCTTTCGTTTAGGCACTGAAGACCATAATTGATTATGTTTCAAAAGTAGAATTTCCTGCCATTCTTCCAAGTCTTCAGCATTGCCACCATATGAGGCCTTCCTTGTCATATTTTGCACTTTGTAATGCACCACACGTTTTCAATGGGAGACAGGTCTAGACTGCAGGCAGGCAAGTCAGGCATGGACACTCTCCAATTACTTAGTCATACTATTTTAATACGTGCAGAATGTGGTTCTGCATCATCATAATGAAAAAATGTGGACTTCCCTGAAAAAGGTGATGTCTAGAAGGCACCATATCTTGCTCCAAAATGTGTGCACGGTTGTCAGCATTAATGACGATTTGAAAGTTAATATTGCCATGGTCACTAATACACCCCATACCATGACAGACCCTGACTTTTGAACTTTATACTGGTATGGATTCCATAAACAATCTGAAAGGTTGACTCATCAGACCACAGCGCACATTTCCACTGTACATCAGTGCATTTAGATGAGCTTGAGTCAGTTGCTGGTTATTGTTGACATACGGCTTTCCATGTCAAAGTGGATTTACAAATTACTGATTTCTGTTTTATTTGCATTTCACATACTGTCCCAACCTTTTTGGAATTGAGGTTTGTGGTTGACTGAATGCTGCTTTTAGTGCATGTTATCTACCCGTGTGGTCCATCTGGAGTAGTGCTTGTGTTAATGTTACTTGGTGTAGCTCCTCTAAGAGTGATTCCTCTTCTTTCCTTGTCTCATAATGAAAGATTAAAAGTACACCTCTCTCACACACAGACTTGCCGCAAGCTTGGGTCCACAGCAGACCCTGAATGCCAAAGCCAGGAACCTGTCCTCTTCTTCACTGCACTTATATTACAGCCAAAGCAAGAAGAAACACACCAGCTCAGGGTTAGACTCATGCCTAGCCACTGTTTCATGTACTGGAGCGCTGGGTTGGGCAAACGCTTACCTAAATTAACTTGCTGTTTCTCTAGGGTTCAAAGCTGATGCTGAGTTAGTACACTAAAGTTTAAGGTCTGCAACAGCTCTGTGCGTTTGTGCAGTTTATACTGTGCAAGTTCACTGAATCACTTAAAAAATCTGTTAATAAGTAGAATAGAAATCAGAGTGTGCATTTCAGCATCAGCGCCAGGCTCTCAAGTGATTGATACTTATGATCAATGTTTCCCAACTAAGGAAAACATTAGATCTCTAATGCTTGCTTCCTCTAGATTTATTGCTGTAGAATTTTATGGTCACCACTGGCTTAAAATTTTGCATGATGACACAAATGGAGAACTGGTGAAATTATTTTACTTATATTACTTCTCACTAACATCACAAAATCAGTATTGTGGTTAACTTTTGCATTATTCAAAACTTGGGTTAATGTAATATGTATTAATTAAGATCTCATGCTAGAAGAGTGACCAAGAAAACTCATCTTTTGAAGGTAGACACAGTATGGTCATTTCTAGTCCCTATTTCCCATTACTCTCTGAATAATGTAGTACAAGATGGTGGTCGAACTCTAACAAACTTTCTTATTCTTTAACTGGAATCAGGTTTTGTCTCTTTGTGCCATGCCATGCTCTGGTTAGAGGAAATCCAACGTTTTGTCGTTCTTCCTTTCTTTTGTACTTATTCAGCGATTTTATGTCACAGGGTGGATCAGATCTTGGGGAAAGGTCAAATACCCATGGACAGGAAGATGAGAGACAGGATCCTTCCAGAAGGGGAATCTTTGGAGCATGACATGAGCATGTTGGGGCGTGTGTGTAAGGTAGAACGACAGGTAAGTCACACATGGAATTTATGGCCAGACTGAAATAGTGACCTTGTTTATTCTATGCACATTGTATGTACAGTTAATAAACATTCTTCACTAACAAACATTAGTCAGGTTCCATGTTCATTCCATTATACCAGTCAAACCTGTGAATGGTGTGAAGTGATTCTGTTTTTTTGCGATATAGTGAGACAGATCGTAGATCTTTATTATTTGATCTAACTCACCCACCACCATCATGGCAGGCTACAAAAATAAAAATGCTTCTAGAAAGCATTTGTCACTTGCCATCATGTTACAGATGGCCAATTACAACAAAATCTGATTTGATGCATTTATTTTTATGTTTTTGACCTAACAGGCTCTGAATCTCAAATGGGAGATTGAAAATTAGTTGTGTTGTGGGTAATTGCATTGAAATGCATTTTTACTGGGCAAATTCTGAAATGTTTTTGGGCAGGGACATGGGCCAGTAGGCAATATCAGCATCTCTGCGAAAGCATCAACGTAACCAGACATTTATGTGGTTCAAACTAACCACAGAGTGGGGCACTTTGATGGTCTAGCTTTGGAATACAGAGTATGATGCCACTACACTAAAAAATAAAGAGTAGTTAAAGGGTAGTCAACAACCAGTTTTGTTCATGAGAAGTGCAAGTGGAGTTTAGTTTAAACACGTCTAATTAATTTTAAGAGTATATGACAAGTAATAATAGTTGTTCTTGTAACAACTGGCATATTGGATGACTGTAGATCAGTTTTATTGTACTACTGCACTCCTAAAAATAAAGTTGCCATATAGGATTCTTTGGAAGGGTACCAAAGAACAACCACTGGCTCCCTGAAGAACCTTTCAGTTGATGTTTTATTTATTTATTTATTTTTTGTTTCAAAGCAGCACAGAAAGACTGAAAGAAAGATAGTAAACATACAATACAGGCAAAATTGTCTAATTCACTTTGTTTCACATTATGCAGGTGCAGTCCATTGAGTCAAAGCTGGACTCATTGTTGGACATCTACCGGCAGGTTCTCCAGAAAGGCTCATCCTCAGTGATGGGTTTATCAGCCCTTCCTCTGTTTGAGCTGGAGCAGACCTCTGACTACCACAGCTCCATCCAGAGTAAGGACCTGTCCTCCTCCACACAGCTCACAGGCAGTGGGGTTTCTCGGTCTGCCAGTGCTAACCTGCCCTGTGGCCTGCAACTCATATTGGCCCCCAGTGAACTCAACCTGGGCACTGGGTACCCAACCTCCGCCTCTTCATTCTCCCCCTCCCCACTGCTTCATAATCAACCCTCTAGCCCAGATAGTGTCTACCCAGCCTCGCCGCCACCCATCCTCACCCCTAACAACCTCTCCAGAGGTCATCCCAATTTCTCTGAGCTAACTAGACCTCTACCTACCACCAATCCTAACACAAACACTCTGCAGCTGCCCACCATGGCTCCAGGCACACCTTCTAGTCTGATATCAGAGACATTGCAGGAGAGCAGGGCAGAGAGCCCGCACACCTGCTTGCTTAACACCCAGACTGAAGCAGTTTCAGACCGAGAGGTAACATGTTCTCAAAGCAAGGTGCAGCTAAGGAGCAAACCAGATCGAAGCCCCAAAGAGGAGGGCTCCTGGAGGAGACACTTGAGTCTTGAAATTAATCCACTAGGCCTCATGTCTTCAGGAACAAACAACCCACTGCAGTCAGACCGGGGACTGGGGAAGTCCTTCTCCGCTCAAAACCTCATGCTACCCTCTGGTGGAGACTGCCACCCTAATCTGTCTGCTCGGAGCAGTGGCAGCAGCAACAATGAGTCCAACGATCGGGAGACCCTACCAGACTGGGGCGACACAGAACTCTTCATCAGTGACAAAGAGCTAGCGACCAACGAGGGGAACCTCAACTTCCTTCCCCAGCAAAGCACGGACGCCTGCTTCTCCTCTGAGCTCGTACAAACAGGAACCGCTGGTTCGGCACATGGCCAAGCTGGACCTACAGGCAGCTCAGAGTCTCTGAGACTGCCTCATGTTCGTCTAAAGTGACCCCTACACACAGCGGCCTCTAGAGACTAGTTACCGCCTCTGGTTCCTTATGCGCTATTGTTTTTCCAAAGGAAAGGGGATACCAGCCTCACTCCCCACCTTTTTCTAATTTACAGTGTCAGTTGGTGAAAACACAATGTGTTCCTCAAAACTTTATGTTCATACATACATACATACATATCATTTGCATGGGCAATGTGTGAGAAAAGGTAACTTAGTAAGGAAAAGTGAATAAGTATTAAAAGACTAAATGAAGGATTATGGCACTGATTGAGCTCTTCTCTCAGTTTTGCATGGGCACTGCATGTTGAAAAACGCAACAGCACATTGGATCGAGAGTGTTTATGCATTTATGGTTGTTAACCCCCTACTCAGTCTTAGAGTTCATAATTCAGACTCTTCTTTATATTCTAGTCTTCTCAAAAACGCTGTCACACGTTTCATCTGTCAAAAAATGCCAGTAAATGACTGCATTAGTGCCAGGTACCATGGATCGCTGTGGCTGTTTATAGAAATAGTTTTTTCATTTGTTTTTGTTGTTTTTTTTGTAGTGTTCACATGCATCTTAGTGCATATTAATGGACATCACACATGGTTGGGGTCTTGTGTTGTTAGATAAACAAAGACATGCTTGGGGAAAGAAAAGGAACCAAGGTGGGAACCAATACACTATGTGTCCAAAACCTATGCAGACACCCCTTCTGATTAGTGATTTCGGTTAAGGTGGATCCATTGCTGACACAGGTGTTGTGCATGCTTAATCTGCATAGAAAAGCACTGGCAATAGATTGGGACTCCCTGGAACAGCTGCATATGGGATAATTTCATCATGCCCAATGCCAGAGGCATTCTCTTAAATTCCCTATATAATTCTCTGTAATGATGGAGCACCACTGAAAACCTGTGGGATAAGCTGGAATGGTGTTCATGATGGTCTTGTGACTGAATGTGATTAACGCCTCACAAAAGTGTTCCAACAGTGTTCTAGTACAAAAAAAAAAAACTACCAGAGGAATAGATGCTGTTACTGCAGCAAAGGGGGGGACAAATTCTTTAGTAATACCCTTTACTGGTGGATGAGCAGGTGTCTGCAAATGGCTTTTGGACATTAAGGTTTTTTAGGCATATTAGATCATTAATATTTTAACAAATGAACAAGCTCAAATTAATTTAGTTATTTTGCTTTAATGCTAGGTGAGATGTACCTGTATAATCAACAACAGAAAAAAAAGTTTGCTCTTTTTTTTAATTGGTTTTGTATTGTGTAAAATCACATATTACATAATTTAGCACACGTGTATTATTTTTCTTTTCTTTTTTTTTCTTTTTTTCTGCAGTCCACAATAGTCTTAAACCCAGAATTGTGTTTTTCATTCTCCTTTCTTCTCTTAATTTTCCATTCAGTTTCCATTCTGAGTGGATTACAAGTGTTTTTACTAGGCTAGTTATCAATATAACTTATAATGTAATGTGTATATCAGAATGTAGGTATCTATTTGTACGTTGCAAGTCATGCTTAGCTGTGTGTTTTTTTCTGAAACTGTTTAACATTTCTGGGGTACACAATGAGGGTGATCCTGGCACTGTAGCTTACAACAATTGGAAGCACAATTGTTCAGAGTTTGAAGAGAAACCTGCAAATGTGATGAATGTTATTATACATAATCATGTTATTATTTGTAATCCAGATGCATGGAAAAAATGGTACATAACATTATGAACGCTGATTTGCGTTGCCGTTGTCTGTGGATTCTCTATGGAGTGTGTCTGAGTTGCAAAATGATGCTGTAGACTAATATTAATAATAACCTTTTTAACTTTTTTTTTTTTTAATTTTAAAGATTTTTTAAACTAAATGCTTCATGGTGCCTTTTTGCATTACACTACAATTGTACCTGTCCCAGTTCCCTTTATGCCAGTACAGTAGTCTTACTTTGACCTCTTATGGAAACTGTTAAGCGTGTAGGTTGAAATAATTGAACATTCTGCTTGGCTGTGAACTTAGTTCATTTCTCTCTGTTGAAAGCAACATTTCTTTTTTCCGTTTTCTTTTTTTGGTTTTGCCACTAATTTAGTAATTTATTACACAAAACTGGCCTTAATATACATGCTTGATAATGTTAGAGTTCTGTCATGCAGATTAATTTATTTCAACTATGTGCACATAACAGAGTTGATGCTCTGGGATTGAAAATGCAAAATGAAATTTTATCATACTTAAATAAACAAAAGACTTGAACTCATGAACTGGGATGTCTGTGTGTATGTGCATTTAGTCTGTGCTGTATTTTATTATGTATTAATATATATATATATATATATATATATATATATATATATATATATATATAGTGTTTGTATTAAGATATTATATATATAATGCAAACACTTTGGGGCCTGTCAATTAATACAATCAACCGGGACAGCAACGAGAATATCAGAAGTAGCTAAATCTTATTCACTGTCAAAACTACACAGAAAAATACACAAATGCTTATTGCATACATATACACATTAAAGGGGGCAATGAGAGCAGATAAAGATGAAACGCACAAAACTGTTAGGGGTTCAAATAATTCACAGTCAAATAAAAACTTGGGACAGTCTTTAGTATAGGCTGAGGCAGAAACACCATGTAGATATTGCTGAATTTTCTTGCTGAACAATAAAAAGAGGCACTTTAACGTGAACTTTTGCTAAAAGTGTAAGAAGGTTGGTCAGAAACTACTCTTTTCTCCTCCTTCACATATAAAGTAATACATTTAGTAACACATAGATTAAACCGCAAAAATATTTTTGCGGATGAAAGTAAAGGAGGTTGTAAATCAACCGTGGCTCTTACCGAAGTGACCGTTACGTCAGCGGATGTTGACACACGAGCTCGTTACCTGAAATCGCTTAAGTAGCATAAGAAGCGGCGGGTTAACGGTAGTTCTCAAAAACGCTAACAAACTTCTCGCATTTGTAATGTCAGATTGGGAGGCCGAATATGATGAGGATGGAGTGGCCATTTCGAAGTCTACACCTGTTATTAAAACCCAGCACACGGAATGGAAGTTCCCCTCATGTGGGAACGTTAGCAAAGAGGCTGTTAATTTCGGTGGAAAGCGAGGCGGGAAAGAACAACCGAAAGATCCGCTATGGCGAAACAGTAGAGACCAGCGTGGAGAACTTAACACGACTGGACAGCTAATTTGCAGTGATTCCGACAGTGGTAGAAGAAGGCGCGATGATAGAGCAGGTTTAGTGCGGCCTGTGTCTCTTTCAGTTGAAAACTCTATGATCGGGAGGGTAATAGGTATGCTAGCTAGTTTTCTGCTTAGCATGCTAGTTTCATATTAGCTTATTATCTGAATATCTCAAACCCGGAGGTTTATTCTTCACACTGCTCACTTATGTCGTCTGCTTCACGGGAACAGGTCGAGGCGGTGTGAAAATACGTGAACTGGAGGAGTCGAGTGGAGCAAGAATAAAGGCAAGTTTCTGCGCTGTCTGTAGGAAACACAAGAAGCTAACGTTTGCTAATGGAACCCTCTTGGCCTTCAATTTTAACCGATTTGGTCTTTACTCTTTGCTACAGTCAGGCAGCTAACTCGTCACTGAAGTGCAGTGCACGGCTAGAGGAAGTCATGTCGGTCTTTGACATATTCGGTGATGAGCTTGGTTCTGTAGTGTTCCTGCAGGAGCTACGAGGCCACTGTAGAGCTGTTCATTAATCTAAAACGTCGTGTGTGGTTTCAGACATTGTTTTATATTGTTATCTAAAAATTGACGAATTAAAATACAAATTATGTAATTCTGGCTGGTTTTTTTTTAAGAAAGATGGATTGTGGGGGATGTTTGACGCAAAATACAACTCTGTGTTAAACTGCATTTATAATGTAATTTACTCATCAAAAAATAGTTGCAGTTGCAGTAGTTGATTTTATATATATATATATATATATATATATATAATTTTGTGTGTGTTTTTAAACATCAGCTTCAGTGTTTGAGGTCTCAGCAGCTTCTAATTATAACGAGTGCCAAGTTGGACTGACATAAAAGCCACCTGCTGTGTGCGCTTAGACTTTCGTGTGGTACTGAAATATGTATGCAATATGCAGCACCGCAACTTGGTTTGAAAGTTCAGAGAATGTCACTTGTACATGAATTCAACTCTGAAATTCAGCACTGCCTAAACCTGTGTTTTTGAATGGAAAAAATAGAATGCATTTATCTCAACAACTCTGTATTAAGAGGCCTGATGTCAAAGAAATTTTCAAAGTTGGGTCAGTTTACGGATGTGATCTGTGCAGACTATTTTGGATATTGATCTGATTTAAGCCTAACGAAAATCAGATTTTGGCCATTTTTACCTGCTGTGTGAGCATCGCCTTAGACCCTGTTTATACATAATCACTTCATGTGTCTTGAGTATCAGGATTATATCTGAAAATGATCAAACCACATAAAAATGCAAGTGTAAACATGCCCAAGACACATTTAAAGCATCTGGTAATTGGTTCCCGCGTAACAAGTGAATTTGCATATTCCCTCCCACGTAGCAACTGGACTACATTTTACATTTACGGCATTTAGCTGACGCTCTTATCCAGAGCGACTTACAAGGTCATTCATATTACAGGTAGGCCAATATAGTGTTAGGAGTCTTGCCCAAGGACTCTTATTGGTGTAGCACAGCATAGTTACTCAGACCCGGGAATCGAACCCCCATCTCCCACATGGGGCGGTAGCTCCCTGGAGGTTAGTGGTGTTATCTGCTGAGCCGCACCAACCAGACTAACCAGACACACATTTCACTAGTACAAGTGTAAATGCATGTGGCTAAAATCTTGATTGGGATGCAATTCAGATACTAGACACATTAAGTGACCAGGTGTAAACAGGGTCTTATAGTCACCTGTGTTCATTCTACTGGGTAGTGTTGTCATTTTTCCCCACTTTATTTTCTCTCAGGCATATGAGTACTGGTAACAGTCAAAATAGTGATTTTTAAGTCAATAAGTATTAACTGTTGCTAACCCCTGAAATGCTTATTCATGGTTCCTACCAACTTAAGTTATCTAGTTATTTGATACTAGCACCAGTCTTTCAGTGTGATTTCTGTTCTGAATAATTCATGCCTGATGTCTGATTATGATTTGGATAGATTAATCGCGGCGATTATGAGGGAGAGGTGCTGATCTTTGGAAGCAGCGATGTTCAGCAGAAAGCCAAGAATATGATCATGGAGCTGATATCAGGGAGTACAGTCAGTAGAGATTGGCTCCACAATGGTAAGAGAATGGGTATGATATAGTGTTGTCACAATACTGACAATTGCACTTTAAAATATTTAGAGATGCCACACCATTTTCAAAAACAAAGGCAGATAAAATTGAGGGTCTTATTTTTTAGAAAAACATATCCGAATGGACAAAAGATTTCTTCTTGCAAATTACTGTCATAGAGTGAGACTCATGTTCACGCAAGAGGTGCTGATACAGCAGAATGAGAGAAAAAAAATACAGCTATTGTGTCACCAACCTTAATAACTAAATGTTACATTTTTATTGAACACTGGAATGATTAAGTTATCGAGTAAGTTGTTGGGGGAGGGATTATCTGGCTTCAACTTCAACATTATTCTCTGTTGATGCCTCAACTTCAGTTAACCCTTATATAGACATTTCATTTACTGGGGAAGTGAATCTGGTGTATCACTGTCGTCGGTTAGCGTTCATAGTATTTCCAGGGTATTTTTTTCCTTTATGCCAATCCTTGCAAATCGCATGTGTCATATCTGCTGTGTCTGATCCACCCATACCAGCACAAACAAAATGTTTCTATATGGTAAGTGGAGCTGATAAAATGGCCAATGAGTCTAGATAAAAACAGGTGGTTTTAATATTCTGAAGTGACTGTTTGTTTTATTTATTTTTAATTATTAGAATATTTTTATTGATTTATTTATTTAAACATTCACTAGCCACTTCGATAGGTGCATCAACGTTTTTTTTCCACGCCTTGTGTGTTGCGCTGGCACAGGTGGATCAGACCATGACAGTGTTGCTGGAGTTGCAGGATTACTTTGGCAAAAGTTGGTCAAGTACTACATTGCATACTGTAGTATGCAATTACATCCTGTATGCAGTTGTAACTCTGCCAAAAAGAAGCCTTGTGTTAACCTTCTACAAAGGAGCAAGAAGCTTAAATTTAAAACTAAATAGTTTAAAGAGCAGATAAGAACATCTTTTACAGGGACACATCTGCCCCTTTTGACAAGATAATGTCATACCACTTTCTACTCGCATTATAAAGACATGGATGCAGAAGAAGAGAGTGCGGATGCCGGACTGGTCTGTGTGCAGTCCTAGCTTCTCCTGAAACAAAGGCTCTGTACTGTTGAGCACCCTAATACTGGCAGTAAGAATAGAACAAAACTACACTTTAAACAGTTAATGCCTTGGTGTTTTTAGTCGCTAAATGTCTTACATGAAAAAGAATTACAAATTGGTGAATGCTTTACTGTGTCAACTTTAAAAAAAAAAAAAAAAGTTGCAAGCATCAAAATTTAAAATGTTTATCTTAAAGAATGAATTTATTAAATAAATATCAATGTGCTGTTGTATTATTCTTTTCAACATAATGTAGATTTAAAATAACACATCACAGTTTCTGATTTGGGATTGTGTGCAAATTTATATATACAGAGATGTGAGATGTATGTCTTTTGCCTTTAGTAGTCAGTGAAAAATGACCTATCTGTCTAAGAAAGAAAGTCAAACCCTTACCAAGAATAGTCCATATCCCTAAAAGCCAGGCCTCACAAACGCTCCTTTGTTGAAATGTGTGGGAGGTGACATTTTGGGGATGAGCAATGTCAGCAGAGCTGTTTGTTTGCTGTAGCTTCAGCAGTAAAGGACAAAGTGGGCCCCTACAGTTGGGTAAGGACAGTCTTGAGTTTTGTTTGTGTCTCAGCAGGCAGTGAGGTTTCAAGAGTAAAGAACGAGTCTTGCTGGCCGGCATCTGCACTGCAGGCTTCCACTGCCCCCACCCAAGCACCCATAGACTGGGCTGCCATAAGAGAAAACAGGCAGAAATATGAGACTATGAAATGGCAAGGTGAGTTTAATTGCAGCCTGCAGCACCGCGTATGGTGTGGTGTGTATGTTGTTGTTTGTTATTTGCTTCTCTACCCCCTGTCTTGTTTTTAAAACACACGCGCACACACACACTATATTCCAGAAGGGATTTTCAGATTGCAATGCAGTGCTAAATGATAAATTGTACACTGATATGGCAGTATTTATTAAGCTAGACAAACAGACATGCATCCCATGCAGCTTGAAATTTCTCACGTCCTTCCTGCAGATTTTGCAGTAGGGGTGCAGGTAGAGTTAACACCAGGCCTTTTTGACTTGTGACGCATGACAACAAACCATTTATCTTGCCTCTGACCACCGTGCATCCACACATTGATTTGTTGGTCGTCTCCACCAAAGCAAAAGACACTGCCTCCACCAACGCAAAAGCTGCTGCCATTTTGATTCACTCCATGACAGTCTGGCACAACACCATTGAAGTCTTTGGTGACACAGACTTGGTGGCAGTCGTCATAACTATCTCTGTGCATGTAGTCCTGTATCATGCAGCGTCTGCCAGTGGCGCTGGCACTCATGACTCATGGAGGGCCTCACTGGGAACGTCTGCATTCGTGACTGTTGGGGCACTCTGCACATGTCAGACCATCCGTCAGTTGTCCTTCTCTATGGTTTATGTAGGTTTCTCAGATCCTTCATGTCCCTGGTGATAAGGCCCGTCCTTGCTTATGTCACATACGTGGCCAAGCCTGAAACTTGAATCTCTTGCATGTCTCACAATGTCTGACGTACCCACAAAGTTTCATTCCTATCAGTTGATTCCTTTTGGGTGCAATTATTTTTTTGGTGATGAGTGTTATGCTGTATGTTTTGTCATATTGTGCTTTGTTGGTATGTCTGCTGGGCTGTTAAAATGTTCCTTGTTTAATAAATATGATTAAACTGCCGTTTCTTTGAAAACCAACACAAAAATACATCCTAAACAGCAAAATAGTTCAGACCCAAATCTGGCCCACATTCCCCATTGTCATTGGGCCCACTTTCCAGATGGGTTAATGGCACTTGGGTGGACTGCTCCTGGTAGCAAGATGTAGGCCACGTATGCACCACATTAGGGCCACGCCTCAGCCAAAAGTAGGCAACTCCTGTATCTGTGCCAGAAGTGGAACAGGTGTTTTGGGACAGGTGGGCCAGATGCATTTTGTGGGCCACCTTTGACTCACAGATGCCTGAAACGCAGCAGTCAATACGAATGTTCTTCTACACATGTAGTAATTTTTGTTTTTATTTATTTATTTATTTATTTATTTATGAATGAAGAATGTATGCATGCATGACATTGCTATGCTGACTTTTTGCTGATGGATATGCTCTGTAGTAGGGCACTTAATAAAAGAGGACTCTTGGTTCGTTCAGATCTCCCACCTCTGAAGAAGAATTTCTACACTGAGGCTGAGTCAGTAACCAGGCGCAGTGCAGAGGAAGTCAGAGCATGGAGGCAAGTGTGTATGATCTGTGCTATTTCAAACCCTCCAGCAGAGGTCTCCTGTAAACCTTGTGCTGCACATTGTGCTATGAATGTGGCTTTTGTCTCCAAAAAGTGCACTTAGTTTAAGTTTTAGTTTCTTTTTTCAGTACCTTTGAACCGTCTTAATATTACCACAGTATATGGTATTAAGAGGTCCTAAGTTTTTTGATTCTGGTTCTAACTTGCTTTGCTGAAACAAGTTAGAGAAAAAGTCAAGAGAAAACAGAAAGCTGACCTTTTCTGTTGTGTTTGCGCGTTACTCGATGTGCAGCATGTTTTGAATGCAACAGGTTTATTTGAAATTGGGCTTGAGCTTTTTAGTACGGTAAGAGTATATACACCGATTAAACATAGCGTTATGACCACTTCACTGTGTCTACACTATCCATTTTATCAGCTTCACTTACGTGGACCTTGTAGTTGTACAATTAGGGATTGTAGTCCTTATGTTTCTCTGCATACTTTTTTCAAACACCTTTTTTATTTTTTTTATTTTTATCCCCCCCCCCCCCTTCCAATGGTCAGGACCACCACAGAGCAGGTATTATGTGGGTGGTGGATCATTCTCAGAACTACATTGACATTGACGTGGTGTTGTGCTGGTGTGAGTGGATCAGAGACAGCAGTGCTGCTGGAATGTTTAAACACCGAAGTGTCACTGCTGGACTGAGAGTAGTCCACCAATCAGAACTATCTAGTCAACAGCAGCGCTGTGTTGGGATTGCTAGGTAGTGCACTTCTGCTCTATATATGTCTGTGTGTTGTTCTCTCTAGGTATCAGCACTGGCCCTTGTTCGGGCAGTGTCTAAGCTCATGGCGAATTTTAGACTCTAACCTTCTTATACTAGTTGGGAAACATTATCCAACGGAACACTAAGCACGGTTGTAAATCACTCTGGTGAATGCCTTAATGCTAAGTGCCTTAAATGTAAATGTAAATCCTGTGGGCAGTGTCATGTGATCACTGATGAAGGGCTAGAGGATGACCAAACACAAACTCTGCAGCAGCAGATGAGCTATCAGCTCTGATTTTACATCTACAAGATGGATCCGCAAAGGAGGTAGTGTCTAATTGAGTGGACTCAGCAGCGCTGCTGTGTCTGGTCCACTCACACCAGCACAACACACAGTAACACCACAACCACACCAATGTCACTGCAGTGTTGAGAATAATCCACCACCCACATAATACCTGCTCTGTGGTGGTCCTATGAGGGTCCTGTCTAATAAAGAACGTGGGAAAATGGGGATAACAATATACAGAGCATCAGATGGACTACAGTCTAATAGTAGAACTACAAAGTGCTCCTGTATGGTAAGTGGAGCTGATAAAATGGACAGTGTGTGTAGATACAAGGAGGTAGTTTTAATTTTATGTACAAGTCGTAGGCTTTGTTTATACATGATGGAATTTTCAAACTTACAGTGGAACAAGATTTCTGAAATTACGCAGTGTGTGTCTGGCTTCAGAGAACATTTAACTACAGCTCAACTTCAGATGTAAAAACTCCACAAACAAGCTCCTTGGATTAGCTTTGAATGCATTAGCCTCAGATGTGATTCCTCCCCATCACTGTGCTACAGAAACAGATGTGCAAGATGAGGAGCATAAAACTATTAATGATACTTGCTGTTCAGAAGTGCTTATCTGATGTGGAACAAAATCCATTGTTCTGCAATTGCACTCCAAAGCTGTTTGAACCAAGGTAACTAATGTAACATTGCTAGCTAACGCGCTTTATTTAAAATCAGCTAAAATCTGTATTGGCTAGTGCTGAAAAGCATTCTTTTACTGAAAACATACTCTGTCTGAAAAAAGGATATTGATGCAACTTCCAGCTTGAAAATAACAATTCAGCATGATTGATCCTGGAGTTTTATTTAATTACATTTACATGAATATAATATATAAAAAGTTAACTTAAACTTGATGTAAACTTGACCTGATTCTGCAATGGCCCTTTTTCCACGTGTTTATTTTGAAACACGTAGTTTAATATTTTTTTTTTTTTTTTTTTGGAAAATTTAAGCATAGACCATATCCCCCCCCAATTTTGGCCAACTAGTTATTTCTTTAATTAGTGCATGTGTGTTGTAATGTTGCCGAAAATCCAGCAGAGGGCTCTTTTTAACCATGTATAAACAGAGCGGTCTTCATGTGCAAAATAATTCATATTGAGCAGGAAAACAGTACAAGAAGTGGGCTGTTGGTTATGATTTCAGGGAAATTGTTAGCTCTCATGCCATAACAGGGATTCACTTGTAGGTGTATGGGATAGGAAAAGAAAAATGTTTGTTTTTCTTTGCTTATTGAGTCATGTGTTTTATCCACAATCATAGCCAATTGCCTTATTCAAATATAAGTTGTGTTTGTGATAGAGGGGAAGCACTTTGTTTTAAATGTCATTTACATTTCTTTTCTTATTAAAATGATGTGTGTATCTCTCTCTCTCTCTCTCTCTCT
Source organism: Semaprochilodus insignis (assembly GCA_034552555.1). Classification (NCBI taxonomy): domain Eukaryota; kingdom Metazoa; phylum Chordata; class Actinopteri; order Characiformes; family Prochilodontidae; genus Semaprochilodus; species Semaprochilodus insignis. Next base: position 15,654,124 of record CM067478.1, read on the forward strand.
CTCTCTCTCTCTCTCTCTCTCTCTCTCTCTAACAGGAAAGAGAATAACAATATCTTTGTGGATGATCTGAAAGAGGGAGAGAAAAGAGTTGTCCCTAATCCAGTTTACACTTTCGAAGAGGCTTTTGTACAGTATCCTGAAATAATGGAGAACATACACAGAGTTGGGTTTCAAAAGCCGACTCCTATACAGGTACTGTGAAATTAAACTCCCAAAGCAGCATTATTTTAGTTGCAAGAAAGGCGTCTAGTGATTAAAGCAAAATCAAGTACTCTTATGTAGCAGTTTTTTAAATTTTCAGGTCTGAACCACTTCCTCAATTTGATTGGCCTGTATCATCTTGTCATCGTGCTTAGGTGGTATTTGGGTTTGAATGAAGGATTTCAAAAGACAACAAGAAAATAAATTGAAGAGGGGAATACCATTGAGTGGCAGTTTGAAAAAGAAAAAAAAAAACGGTTTAGGGGAAGTCCTGTCTGCCAGTATTAACAATGACTGTGAATATTGAGGGCATGCATGTCAGTGTTTTATTTGAAAACTTATTCGCAGCAATTCTTTTTAAAATACTGGATGTTTTGAAATGCCAGTGCTAAATCTTGCCAAATGTGTTGTTGGCCAAGCACGTGAAAGCAGTCACGTACGCTTTGTCGATATTTTTAGCACAGCGCTGTGATGAGTAATGGAAAATAATCTGTTTTTTAATCCTATAACTAATTTAGTAGTCACCATGACAATTTTATTAAGGCAAAAACAATGTTTTCACCTGTGAGTGTGTGTATATATATATATATATTTTTTTAACTTTGCAGTTCAAAGATTCCTATACAGATACATCTTATCCACTTTTGTCCCATTTTTATGTGTTAATATGTTAACGACATGCCAAATAAAGGGATAGAGGTGTATAACGAGGAGGCAGAAGTGAACATGTGGCTGTTTATTAGTATGAGGAATAACATTAGCACAGGTGGTTAAAACCTTGGTAAATGGAAACTGAAACTGCAGAGTGGCGATGCCTAAATAAACAGCAAAAGAATGCGAAATTTCTAGTTCATTGCAAAATGTTTTATGTTTGATGTTTAATTGTTTACATGTCAGCTGTGTGTAGATTGGGAATGGTGGTGGTAGTAGTAGTAGTAGCAGCAGCAGCAGCAGTAGTAGTGGTGGTGGTGGTGGTGGTGGTGGTGGTAGTAGTAGCCGCCAAGCAATGTTACCTTAGGTGATGGCCACACCTGTTAAATCGTGAGTGTGGTTAAACACTGGCCAGTGGGCTCATGGCATGCAACGTGAATTATCAAATTATGAGTTTAAATGATGCTTGATGGTAGGTGCCAGACAGATGGGACAAGAATTTAACATACCCAGTATTAGAACATTGTATTTGCTAATGAGCAAGAACACATTTATTTATTTTTTTTTACATTTCTTTCCTGTGCATTGTGGAACCCTACCAAAGGCCTTTCCACCTGTTAGTTGCTGTTTAATGGAGAGTGAAAACTCAGAGACATTATACATAACAGTCTGTTATGTCTTCTGTTGCAGTCCCAGGCATGGCCTGTAGTTCTGAGAGGTCTAGACCTGATTGGAATTGCTCAGACTGGCACTGGAAAGACCTTGTCCTATTTACTCCCTGGCTTCATCCACATGGATCAGCAACCTGTGTAAGGGCACTTTTGTTCTTATTTATTTATTTTATTTTATTTTATTTTTGTATTTATTTTTCTATTATTTTTTTATTGTAAACCATAGTGGGAGTGGAGATGTTTTACGACCTGAAAAGGAAATGTTATTGTAAGACCGCTATGTGTGACTAGTTTAGAGGCTGTATTCATGGCTACAAATCAGTAACTTTATGTATTCGAGGAGTGAAGTTAAATGAACAGTGACTCAGTGTAATGTCTGTTTGATCATAGATACAGTTGACCTGTGCATGCTGGTGAATGCCCTTTAGGTTCCCGATACCTCTGATTTACGTGTTTTTACAGACACAGGGACAAGCGTGGTGGCCCTGGAATGCTGGTCTTAACCCCCACTCGAGAACTGGCCCTACAGATTGAAGCAGAGTGCAACAAGTACAGCTACAAAGGTTTCAAGAGGTGCATGTATACATTTTTCTTTGTTTAAAACCCATATTGATCCCAAAAAAATTACGTCAACATGTGTCGCTTCTCTGTACAGTGTCTGTGTTTATGGCGGAGGTGACAGACGAGCACAGATAAAGATGGTGACCAGTGGTGTTGATATTGTGATTGCCACACCAGGACGTCTAAATGATTTGCAGATGAATGAGCTCATCAACCTGCGCTCCATCACTTATCTGGTATGTACTAGATGAATGGTTGTTTAACACTCATAGCTGGATGTGTAATGTTGGTATGAAACGAGTTATACTACTTAGAAAACAGGTTTCCAAAGGCCTTGTTTGCGTTTCCCTCCCCCTACATTCTTTCATTCAGTTAATTCTTTCATGCATTTGTCAATTTGTACATTTGATGTCAGGTATTGGATGAGGCCGACCGAATGTTGGATATGGGCTTTGAACCTCAAATCATGAAAATCATTCTGGATATTCGGCCTGACCGACAAACAGTTATGACCAGGTCAGAGACTGGCTGAGATTTTTCAGTTGTTAGTGTAGCGCGTTTGTGAGGATGTTCTGAAAGATGTAAATATTTATTTATTGGTTTGTTTATTTATTTATTTATTTATTTACATTTTTCTGTAATTCTCTTGTAAATCTAGTGCCACTTGGCCAGCAGGTGTGAGACGTTTGGCCAGGTCTTACCTGAAAGATCCCATGATGGTCTACGTGGGCACCTTAGATCTGGCAGTAAGCAAAATGCACCCCTCCCTTCGTCCCCCAAATTCACATTCCTAGTGCAAACCACACTGCAACACTGCTAAACTTGCTGTTTTTAGATCTTTGTAATTACAAGTCAGACTGACCTTATACCTTACAAATAAGTTAATGCAGATCAACCTCCTCATTTCTTTTAATGCTTTTCAGCTCCTCAGAAAGCTGAAGTCAGCTACTTTGTCAAGTTTTCCTTTTTTCACTTAGCTAGTGTAAAAGTCCCCCTGCTTGATGAATGAATTTCTAAATATGTGACAAAGGGCTGAAACACAATTGCTTTTGTAGTTCTGAGTCTTATTTTTATTTTCAGTAGTGCAGTACAAGCTAAGTCAAGATTAGCATATAGACAGTAACATGCTAACAGAAAGGAATTCTCAAAGCTTTGCCAGCAAACAGAGCTGATTACATCTCTGCACGTTCACAGAGCAGGTTTACAGCAGAATATATAATAATTAAATTCAGGAAATGCTTTTCTTAGTAAAATATAGACTTCCAGAATGTAACTGCAAAAGCTTCTTTCTGGGTTGTTTTCAGTCATGTCTCCTCCATGGCTCTTCATGGCCCTGTGCGCGAACACGGATGCCTTTTGTTGCTGATTGGCTGAAATAGTGTTGTGTTTCTTGGTTCAAAGTACTTTGTTTGTTTTAGATTTACAGAGCCAGAGCTGAGGAGGAACACCTCCGTCTGTTTTCCAGCTTGAAAACAGACCCGACAGCTCGCAAACTCTGAGGAAACATGTATATGTACAAAAAGTGTATTTTATAGAAATCATGTATGCCCCCCTTGAAGTTTGGTACACTATTTATTTATTTTATTTTATTTTTATTTTGTTCCTTCACCATCACTCTATGATTCAGATTTTTCACATTTATGTAATGTTGATAGTAAATTTAAATATGTCTTGTGGATATGGTTAATGAGGCAATAAGGTCACTTGTTAATTATGACTGCTGGCACAAATCCTTGCATTAACACGCCTACTGATCTCTAACAGATAATTAATTTGATGTAAATATTTTGAACTGCCAGTGAAGTACCGTGTTTGAGAGCTGCTTGTTGTAATGATTTCTCAGTTTCTAATTTCAATTCCAGAGGATTTTCAAATCCTACATTTTGTCCAAGTTAAAGTACTCAGTACGACTGGCTTTGATGTTGTGGTCAGTAACAACCAGAAAAAATGCCCTGCAAAAATTTAAATGCCTGTCTGACATTAGAAAGATTTCTGGGTGGAACTGGGTTGGAATTTCAGTTGGTTACAGGTCTGCAGATTTTGGGTTACACCAGACATCCTGCACCACACATAGATGTTGTCAGAGGTTGCTCTTTTTCCTGTACCTGGAACGAAGGAATGAATGCAGTATTTAAGCTCTTTGAGCTCTACAGGATTAACAAATGCAGCTGGAATCTGAGGAGTCAGTACGTGTTCTCTACAGACATGGAATGAAATTGTATTATATGCAAACAACTTCACATAATCTGTGAATTCAATAAATAACCTGTGAATGAAATATGTGATTATAATTTAAATATGCAGTTTATTGCTGAATAATTACTAACTCAACCTAGGCTAGTCAAATTGCTAGTGAAGAACACATAAGGACAGTCAGATCCAGTGTACATGTTTGTGATTGCAAAATATTTACTGAATAAGTTTAGAAAATCCCCAGTGAATTCCCCCTAATTACA